>JAJHSJ010000008.1:34447832-34981952 GCA_021015155.1 Magnolia officinalis
TCATTCGTGCTCGCCATGACTAATTGTCATGGATATATGGTAGTTGTATTGGCGATACCCCTTGACAAAAGGATTTGCCCTGAATCAGCCACGGCCACTATACGCTATATATGTTGAAATGTGTAGCCCAAGTGTTTGTGAAAATGTTCAAATGAATATGGAACTTGGATTCCTACTTTCCATGACTATCCGTCGTGGGTGTACGCGTGTTATGATTGGGGCAATTCCCTAGTGAAAGGATTTGGCCTAATACTTATGTGAACAACATATGTCATGCATGTTGATGTATGTAGTCTAAGTTTTTGTTGATATGTTTGAATGAGTAGTAGTTAGTAAATTGTAATGTATAAGGGTATTGAGATATGATTCTCAACTCCTTTAACTATGTGTATGATTTCCTTGGATAGCTGTGTGATTAGGAATTGAATATGTACAAACTCATGCTTGTGTTGTGCTTCATAACATGCTCAACTGATTGTATGATTTTATCTATGTAATGCATATGCTTAAATTCATGTTTACGTTATAAGATCCGTCATGGGTGATGGGGGAGTGGTGTAACGATTCCATGCAATAGCCCTGGTAGCCCTAAACGGATAATACCAAACCTTGATTGTATGAGTTGAATCTTGATCCATTACTACTTTATCTATTTGCAATTGATTGTGTTTGGGGTTATGATTATAGTCCAAACAATCGGTACCAGAATTGAATTCGTAGCTGTGATTCATTTGCCACGTGAGATGTGTTCGACGAACTCGAGTCGTACTTCGGTTGGCGATAGTGGTTGGCCACACGAAGTGCTTATGCACTTCATATCGTTCAACTTGTTGTGCACTCGAGCTAGCCGAGCTCGTCAAGTAACCCGATCTGTCTAATGTATGTTCACCATGTTTGGTCACCACCACTGCTTGAACCTAGGGTACCAAACTTTCCAGTGAAATCCCTTTGAACCATGGTACCTCGATCCGCTAAGACTCATGAGCCGGACATGGTGGTATGGGACACCGTGGTCGAGCTGTCGGCCTACGCTGGGGCCACGTGCCTCCCCGTAGTGACCAGTGAACAACTAGACTCGTGAGCCGATTATGGTGATATGGGACACTATATTCGTGCTGTCGGCCTACATTGATAAGGTGATGGGGGAGTAGTGCAACGATTCCATGTAACAGCCCTGACAACCCTTTGTAGTGACCTCGAGCATACTCTAAATTGCGGTGAGACGACGAGTTTTGCCGCAGTGTATAGAGTATGAACTAGGCCTGTATCTGTATAGTGATGAACCGTTAAAAGGGTGATGGGGGAGTGGTGTAACGATTCCGTGTAACAGCCCTTGCAGCAACCTAGAAACACACCATCGTCTGAGATTAACTAGAACTGACGACCCTAGAATGGATCATGTTTGGGAATGATACAAGGGAGGTACCTTAGTTTCCCAATACTGCTGTTTGAAATGGACTAATAATAACTCGGTAATCACGCTCATCATGCATTGCATGTGCCTGGAAGATGTGGAGCACTGAGGGATGAAAGCATGCCGCGAATGAAGAGGGTGTCGCATGATGGAGTATGTCAGTGAGGTATACATCATGTCATTTCATACTTGCATTAAATAAGAGTAGTTAGGAGTGTTTGATTTTACTGCTTTATCATTACTGCTTGACTGAATTGATAACATGTTAACCTATGCCTTATTGTTCCACTTAGTTGATCACTCACTCCACGTTACGGGACGGTGTTTTTAAACACCAACCATACCCTGTTGTAGCTGCAGGTGTTGGCGATGCTTGTAAGGCGAAGCCAGACCTCTACGACGATGAGGACACTTTCTTGCATATGTTATTTTCTGGCGGTTCATGTGAGCGTGCCTTGATCGACGGGGTTACAGGGATGTTGGCTAGATGACACTACACCTTTAGTATATTTTGAAATTATACTTGTAATTCTTTAACCTGGTAACATTATCACACTCTGGAGACTCATCATAGTTTATATATGTTATCTATCTATCACAGTCTTTCGCTTGCAATTTAACTGTCTCTGGAGTATGGTATTCTTTTTTAGCTTAATCTCGCTCATGTTCAATGCACTAATATAGACAACATTCAATCATCATTATCTATGTTGCATAAGTGATGTTCTGAAAACTCGAGAGTTGAGTTATGCTCGACCCTCGATTTTTCGGGATGTTACACAAGTACTGTTAATTTTGGTATCTGGTATCCTCATGAGACTAATGTTCAATTAGCTGGATACTCGGATGCTGACTGGACTGGTAATCTAGATGATAAAAAATCAACCAGTGGTGGTTGCTTTTATATCGAAAATTGTTTAGTTTCCTGGTTTAGCAAGAAACAAAATTCTATATCACTTTCAACAACCGAAGCTGAGTATATCGCAGCTGGTAATGTATGTACGCAGCTTGTTTGGATGCAACGAATGCTAAGTGATTATGGAATTAAACAGGATTCTATGTTATTACATTGTGATAATTCCCGTGCCATAAATATTTTGAAAAATCCTATTCAACATTCTCGTACTAAGCATATTGACATTAGATTTCATTATATTAGGGAATTAGTAGAAGAAAAAGTTATATCTCTGGAATATATCCCTACCGAGGATCAACGAGCTACATTTTCACTAAACCGATCGACAAAAGCAGGTTTAACAAGATGAAATTTGATCTTGGCATGTGCATTTTAAGATGATTATTTATGCCTACTTGTATCATAGTGTATATATTTGCAAGTTTGAATTCTAATTTTTTTTATTATTGTGCAAGAAATCTGAATTTTTGGCCGGTACTCGACCAGTTGTGAGTATACACGACCAGTCGTACTTCGACCGGTCGTGCATATCCACGACCAGTCGTAGATCGTAGTGAATCATTAAAATTGGGGATTTCACTTTCTTCCTCATTCCGTTTTCACTCTCTAAGGAACCGAACCTCGACTAGTCGAACCCATTGTTACATTTCTTTAAGGTCAGTGCTCCATTACATTTTTCTTGTAAATCTGTGTCTAGATTGCTTCCTTTTCTCTCTTGGAGCTTTCTATTTTGGATTTCGTTGTGATTTGAGGTTTTTCTTTTGCAAAATCTGATTTGAGTAAACCCTCTTCTCAAACCTTTGCAACTTTTTCTTTTCTTGAAATCTTTGTTGCAAATGGCTTCTAGAGGAAAGAAACAACAACCCGTGGTCCGTCTTCTTCTTCCAGATCAGCCCCGATTACTAAACGTCATCTTCGGCCTCCCGATGATGATCCATCTTATGTTCGGGACATCAGATTACGCAATGTTATTGTTGAACACCCTGTTTTCATTGATCATGTTGCACCTTTTGACATCCTTCCTATGCTTAAATCTGTAGGTTGGGATAACTTATTACATTGGGGTGGGCCAGCATACCGGTCCATTGCCCAATCCATGTTTGCATGTATTAGTGCTTTTTCATTGGATAAGTTAACATTTAAAATATCTACTAGAAAAGGGCCTTTTGACGTTGATCGTCATTTGATTTCAGCTCTTATGGACATTTCAGTGAATGATGAGGGTATTCTTATCCATAATTTGACTGATAAACCCTCAGTTTCTGAAAAACATATGTTCACTAGAGACTTGTGCAACATGGATGTTCAATGGACACATAAAGGGAATGCGCTTCCCGCAAGGTATTTGTTACCTAAATACAGAGTTCTCCACAAAATCTTTGTGTCTAATCTGTATCCTCGTTCGGGTAATAAAACCGATTTGACTTCATATATGGTTCGTGTTATCCATGCTGTTGTCAGTGGTACTCAGATTTGTTTACCATCCTTAATCTGTCATTTCATTCTTCAGTTTAGACTCCATCCGGGTCACAGTGACATTCCTTTTGCCTATTTGATGACTGTGTTGGCTACACATATGTTAGTCGATATGCCAGTTGGAGAGGCACCTATCCATCATCTGATTTTCAACAATTCTAATATCAATAAGATGAAGCTGGATTTCCATCCTGACCAGGTGGTGGTGGTGGTCATGCTGAACATGAGGGAGAAGCTGGTGATCTTCCTTCTATGACATAAATATGGATGACAACTTTGAAGAACTTGAATCTGATTCTACGAATGATTCAGATTTTGTACCATCTGATGTTGATGCACGTCTGAGTGCATTGGAGGATAAAGTTGATAATATAAATGTTAAGATGGAAAACATGTCTGTTGCTCATGATTTACAATTCAAGTATATGCGTAAATATCTTAGGCGCTTGAACAAGGGGATGCATAAATTTGATCCATCTATCCCTGCTCCTTCTTCTGGTTCAGATTAGTGTTTAAGTTGTTCAAGTTGTAATAACTTTACTACTATGGTGTTAGCTTTGCTTAAACTCAGTATTTGATTTATGTGAGTTAATTATGCTTTTATCTCATATCTTGTCTATCTGTTCCTTGTTTTCCTTTGTCCTCTTATGACAAAAAGGGGGAGAATGGATATGTTTCACTCTTTTGGATATGTTTTATTCAGGAGGAGTTTTGTATGTCTTATAAAGACATGTATGGAGAATGGATATGATGAATATTTGCATATTTGCAAGTTTATATTAACTGTGCCAGTTGATGACAACTGGTGCATGATTCGTTACTCAGATATTCTGTATTCTATGCATAATTTGTTACTCAGATTCTGTGTTCTGTAAACATATCTTGGTAGTGTGTTTTGTCACTAATTTGACAAAGGGGGAGATTGTAAGTACTATAGTTTATATCCCTTTCTGTTGTCAAATTTGTGGTGCCAAAGACACTGGAATGTAACTTGCTATGTGAAGCTCTACTCAAGATCAAACAAAGATCCACTCAAGATCAACCTTGATGAACAAGCAATGCTCACAAGTGTAAAGTACAAAGATCCACTCAAGATCAACTTTTGATGAACAAGCAATGCACACAAGTGTAAAGAAGAAAGTTCTACTCAAGTTCAACTGTGATTGACAAGTATTGCTCTCAAGTCAAGACATTGCAAAATGTCAAGAAGCCTACAAGTTCGATCGTAAAGAACTCAAGATACTTTCAAGGATTAGCTACAACAAGACTTCAAGGTTTACTACTTTCAAAGGTCACTTGTCCTTAAGTTTCAATGACCTTACTTCACGATTGAGGTTTGACTGACCTTAGGTTGACCTTTAGAGTAGGCCATTTTGGATACATAAGTCATATGTTTGATTTACGTGAGTTTGGTCAGTTCTAAGACTAGTCCTAGACTTTGTTCGACTAGTCCTAGCACTACTTCGACCTGTCTAAGAAATTTCTGGATCAGTCGTAAGTTTGTTACAAAATTCGAATATTTTCTGTTAGGCTTCGACTAGTCCTGGGGTCTGTTTGACTAGTCGAAGGAACAATGTTGATTGCATCCAAGACCAGTCGTAAACCTACGACTCAAAGTCTAGCGCTGAAATTCGGATCCTATGACCAATCGAAGGAAACCTACGACCAGTCGAAGGAGACCTACGACCAGTCGAAGGATACCTTCGACCATTCGTGAAATAGTCAAATCTTATCACGCCCGAATTTTCAAATATCTGTTGGTTCTACGACCAGTCGAAGAGCTCCTTAGACTAGTCAAAGACGTGATTTGCTCACCTATAAATAGAGCATGAATCTCAGAAGAATTTAATTAATTCAAGCTAATCTAATTCGGCCTTCTCAGAGATAGTTTTGTGCTCCATCAAAGCTAAGCGTGCTTATTTAATATTCTCTTTCTTTAGCTTTATTTGATTGATTTTGTTTATAGTATTCCAAAGTTATATGAAAAGAGGAATTGTTGTTTTCCTTCTTTTGGAATCAAAATCAATTAAAGCTAGCCCGTTGTTTTTAATTTAAAATCTATTAAAACCTATAACCATTATAAAGTGAGTATTGGACATTGATCTTGGACATTCAAATCTCTACTCCAATTTGGTTCTTCCAGGATGCTACAACGAAGGAGATAATCAGGTATTTTACATTTTTTGTAAATTCTGTTTGGTTTTCTTTTGAGATTTACTAGAAAAATCTCATTGTATTGGTTATCTGAGGACAGCCAGAAAACTCAGAAGTGGGGTTTTTTTAATTGTGTAAGCCCAAAGATAAAGACACAATTGTGAAGGTTTTTAGGTGAACTTGGGAAAACCTATTTTTGTTAGTGAACGCTAATATCCCCTGTGTGAGGATATTAGGAGCGGAGTAGCTGTGTGGCTGTTGTTGAACAGTTGGTGTACACACAGGCGAACCACTATAATCCCTTGTCTTTTGAGGTTGTTTGATTTTCATTTCATATCTTTAATTATTCAATGTGGGATGTATATGTGGATGTGAATGTTGTAATCATTTCATTTCAAGATCAGTGGTGAATGTTGTAATAGTTAGATTTATATTTCTGCAATTTATCGCTTACTATTACTTTATTGGTTTGAGCTTCTGTTTCTATATTTGTTCTAGAAATAAGGTTGTCGTACCATAAACTTTGGTTTTTTGTGTAAAGTTGTCCTTAGAACAATTTTTGATTGCTTTCTATTCCTATACTGCAATTCAAGTTTAGTGATTTAAATTCTTATTCTTTATTCCGTTGTATCTTTTATTTAAATTTGGCATAGTCCTATTCACACCCACTCTAGGACATATAGCTTGGCCATTTCATCAAGACCTAGATGGATGTGTGAAATGATGCATTTTTGGTAATTATCATGATATATCTGAGGTTTCAATACCTCAATTTTTTTCTGATGTTTATAATTTTGGATGGTACAATTTTTATGTAAATTTTGGTGTGTATACTGAAAATATTTAGAGATATACATGGAAGATTATCGAAAACTGGTGATACCTTGTCTCATCCTTTCTCTCGATAAGTGAATCGAACTAATAGTCGATATCATCGGAAAATAATCGATCCCATCGACGACCTCTCGAGAATCTGAAACGTGGGTCGATTGGTCTTCCCTCGAACTCATCATTGATAAACATCGATTGGGGTATATCGATATCATCGAAACGATGTTCGATAATATCACAGTTTTGCCGCTCAATAAAAGTCAAGCGAGTGAAAAAAGGTTTCACTTGTCTTCCCTCTTCATCTCATTTTGGCGATTCATCTTCCAGAGCAATTTTTTTTTGGGTAGTTGTCTCTATCTAGAATCCAAGTCTTCTTTCATTCAAAGTAGCAATGTCTAAAGACAAGGGTCTGGTTCTCCTACAAAGTGACTCAGCTGGGTGCAAGAAAGGTAAGAAAAATAGAACTGTCTCATCTTCATTGTTAGACTTAGAAATCATGGTAGAATGAGCTATTCACAGCAAGTGCGTTGAACCCTTTGGGATCATCAACCTCCTGGAAATGATTGGATGGGACAATATCGTGCATTTTGGAGAGGAATTTCTGTATGATCTTGTACATCAGTTTCTGAACTTAATCTACATAGCGTTGAGAATAATCCCCCACTCATCTCGGTTGCTGTTATAATAGGACTAAGCACATCACTTCCAAACTGATAAGTCATCTGATTACTGGGATACCTGTAACGGAACAGAATATGAACGGTCTTGGTGTATGGGGAGAAGTTACTCGAGCTTTATGTAACGGTGCTACAGTACCCAAAATTGCAAAGAATGCTCTTCATGATATGCACCTCAATCCCATCTACAAAATACTTCACAACATCTTCAACACAACTATCTATCCCTGTGAAGTTTTTGGCAATAAGCTTTCTCCATACATTCTCAATATCCTGTATGATGTTCATTAAGGTATTCAAGTGTGTCTACCTACTCTTCTTCTACAACAGTTAATTCGAGTGACTACAGAGGAATACATCACTACCCTTCCGTTCCCGTGTCTGATGTCCAAGCTGTCTCAACAGATTGGGTTGCCTCCTACAAATGATTCCTCCACCCTTGTGCCTGGTTCAACTACGAGGACATGTGCAAATTGAATATCATTGACAACGTGTTTCGTGGAAGTTAAACCACTCAAACTTCTGAGAAGGGAAATCCTGTGCACAACCCCGACTTTGTCAATATCATTAAGGCCTTCACAGGATAAGATAATCTTACATGATGAAACGACTTGACAACTGTGAAGCCTGTCTTTCAGAAATTAAGCACATGATGATGGCTCTGCAGCGTACTACAGGCCAAATTCTGGATTCCCTACCTTTGCACTAAGCACACCCAAGCTTCATAATCTGTAGTGCTTCTCCATGGAATGCTTAGGGCTTGAATATCTTTTTGAATGCCATATGATCGTATGAGCGTTTGTGATGGATTACTAACTTGTAAAGTCTGACAAGTTTTTTTTTTGGTTTGGGATGGAGGTCATACTATTGCCAACCAAGGGAAGTACATATTTTGGATAATGAATTTTATGGTTGTTTATAATTCATTTATACTTACTGCCATACTTCTGTGGGCTACTTCAAATGATGTTTATTCCTGCTTTCCTGTTCTATCTGGTTTATATCTGTTGTGGTTTGTGATGCTTGATCTTTATTGTCATACTATTAGTCATCACGGCTTTTTCTTTGAATCTGTATGCTTCCAAGATATGTTCTATTACATCTATTTATTTTGGTTATCCTATCTGCCTTTTGATTCTCCCATATGCTTCAACTTTAGTCAATATTCATTGTTATGATATCCTTTGCCAATGACTGATAAAAAGGGGGAGAACAAATTCCACACCCCGAAGGAAAATTGTGCGTATCTGTTTATGGATGGTGGTGGAGGTGTTAGGGGGAGCAGCTGCAAGAAGATAGGGGAAGATTGTTGTTAGGGGGAGCAGCTACTGAATGGTTGTGTATGTGAACTAGATAGCATTGTACAATTGTGTAAAGTTCATGTACACAATTTAGGGTGTCAGTATAGTAGTTGTTCTAGATTGTTTTGGTGTTTTGTCATGTAATTGACAAAGGGGGAGATTGAAAGTGCCCTGGTTTGTCAATTAACATGAATGTTGAGTCAGCTAGACAGAGGAGCCCCATAGGAAGATTGATCAAGCATCTGCCTCAATTGGATGTGTGCCCGAACTCGCCACAGGTAAAACTTAGCCTCACATCCCATGTCCCAAAACACCAGGTAATTAAATCCCTTTAAAATGAATAGAACAACTCTAGGTTTTTTGTTAGAAAACTTTTAAACAGATCAGGAAAATCTTTAAGTTTTCTACCTTTGTCGATTTATCGACAAGTGGTTCGATGAAATCAAACCCCATTGTCGATGTCCTTGAAAGCTCACTCGATCTTATCGAAAAGAGGACCTAAGATGTTTAGCAACCACAAAGATATCTCGACTGAATTATCGATGAATCGATGGACGTATCGATATCATTGAAGTTTAAATCTCGAGTCCATTGAGTTGACTCGATAAAATCGACATTTAGTCTGTTTGTGTCCTAAGAGCTACTAAGGCAAATCATGCAAATCTCGATATATCGAAGGGCTCCTCGATATCCTCGGAATTCAAATCTTGATGATATTGGTAAACCTTCGATGATATGGGTTTGGGACACATATCTATCCCGCAAATTTTTCAGGTTGCTTTTCTCGGATCGAGGGTTACTCGATAAAATCGATATTCAAATATCGATCATATCGAGGCATGGTCGATTTCATCAAAGGAGGATAAGAACTGTCCAACATACTTATAGGAAAATTCCTTGAAATTATCGATGAATCGACACTGCCCTCGATATCATCGATATTCAAATTCCGATGATATCGAGTGATGTTCGATCATATCATACTTGAATTTTTTTCAAAGGCAAGTGCTCTCTCATTTTCAAATGTCGAGGAATCGAGCCTCTTGTCTATGAAATCGGAGTTTGAAATTCGATGATATCGACGTACGTTCGATCTCCTCGACCAGTTGGCAAAAGTTTTCAAAAGCGTTTGACAGTTATGTTCGTGTCATCGAGCGGCAGTCGATGCGATCGAGAGTATACGCTCGATGATATCAACCCTGCTTGATGACATCGAACTCTGTCATAAATGTGATCATTTTATATCCGTTGGAACCTTTTGCCTATTTAATGAGAGCTTTCCCTTGGTTGTAGGTTGAGAAAATAGAGAGTGCTTTTGAGTGTTTAATCGAAGATCATATACCCAAAGCCTTTTCTCTCATGGGAGTTCATCCTCCAATCCACCCTCATCATTGGCATTCAATAGAGTGGATTGAGAAATGAACTTCCGCATTCAAAGATCCTTCAGATACTACCTTAATGGCAAATCATTAAACTGGGATGCCTTGAATGCTTAGATGATTGGAATCGCTCTATCTCCCTTATAGGAAACCATTTAATAGAGTAGGATTCCATCATAACCTTGACCCAACCCGTCGCCATGTATTGGTACATCTTCTGAGTTGCGGATCAAGGAAGTTGAAGAGTCTTCGTCATCAAAGGAGGAGATCTTCAACAATGTGCTGAATGGGGCTCATCTACTTATTTGTAAGTCATTAAAGTCTAGAGGACCCATGTGATCATTCCTTCTGTAGGATTGGGTCTAAGGTATTTCTCACCCCTATCAAGCCCTCGCAGGAGGCCTTCGGCGGGAGTGTACATGGTGGGTGCTTTGTGTTGACCCTTGCTCTGTAGAGAGCATAAACTCTTAGGTCCTCGTGTAGGTCCTTAGCCTGTGTGGCCTAAACTCTGGTGCTTTGTGTTGACCCTTGCTCATAGGAGCATAAACTTGGGTGCTTTGTGTTAACCCTTGCTCATAGGAGCATAAACTTGGGTGTTGTGTGTTGACCCTTGCTCATGGGACATAAAGTGTGTCGTGTAGACACGTTTGTCAGCATAAGTGTAGGTTGTACTGGTTAGAGGTGAACTTGATTAAAAACTCCGGTTTGAGGTGAACTTGTTGTGAAACCTCCTTTAATGAGATCTGGTACACTCAAGGGTTGAGTGCGTCCGCCGGAAGTAGAGTAGACAAGTAGTCGAACCACTATAAAAATGACTATGTTTGGGATTGCTATTGTCTTCCATTACTTATGTGATTTTCTTAAATGCTTTCGTATTTGATTATTTGAGATCACATCCACACACAGTCACATCCATCATAAACTATGATTTGCATCTTATTTATCTTCCAAGTAGTTTTATGATTGGATCCTCTATTTGGCTTGGAAGCCATTAGATTTACTCTGAAGAATTCCCGATACATGCATATTTACTCAGGATTAGATTGATAGGATTTTAAATAACCAAAAAATATTAAAAAGTCTTATTCACCCCCCTCCAGGACATATTGGCATATTCTCACTTCAACTAAAGCAGTCATTACCGTAATTTCAGGGATGCTGGTGCGGTAAGGAGCCTCACCACACAACATTTTTTTAGTAGTGGTGCTCTGTTGGTGTGTTAAGGACCTCTAAACTGGTGCCTTAGCCCTATCCTTTGGGGCTAGGGTTTTCTGCCTGGTAGGTCTAGAGGATTCCCCTATGACAGGTGCTTTTTCTTTGTCTTTGTTCATTTGGACAACCAACAGCTAAAAAGGAATGATAGAGGAAAGGATTTTGATAAGAGATTAAAAGCTATGAGCACCAACAAGAGATTTCCCAACTGAAATCCGTCAACCAATCTAGAAAGACTCAAAATACTAAAGTATACCTTAACAGATCAAGAGGATGTGCAAGAAA
The DNA here is from genome assembly GCA_021015155.1 of Magnolia officinalis. NCBI lineage: Eukaryota > Viridiplantae > Streptophyta > Magnoliopsida > Magnoliales > Magnoliaceae > Magnolia > Magnolia officinalis. Next base: position 34,459,478 of record JAJHSJ010000008.1, read on the forward strand.
TTACCGGATTTGAGTGACGCTAGACTGCTCACGGCGGAAGGGGAAAAACTGACCGAAGAAGATGAACTGCAAAGAGAGAAGTGAAAAGTAGATTTTTCCCGCCCGCTCGCCCGCTTTTTATCGGGTGGTGAACTTCAATATCATCGAAGTTGGATTCGATGATATCGACATGCCTCATTAGATTTTATCATAAAGGAGTTCGATAACTAACAATTTAGACCGACGTTTCTGATTCTGAGATGTCGTCGATGATATCGATGTGTTTTCAATGATATCGACAACTCATTCGATATGACGACTAACTTATCGAGGATAAGAATAAGTCATTTTATCTCCAGACTTCGATAGGGGGGTGGTCACCATCGAACGGCTGGGGCACTGTTGGAAAGACCAACGGGCGCGGCGGCCCCACTCATCGATGATGCAACGCCGAAAACCCCAATGGGGCACGACAGCCCCGCAGGATCGGTGACGCACCGCCGGACCATCCAGCGGAACGCGGCGGCACCGCGCCGCTGGCCGGAGCATGTGGGCCCCTCCCACATGTGGGGATCCACTTAAACGGCCCTACCGCTCCCCCTTTTGTCCATTTTTAACCCTTTACAAACCCCTCTAACCCTCCAAACTCTCCGAAAACCTTCCCTTGTTCTCAAATCTCCATCTCTAGACTTCTAAATCCATCTTTTTCTTTACATCTTACACCCCTTCACCTCAATCTCTCCTAATCTTCCTTTACATTTCTCTCCTCTTGCTCATTTGAGCATAAATCTATCCCCTAGGGCTCCCAAACACCCATCTCCTTGAATATCCTCCTTTCCATACTCCCTTCCATGTCCATGGCCCTTTTTGAGATAGTGGCCGCCATTTTCTCTATCTTTACGCTTCTTTCCCTTATGGGAAAGAAACGAGCGGCCCCAGACGAGGCTGAGCCAAGTCGTCCGAGTGGTTCCAAGAAGAAGACAAGTGCCGGGGCAAGTTTTAGTGCCGAGCGGAGGTCAAATCGGGACCTTGACCCCCAAATCTTGGTAGAGAGGGTCTCTACCAGCGGGCATCAAACTCAGTAAGTTCTGTCATCGTAAAGTTGTCCTTGAAGCTCATGTGGATGAGAAATTGTTTGGGATGTACCCTGTGATCAACCACCTTCTGGAGGATGGGTGGGGCCCCATATTTGAAGGAAAGACACATGCTAGCGAGGGCACCGTGCGGGCCTTCTACGCGCACATGAAGCACTTGACTCTTGATCCTCTCCAGTTTATTATCCCTCGGGGAGAACAAAAACTAGGGTTGATGTGGACATCATAACCCGCATTATGGGAGTAGAGCGCATCGTTGTGCATGCCAATGAGACTAATCTCACTGAAGGGCGGGAGAGAGATCGCCACACACACTCCCTTTGCGACCAACTCATAAATTGGAGGCGAGAGAACAACCTAAAAAGACATGCATTGACTGATCCCCTGTCCACATTTGCACAGCACAGTCATTACGACGACAGACACAGCACGCAGATTCAGCATTGCTGCACTTTACAGATCGGAGGAGCACGACATTCATGGTGGACTTCCTGTATCGAGTAGGACAGGGAGATAAGGTGTGCTTGCCCACTCTTGCCTTGACCCAGATAGTGAAGGCGGTGAAATTTGCTCGGGGGGATTCATCCCTCCCATTCGGTTGACTGATTTGCAAGATTGCCCCTAATTTTGGGTTCAGGCTTCACATGGATAATCTCACTCTTATCCACTACATCAACGAGAGGACCCTTAATAACATGAATATGGGTCCCAGACAATGTCAGGCCCGACTTGAGGAATTCGGGGATGAGATAGAGGAGGAGACAGAGGGAGAGGAAGAAGAACAAGAAGAAGAAGTGGAGGCTTAGGACTCCGACTGGGAGCCTCCCACCGCTCATGATGACCGTCAGGATCGGGCCACCCACGACGCCTGCTTGGCCAAGATCGAGGAAAACCAGAAATATCTGAAGAAGAAATTCAGGAGGATGTCCCACTCTAAAGGCCCTCATGTACTGCATGCAAGATATGGGAGCACCTCCACCTTCGCCAAAATCGGAGGATTAGGAGTGTAGTTAGTAATTACTTCTTTTTATTATAGTCTTGGATAGGCTTAGTTCGGATGTTAAGATTGTGAATGCGAAAATCTTTTATTTTAGTCAGCCATCGTGCATTCTCTGCCATAGTACATGTAATGTCATACCATATGTATCTGTGACAAATTTTATTTAATGAAATGCATAGAGCTCCTTTTTTTTTTGGTAATGTGTGGAATGTTTGGGAAAGTTGATGACGTATATACGATATCACTCTAATTTCATGAATATTGTACCCTATGTTGTACATAGGGAATGCCTCCTAAAACTAATCAAAACATGGCACGTCTCCCACATGGCGGGTTGGTTGACGGAGTCCCTCTCCCGAGTGATATCCAACAGGGCCCTAGTTTGGGTCCAGGTAGTGAGACAATGCCAGACTCACCACCGGCCCCCAGATGGGCCAATGCCAAGTGCACCATCGGTTCTAGGTCAGAACCATGCCTCTTCGTCGGCGCCACCTATACCTCAGGCAGCCCCTCCCCAAGATAGATTAGAGCAGATGTTGCTCTTAATGCAACAACAACAACAAGTCCTAGCAACAATAGCAGGGGCCATCACACAGAATATGAATGTGGCCCCGCCGATGCAGCACATGCAGGCCACCGGGGCAACAACTACGTGGGTTTTTTTAGCATTTTCAACGCCTCCGTCCTCCCACGTTTGTGAGTACCGATAGACCCGAGGAGGCCGAGTATTGGTTGGACTAAATATCCAAGATGATAAGGCCATTACACTGCTTCGAGGTGGAGCAAGTCGAGCTTGTTACATACATGGTCGAGAAGGAGGCCAACTTATAGTGGGACAGTGTCCTACGAACCGTTCCTACAGGGTTTGTATGGACGTTGGACGGGTTCGAGACACGTTTCCATGAGAAATATTTTTCCCTCACCTATCGCAATGAAAAAGAGGGCGAATTCCTCTGCCTCAAGCAGGGGGGAATGACAATGGCGGAATATACGAACCGCTTCACGGAGCTAGCTAGATATGCTCCCTTAATTTTGGCTAATGAGCTTATGAGAATGCGGCGATTCTTGAAAGGGTTGCGGGCTGACATCCGTGCTAAGATGTGTTATGCTAGCATCCACACGTATGCTGAATTTGTGAACATGTCCCTGTGAGCTGAGCTGGACGGTGAGCGGGTGTCTCGAACACACTTGCCAATGGGGTTGAGGCCTAGGCCTGAATTGCAGACCCAGCCACTTCTCAGCAAGAGGCCATGTATGAACTCCCCTCCCAGACTGATGGCTCCGTCGGCCCAGTAAAGGAGTTCCAATATCACGTGTACCTACTGCGGTAGAGCGGGTCACACTAACCCCTTATACTTTACCAAGATGAGGGATAATGGCTACACGTCGCCTCAAATGGTCAACCGCCAGCCCCCACACGTTATTTCCGCCCCTCTTTTTACGAACCGTGGCACTGGCACAACCATACAATCGACCTCCTGCATCCCGAAATAGTCCCCTTCAACAGCCTATGACAGCACCGCCTAACTGCCCGCAACAAACTTGTGTACATGCACTCTCCGTCGAAGCAGCTGAATCAGCAGTTACAGTACTGCTAGCATTTGAAGTCACTGCCCACATCCAAGGTACACCAGTATTCCTTTTAGTGGACACCGGGTCTACTGTTTCTATGGTATCATGCTTTGCAGTCAAGCAATTAGGGTTGGACACTACCCCTATGATTGGGGTGAGAGTCATTGCCGCAGTAGGAACCTTCTCAAATGCCACTAAACTCTTTAGGAGTTGCCCGATAGACTGAAGGAGTAGAGTGGTGCACATTGACCTAATTGTAACCAAGATTTATCATTACGACATCATCCTTGGCATGGATTGGCTCACCAAAATGAAGGCGGAGATTGACTATGAGACTAGGTTGGGGACAGCCCATGAGCCCGAGGGCATGACCTTCACCTTCCCAATTCAGGTCAGTTGTTCTTTCCGTATTTGTTGTTATGCTTCCCTGTTGGAGAATTGGTCCGTCACTTAGGGACACGCCAGTGGTCCAAGATTTCACAGACATGTTCAGAACGATCCCTGGACTACCTCCTTAGCGTGAGATCGACTTTACCATCGACCTTATGCCAGGCGCAACACCTATCTCCTTGATGACGTACCACATACCCTCCACGTGAGATGGAGGAATTAAGGAAACAGATCAATGATTTATGGACTCGGGCTTATACAGCCTAGCGTATCTCCTTGGGGAGCTCCCCTATTATTCATGAAAAAGAAAGATGGGTCGCTACGATTGTGTATAGACTATCTCAGGCTAAATGACGTTATAGTAAAGAACAAGTATCCTCTACCCAGGATAGATGACCTGTTTGACCAGTTGAAGGGGGCTCAGTATTTCTCTAAGATAGACTTACAGTTTGGGTATCATCAGTTGCGTGTCAGGAATGAAGACGTGCAGAAAACAACTTTCAGGACTAGCTACAGGCACTACGAATTCCTCGTGAGATCCATGGACTTACAAATGCACCGACCGTATTCATGGATCTCATGAACCAGGTGTTTCGGCCGTATCTTTACTGATTCATCATAGTATTCATAGACGACATTTTAATATAATCAAAGAGTCGGGAAGATTACGAAGAACACCTGTGAGCAGTCCTTAATACTCTTAGACAAAGTCAATTGTTTGCACAGTACCAAAAATGCGACTTCTGAAAGGAAGAAGTCAAGTTTTGGGACGTAATTTCCAAAGAAGGAATCGTCGTGGACCTTGCCAAGGTGACCGCGGTGCAGGACTGGGAGCAACCCGGCTCAGTTATAGAAGTGAGGAGTTTTCTCGGGCTTGCCTGATATTATCGTCAATTCATTAAAGATTTCTCCAAGATATCCCGACCATTGTCCCAACTTACTCGAAAATATCTTAAATTTGCTTGGAATGAGAAAGCAGAGGCAACCTTTCAAGAATTAAAGGACAAGCTAACGTATGCGCCCGTACTAGTGCTGCTAAAGTAGGGTGAAATATACTATTTACACCGATGCCTCTCAAGTAAGTTTGGGATGTGTGCTTATGCAAAAGGATAGGGTGATCGCCTATGCCTCTCGACAGTTGAGAAAACATGAAGAAAATTACCCCACTCACATCTGGAGTTGGCGATAGTCATTTTCGCATTAAAGCTTTGGAGACATTACCTCTACGGCGAGGAGTTCGAGCTCTTTTGCGACCATAAGAGCCTCAAGTACATCTTTAAACAGAGGGACCTGAATATGAGGCAGCGCTGTTGGATGGAGACATTGAAAGACTACAAGTTTGAAGTCTCCTACCATCTTGGCAAGGCCAACCATGTGGCCGATGTATTGAACCGCAAGAAAACCATGGAATTTACAGCCCCACTAATGGTAAGAGAGTGAAACATGGTGGAGTTCGTGCGAGATTTCGAACAGAGGCTGATAGTGGAGGAGCCATTCGAGAGCATCACAAACTTCCATATAAAACCACTTATTGATGACTGAATCATTGTGACTTAGAAAGAAGATGAGCTATTGTTAAAGATGAGAGAGCGTGCAAGCGACGGTGAAGAATCAGAATGGAGGATTTGCTTAGATGGAGGTTTGCAGTATCGTGGCCGCCTATGCTCCCGAACCTTCACGACTTGAGGAGAGAAGTTCTAGAAGCCGCTCATAATTCAAAGTTGGCGATGCATCTGAGAAGTATGAAAATGTATCGGGACATGAAGCGTTCGTACTGGTGGGACAACATGAAGGCCCAAATTATAGACTATGTCCCGATGCCTCACGTGTCAGCAAGTCAAGGCCGAGCACCGCCGACCCCCGGGTTTACTGCAGCCCATGCCCATAGCCGAGTGGAAGTGAGATTTCATATCTATGGATTTCATTTTCGGGTTACCAAAGATGAGAAAGGGGCATGACTGCATTTGGGTGATTGTGGACAGGTTGACAAAGTCAGACCATTTCCTCCCGATTCGGGTTTCAAATTCGGCAGACGACCTAGCCAAGATATACATTAAGGAGATAGTATGACTGCATGGAGTTCTTCTGGAGATTGTGCCGGACCGATACACACGATTCACGTTTATGTTCTGGACTCAAATCCAAGAGGCGATGGGGATGAGGCTGAAGTTTAGTACCGTGTTCCACCCACAGATCGATGGGAAGACGAGCGGGTAAATCAAAATACTCGAGGACATGTTACGAGCATGTGTACGTGACTTCAAGGACAGCTGGGATGACTGGCTCCCTTATGCCAAATTTGGTTATAATAACAGTTTTCAAGCAAGCATTGACATTGCTCCTTACGAAGCCTTATATGGACGCCTATGTCGGGCTCCGCATTATTGGTCGGAGGTTGGCGAGAAGAGCTTGGTTAGCCCAGATCTGGTTTAGACGATCTCAGAAAAGATTGATATTATTAGACATCAACTCGTTACGGCCCAAAGTAGGCAGAAGAGATACGCGAATAGGAGATGGAGGAGTTGGAATTTGAAGTTGGGGACCATGTATTCCTTAAAGTTTCCCCAATGAAGGGAGTACTCCGTTTTGAGAGAAAAGGGAAACTCACGCTGAGGTTCATTGGGCCATTCTAGATTTTAGACCGTGTGGGTGTGGTGGCGTACCGTCTCGCCTTACCCACACCACTCGCAGACGTACATAACGTGTTTCATGTGTCAATGCTGAAGAAGTAGGTTCTCGACCCCACTCATATTATCAGGTGGGAGCAAGTACAACTAAGGGAAGACGCCACTTATGTATTGCGGCCCACGCGTGTTCTAGATAGGAAAGAACAAGTGTTGCACAACAAAGTCATCCCACTCGTGAAAGTCTTATGGACACACCACACCGAAGAGAAGGCTACTTGGGAGATGGAAGCTGAGGTCTGAAAGAACTTCCCACAAATCCTCGAGGAGTATGAAAAGGTACAAATTTCGAGGATAAAATTTTCTTTAAGGGGGTATATTGTATGTCCCAAAAAAGTCCGTACAAAGACCCGAGTACAACCTCAGGCGGAACAACCCAAGGACCGTACCCGGTCTTATAATTTAGACGGATTTAGTTAAATGCTAATTAATTGGTGGATTAAGCTTAGGCCACCATTTTCACAAATGGGGAGGCTTAAAATCATGAGTACCACTGGCCCAATGCTATTTGAAGACGTAGGAGAAACACCAAGGGCCTATCGGTCTCGGGAGTACACTGAAACTCCTTAAGGGACCTAGACCGCACGTCCGGGGTCCGATGACCACGAAATTGTAGGACGATAACCATCCTGCTGGGCTTGAAAACCATCGCGGGAATCAAACCTAGATAGTGTCTAGAAACACCCAACTTGAGCCATGAGTTAAGAGCGTGAGAAATGCGAATATCCTTAGAAAATGAACTGAAACTTAAGTGAATTGGGTCGTTCGCTCTTACGCAAAGTTATGGAGTTCGGACTGTTAGTTTATGACCAAACTTCACACATGAAGAAAGAAAATTTCCCTGCACATATCCATGTAACCGTGGCCCTGATTAGACACGTATGACCGTCGATCTGACACAGGCTCTCCACAGTCGATCGGCTTATCCGATCGCACCGAAATCATGTCCTAGCGTGGATCCATTATCAGGGAGCATACCCCATGACTTAGATGAGTCGTGGGCCTCCCTAAGAGCCCTGTTCATTAGAAATGGCCACCCACAGGGTATAAAGATAGTACAGAGTGGCCATGGGGCCATTTGTACCCCATCTGGGGCTATAAATAGCTCCCAACTCACTCTCCTCTCTCCCACATACGAATTTTGTAAACCCTAGGGGGAGAGAAGAGAAAAGAGAATAGAGAAAGGAAAACTTGTGGAAATTCCCTGCAACTGTAGGAAATCTTCCCCCACGCATCCACGGGCCTAATCACCGCCGCGTTTCACGATCGAGATGCTTCCGGCTACAACTTAGGGTAAGAAATACCAACCTTAATAGTGATGTGGATCTCCTAGAGGGCTTTTATCCAACCTGGCTAACTCGTTTAATCGTTTAGGTTCCCGACGTTTCGTGTTTGGAAACATAGTCTTAGGACCGAGTCTGAATCGAGTGTATTACCGAAAGGTGGGGACTATAAATGCTTAGGTTATGGTTTATCAATGCTTTCAGTACAGCTAATGATTTTTGTTTGCCATGGGTGCTACCGTATTGTCTTAAACATGTCGATTTCTAGTTGTGATGCACCTATGAACTGTAATAAGTAAATGACGTAACCTATATGTTTGATGAAATGTCCAAATGAGGAATAGATGATGATTAGTGCTTGCCATGATTGTTACCCTAGGACTTGTTGATGTTATATACATAGGTACTTCTCTGTGTGACGAATTGACAAAATGTAAGTTGTAACTAACGTAGCCTATATGTTTGATAAATTGTTTAAATGAGAAATCATTGATGATTTGTACTTGTTATGATTATTAAGGTAGGATTATTTGTGGTCTTATGCATATGTATATTTTTCTCTATGTAATCAATTGATAAAATGCAAGTTATAGTTAACATGGTCTATGTGTTTGATGAAATGCCCAAATGAGAAATCTACTTGGGTTGTTTGTCGAATACTTGGATAGATATTACACATGATTATTAACAACATTTGGATAGGATTGGGGCTACAATCGTAGTCCAGGCAATCGGTAAACGTCCATGTTTGGGTGGTCGAATTAGTCTGGCCACCTTGGGTAAACTCGATGAATACAAGTCGTACGACGACTACCGACAGTGGCTAGGCCACGAGGGGCGCTTATGCGCTCCATGTTGATTAAGTCAGTGTGCGCCATACCAATCGAGCTAGCCTAATGAACCGGTTGGCCTATTGTGTGTTTACCATGTTTGAACGCGACTGTTCGAAATAAGGTTTCCCTCACCAATGTAAAGATCCACCTCTAACCATGGTACCACGATCCTTAAGACTCGTGAGTTGGGCATGGTGGTATGGGACACCGTGTTCGTGCTGTCGGCCTAGGCTGAGGTGATGAGCCTCCCCATAGTGACCACGAGCATCACTTTTTGCAACTTGCCTATCGTATATGTTTATGTAGGAGTATCTAACCTAGATGGATCCAGAACATGGGAATATGACTGTTGTGGTTGTCTGATGCCTAATGTTCGATTTGGGTCAATATTAAAAAGGAGGTACCCTAGTTCCCAAACTTACTGATGAATGAACATAATTAATCACTTGGCTAACATGACCATGCATCGCACCACTTTAGTTGGAATGTGGAAAAAAGGCGTTGGAGTTGCACATTTGAGGAAGTGTTATCATATGCAAAATAGGTGGTTGGAGTCGCTTGTTGAGGGAGTGTTGATGGGTGAGGGCATGCATCATTACTTATACTCCATTCATGCATTAAAAAGAATAGTTAGGATGTGATTGTTATGATTGCCTTATCATTACTGCATTGATTGACTTGATATCATGTGTAACTTTTACCTTATAGAACCACTGAGTTGATCACTCACTCCCACTCTGGGACGGTGTTTTATAACACCAACCAGACGTTGATGTAGATGCAGGTACGGACGACTTCTATACATTGGAGCTGGACTTCTTGGATGACGAGGAGGAATTCTCCTACTTCCAACTCTCGGACGGGCTGACATAGGCCATGTACCGTTACGCAGGGAATGCTGAGCATCTGGGCTTAGTTGAATACATTTACATTACCATATTTTGTTCATTTTAAACTTATACATGTATATATTGAACCTAGTTGCGGACCCATACTCTGGATGAAACTTTGCGAAACATGTATAATAATGTTTTGGATTTACGTATTTACTTAATTACATTAACTCTGGAGTATTATGCACTAGTTAGTATAATTTATGCATGCTTAATCATATATGGAAGAAATCAGAAAATCATCTTCCATAGGAAACAAGTGATGTTCGGAATCTTGGGAGTCAAGCTTTGCTCGACCCTCGAAATTCAGGGCGTTACAGTAGTGATCACCGTCACATTGTGAAAAATAGTTCATAATATCAGACTCGACCCGCATTCTCACACTATGGATATTCGTCGGCACGTCCAATGTTACGTGGATTTATGCGAGCATCTCAAGGCCACACAACAACGCGATTTGGGGATTTACGTAACATGATGTATTTATGGAGCGACTATTTGCGACATCCAATCCCAAGAAGTGATGTAACACTCATAGTGATTTACTTACATAGATTATGCACCGCACCAACCAACCCACGGAATTACGTGCCGACCAAGAGGGCCACTACCCGCAACGTATTATATCCACGGTAAATATTTGAATCACTAGTTGTGATACCTCTGTCATATCACTTGCATTGATAGAGAATGTAAACTGAATTATGGGGATTTTGGAATATCAAAACACATGCCTAAGCCTTAAAGGTAGATATAGCACAAGGTTCACAAAATAAAGAGAAGAGTGACAATGGTCAACTTAACAAAGAGGAGAGTGGCAAGGGCCAACTTAATAAAGAAAAGAGTAGAAAGGGCTAACTCAACAAAGTTGGTAAAGGCAAGGGCAAGACTTGTATCCATCGCTCCACATAAATTCATAAAGGTCACTCGTAATCAACATTATACCATAATCCCAAAGGGCAAATAATTATTGATGATAAATTAAACAATTGCAGAGAGAAAATCATGAGAACAGGTAAAGGCAATATAATCCATACCAACTTAAATCGAAGTAAGCTTAAAGGATAAAACCCTCACCTTTTACATTGAAGTTCCCTGTCATGTTGTTAAAACCTAGTGCATGCACTTTAAATTTAACTTGAACCATGGATTACACAAATTATATAATTAAGGTTTAATCTAGTATTTCATCTTTAAACTAGTTATTATTCAAATTAAAATTTAATATGAATCTTCATGTAAATGGCTAACTTACCTCGATCACCACTGGAATCTCAGCCCAAAAACGAGTTTAGCGTTATTCTTTCATTGAGTTGACTCAGTCATAACCTACCCATGTTTTGAAATTTCACGTTCGAATGGGATTTACCTCCTACAGAAGATCGTAAAAGAGATCAAATACACTGACTAAACTCAGAAGTTTGTAGTCCTTAATTCGGATATGGACTCGGTGATTCCATTGAGTTAACTTGGCTACCAAGGCCGCTTTCTCTCCTGCTCTTCTTCTTCTTCACTTTCTTTTCTTTTTCTTCTCTCCCTTCTTCTCCTTTTCTTTCTTGATGGTCAGACAGAGAATATGGACAAGCCAGATTTCAAATATGATTGTTCTCATATGATCGTTACAGTGCCCGATCCTCTCTCTCTCTCTCTCTCTCCTCTCTCTCTCTCTCTCTCTCTCTCCTGTGATTCTCTCAGCGTGGAAGGTAGCTGCTAGACGGCTTTCTCACTCGTTTCTCTCTCTTCTTTTCCCTCTCATTTCTCCTTTCTTTCTTTCTTCTTTCTTCCCCTTTCTCCGCGTGGGATTTTATAGCTCTCAGCCCCTACGAAAGTTGAGTTTCGGGTCAGACAGGAGTTGGTTCCCCGCACTCTGTTTACGCATCAATGTCTCACAGTCGGCCTGTGCGTGGGCCTGAAATCATGCTGCATTACTGTGTTTGATCTGATCCGTTTATTGGGGAAGGTTTCTTTGATGAAAGGCCATCAGATGGATGTCCCTGATTCTCTTCTAAATGTTTATCCCTGTTCTTATCACCCTGCGTCTGATCGAGCATACGGCCCCTATTTTAATAACAGATTGGTTCCTGACCCTTCTCTGTTTGCTTTCGTGCTTTTGGACGGTCTGAGATTATCATGGGACACCCCTTGGCCCACCAGACTAGTAGTTTATTCACGTCATTTCTTGCGAACGTGTTTTTCGGGGTGCAATGTGGTTGCGTGAGGAAAGCGATGGTATATCACATATTCTGTTTTCGTGCATTATTTTTGAAAAGCTTGGGTAGGTTTGGAGTCTCAATCTTCTCGGTTCGGACGGCCCAGATCAGTAGATCTGATAGCTACATCATGATGGTGGGTCCCCTTTACTTCTGCAAGCCATCTCCTAGTTCGAAGCCTCGAAGGCGGGAGAAGAGAAAGTGGAAGAGGATCAATTTGTTTTCTTGATTTGGGTTGGGATTGAAATGATCTAGGGTCTGGTCGAATTCATCCCACGAGTACGATGGATAGTTCAGATCATCCAAGTTGATCGTGATTATGGGCCACAATGGCTCCGAACGAACGATGTCCATTCAATCTGCTAATGGTGGGAAAACGGGGATGTTTACGAGTCAATACGGTCAAACCGTGTTGACAGTTCTGGTGTGTTGGGGGTACATGCACACCTAGTGCACTTGCGACTCCGAATGTGAGGCCCATAGGAATGCTTTATGAAATTTACTCTGTCCATTAGTTTATCAGTTCATAATAAGGTTTTTCCTATAGTATGAGATAAGTACGAGTTTGTGGTGGGTTATTTCACACCAATCTAAAGACACATCGTTATAAGCATGTTTCTAAGTAATTCTTACAAAGGAACTTATATCTAAATCTTTAGGAATAAAGAATCACCAATTTAATTAAGGGAATGAATATATATCAACCAACATATTGGATGGTCATGTGAGAATGTTTGGGCATATGATGATTCTATTTTAGAGTCAATGGTCAGATTGCTTGATCTATGAATGGGGATTATTCCAACGGTCAGATTCATGTCGGAGAATAGATGTAAGGTTAGCCTAGTTAGATTGGTATTATACATAACTACATATTATGTTAAATTTCATGGTAACACTCGAGAAATTTCAATACTCGTGTATTGAAAAGTTTGGGGAATTACACAAAATTCTAGAAATATCGAATAATGTCAAATTTTGGTGAAAAATATTGCTAGACAACAAGTCTTTTTTCATCTTATAGGGATGAAAGACTCACTAAACTATAAAATCTTACTTCAATTTTTTTTCTGGAGTCTTGGGAATAAGTCAGGGACTTAGGTTTAAACTTTCAGATAATTCTGATATATGGTTTAAAAATTAAAATTCTTGGAGTGATAGGCTGTCAATACAAAATGATTTTGGGAATTCACAACTATCCATATAAACGATAACACTAAAGCTTAGGTTCAACATGGGATGGACCATTGGGGCTTATCCTTTAAGAAATCTAGGGTACTTTTATGGTGAAAAAAATAAATTGAAGTACATGATATTTCTCAAGGATCTAGAGCAATCGGGTCCATAGACTTACGAAATCATATTCAAGCAAGTTATAAGCAGTTTGACCTGAATATCAAATCATAGGTGCTTACCAATGAACTCAATGCTCTGATCAAGCAGAAGTTTGAGACTCACCTGTAATGTATGATACCAAAGAACTCACAGCTCTGGCTAGGAAAGAGTTCAGTGTGTTAGGATTAACCGTACTATAACATTTTTCCATGTTGCCCCGAATCACTAAGAGAAAAAATAGAGAAACTTTAATCTAGACAGTGGTGGAACTAATGTTTGAAATACTATAAAGTTAAATACATAAAGAAATAAAATAATTATATGTATATAAGTCTCGAGGTTGAGATTTTTATTTAAGAGGGGTAGATTGTTGCGTTCTGATTTGATATAGCCAATTATATGCACACCTGTACATATATATCTACCTTGAGGGAAATACATTGAAAACTAAAGCATAATGAATCAATGAGAATGATAGAAGTAATTAAATTTCGGGGATGAAATTTTGTTTAAGAGGGGTAAATTGTAACACCTCGAACGTTTTAATACCCGAGTATTGAAAGTTCTCAAGTGTTACCATGAAATTTAACTTATTATGTACATGTGTATTATACCAATCTAGTAATCTTAACCATACATCTATTCTCCAACACGAATCTGACCATTGGGAATAATCTCCATTCATATATGAATCCATCTGACCATTGGGAATAATCTCCATTCATATATCAATCCATCTGACCATTAATTTTGAGATATGATCATCATATACTCAAGTATTCTCTCTTGTCCATTATAACCAACCGTTCAGTCAGCTATTCACCACTAGGTAAAGATATCTAACCATCTAGTCTGAGTTTGGACCACCTAATCATAATAAACTAGCTACTTGATCTTAACATACGCTCGTACACATATTGAATAAAGATTCTTGTCCCTTCATCTTTTTCACCACCTATGGATATGCTTAACCTACCATCAGAACTACAGTCCAAGGAACTTACACTTGTGAACAAGTTACTTTAATCTAACAGTATACATGTTCTACCTCTCAATCACTCCAAAAACCCACTTTGTGTTCATTCATTTATGAAACTGACCGTACATCCACCTGCATACATGGTCAGAGTACTAACCATCAAGTTCTACTATTTTTAACATGACATCTGACCATCCATTATATGGTTTTATATATGTACATCCCCTAATTATTTGGTGAATGACGCTTTATTCATAATGATTTAGATATAAGTTCTTTTGTATGAATTGCTTAGAAACATTCCTATAACTATGTAGAACCATTAGATTTTACAAAACTCGTATATCAATAATAATTACAAAAATGTCATTAACCTAAACCCTTGAATTCTAGATCACATGATTCCCATGATCCATTTCATGTAAAAATTTATACCATAACTCTTTTATAATAAATTAACCATACATGTCAAATTTCAGCCCTTACATCATTGTAAAAGTTACCCAATTGACCAATCAGCCCCTTAACTGTTCATTTTGGTGTCCATCAAGTGAAGAAACCTTGTGGGTAGTCGTAGTAGGATATTTTCCTTCATATGAACGACTTGGATTACCCATAATATGAACCAAGTGTGAAATATGAAGACCGCACTTTCGTAGGCTTTTTCTTAGGCGCGAAGTTATCCTTTCAAGGCTTACCAACTCCTTATAAATCTGGATCTTCTGATTCAACCACTTCATGTCGTCCATCACAACTCAAATTTGGACCAAAATTTGGTCTCATATGACTACGAAGTTGTACAAAATTTAAACCCTGATTTGCGATCCTACATCGTTGAATCTCGAAGCTAGTTCCTTCATTTTGGTGCAAAAAGTGGAATTTCATATATAGGCTTTTTCCACCATTGATCAACCACCAACTTTCATCCAGCCATTTGCGTATCCTGACTACGCATTACTCTCAAAATTGGGCCCTGATCATTAAGTGTGGACCGTTAATTAAGATCAAGTTTGTTTTGGCACCTGTTTGAAGATTTTTTAAGATAGGCCAATCTAAATTTCGAATCACCAAGAAAATCATATACCCCAGCCTTATTCGACTACCTCGACACACTGGATGAATTAAATTTAAAGAAATATAACTAGAAAATGTCAAATTGGAGAAACCCAATCCAACTTGGATGTGGAACACATTCCCTCTCACACGCCCACTCCTTTATAAAAGGAGGAGTGCGTGACCTTCTCCACTCACACGCCAACACTCCAACGTCCAAGGAGGAGAGAGAGAGAGAGAGAGAGAGAGAGAGAGAGAGAGAGAGAGAAAGAAAGAAAGAAGAGAGAGAGAGAGAGATAAAGATAAAGAGAATGAGAAAGAGAAAGAGAAGGAGAAGGAGAAGCCTAAACGCCCATCATTCTCTTCCTTCTCCACATGTGTAATATCTCCCTCTGGCTCAAGCGATGTCGTGAATCATGTAGAAGCTTTCCTCCATGGATATCTTCCTAGGGTTTAGATTTAAGGTTAAGGTAAGAAATTCATTTAAGCTTACACTAATTTGAGTTGATATGATTTATCTTATTTTTTGCATACCTTCATATTTCTGTGATTTTCCATGCAATGGATTGATTTAACATTATCAATTATTTATCCTTTTAGGAATTATGGTTAAGGTATGATTTTAATTATGCGTCAGTTTTATGAATTTATGTGGGGTGAGATGGATAGAAGCCTTGCCCTTTGCCAATTTTGAGAGAGACGCATGTTTCCACTCTATATTGAGTTGGCCTTTTATTCTTCTCTCCTTATTCTTGTTGAGTTAGCTTATTTGTTACTCTTCTCTTTTATTGAGATAGCTTAATGTTGTTTTTCTTCTTTATTAGGTTAGCCTTATGCTACCTCCCTTTATAGCTTGGGCATGTGTCTTGGAATTCCAAAACCCTCATGGTTCGACTTATTTCTTTATTGATGCAAGTGATGTTTTACATGCCTCATATACAGTGGTTAATATATATTATCATGGACGTAATACATTTTGGGTATCGGCCCTTTTTGGTCGACACGTAATCTCATTGGTTGGTGAGTGGTGCATAATCGATGTAAGTAAATCGTCATATGTGTTTGTAACGACTCGAAAAATCCCGTACAAAGACCCTAGTATCACCTCAGACAGAAATCACTCGGGACCAAATCCTTCAAAAATTAGACGAGGATTAACTAGTGTTAAACTAGATTACATATGAAATCCGCACTAATCACTTTAAATACGATCTGCAAGACCCAAAACTTGTAGAATCATTGACGCTAGGTTACCCTAAAATCTAGGATCAATCTCAGTACCCAGCTGCTCTCGGGAGCACATTGAAACTTCGTATCAGATCTGGACCATACATCGAAAGTCCGAATAATACGAAGTTATAGAATTAGGACCGCCATGCTGGGCTTGACAACCATCCCGAAAATCAAAACTAGATAGTGTCCCAGGGCTATTCGCTTGAGCACGGAGCGAGGAGTGTGAGAAAACATGATTTTCTTTAGAAATTAAATTTAATTTAAGTAATCTGAGACTTGTCGCTTGCGGACCAAATATAAGCAATCAGACCGTCGGAATCTGACCCAAATACACCCTCAGATTAGGGAACATTTCCCATACATGTCCTTGTACTTGTAACCCTGATCGAGTTTCAGTGACCGTTAAACTGAAACTGGTCTGCCACGTGTGATCTGGGAACCTGACTGGAATGAAAACTTAACTCGACCTAGATCCAAGGTCGGTGAGCTTAAGTCCGACCTTTGGCTCAAGGGGCGCTCCAGAAGTGCTTCGTTGAGACGGAACAGTCCGTATTTGGACATAACCTAAGTATACCATGGCCCTGAGTCTAATTTAGTGAGTTTTAAGCCTATATAAGGACCTTAAACCCTCTCTCATTTAGCCCATACGAATTTGAGAGAAACCCTAGGAGAGAGAAGAGAGAAAAAGAGAAAAAGTGTGAGAAGAGTGAGAGATTCTTCCTGATACTCTACCCTGCTACCATACATGCTTAACCATCACGATCTAATCACTTTTCCGGCGATTCCGGCTTCGTTCCTAGGTAAGAAAAACCTAACCCTAATCTGTTCTAAGGTTTCCAATATTGCAAGTAGCGAAATAGCTGACTCAACTCGTGCTTTAGGTCATCATATCAACCTTGACGAAGACTTAGAGATTCTATTGACTTCATTACGCTTCTACGGCGTAAGGTGCGGACTTTAGACATATAGGTTATGGTTTTCATAGCTTTCAATGTCAGATAATGATAGATTCATGATCTGGATGTTATTTCACATGAAAAATGCGCTGTTCGTTTTGCGATTCAGTTACGTATGCAAATTATGGTGTTTAGTGTATTCAGTATATTTATAGAAAATACCGTATACGTACAATATATGAAAGTGTGTTTGCCATGATTAATTACTATGTGTATATGTTATATATGTGTGTAACACTTTCTTGGCGAAAGGATTCGCCCTAATACATGTTTTGGCTAATATACGTTATGTATGTTAAATAAGTGTAGTCTAAGTGTTTTTGAAAATGCTTGTATGAGTAAGTACTTAGGAAATAGTGCTTTAGGTAGGTGTTGAGATAGGATTATCAATTACCTTAGAGATGTGTATGATTTCCTTCATGCAAGTTGTTTAATTTAATCGCTTACTTATGAAATATATGTGTTGCATTTCCTGCTTACATTGTGCTTTATAACATGCTTGTTAACATGTCTGAATTACTTGTTAATTACGCTTTGACTACTTACATGCTTTCTGGTTATGGATTGAATATGATTGGGGCTAAGTTATAGTCTAGGCAATCGGTAACAGGCTTGAAGTCGTGGTGGAGATTCATTCGCTACGTAAGGCGTGTTTGACGAACCCAAGTCGTGTGTTGGTCTTCGGCAGTGGTTAGGCCACACGAAGTGCTTATACACTTCATGTCGATCGATGTAATGTGCACTCGTATTAGTCGAGCTAGCCAAGTAACTCGATCTGCCGATGTATGTTCACCATGTATGGACGCCTCTGTTTGAACCTAAGGTACTAAGCTCACCAGTGGAATCCCGTTAGCATTAGTACCTTGATCTGCTAAGACTCATGAGCCGGGCATGGTGGTATGGGACACCGTGGTCGAGTTGTCGGCCTACGCTGGGGCAACGAGCCTCCCCGTAGTGACCAGTGAGCAACCCAGACTCGTGAGCTGAATACAGTGATATGGGATACTATATTCGAGCTTCGGCCTACACTGATTTGGTGATGGGTGAGTGTGTAACGATTGCGTGTAACAGCCCTGACAGTCCTTTGTAGTGACCTCGAGCATACTTTAAATCTGCGGTGAGGCGACGAGTCTTCTCATAGTAAACAGAGTATAAACTAGGCCTGTATTGATAAGGTGATGGGGGAGCGGTGCAACGAGTGCGTGCAACAGCCCTGACAGCCCTTTATAGTGACCTAGAACTACATCATCGTATGAGGTTACCTAGGACTGACGACCCTAGAATGGATCATTGTTTGGGAATAATATAAGGGAGGTACTTAGTTTCCTAATGCTGCTGTATGAAAAGGACTAATAACAACTAGGTAATCACGCTCATAACATAGCACTGCATGTACCTGGCGTTGTGGAGCACTGAGGGATGAACGCATGCCGCGGACGTAAGATGGTGTCGCACGAGGGAGCATTGGTGAGGGCATGCATCATGACTACATTTCATCCTTGCATTAATAAGAGTAATTAGGATTGTGTGACTGAACTGCTTTATCATTACTGCTTGACTGAATTGATAACATGTTAACCTATGCTTTATTGTTCCACTGAGTTAGCTACTCACTCCCACGTTACAGGACGGTGTTCTGGACACCCACCAAACCCTGTCTTAGATGTAGGTGTTGACGAGACGCAGGAGGCTGTGCCTGATTACTACGATGATCAGGACGAGTTCTCCTACATGCAGTTCTCTGGAGGCTTCGCTTAGGCCATTCAGATGATGGGACTACAGGGTTTACCATTATAGTTGTACCACTTTTTTTGGGCATTTTGATTTTGAAACTAATACACGTATATAGTGACTCAGTAAGGTGTTCATACTCTGGAGACCGATTGTGACCGTTTCTGGCTTTATATACATTTATATACATCTTTCAGTCTTCTGCTTGCATTTTATAACTTGATCTGGAGTATGAATTACTGTTTTGGTATAATCCCACTCATGATTAATGCACTAACACAGACAACATTCAATCATAAGCATTTATGTTCCATAAGTGATGTTTTGGAACTCGGGTGTTGAGTTGCTACTCGACCCCCGATTTTCAGGACGTTACAGTGTTACATCACTTCTCGGGATTGGATGTTGCAAATAGTCTCTCCATGAACACATTTTTTCACTTAAATCCCCCAATCGCATTGTTGTGTGGCCTTGAGATGTTCGCATAAATTCACGTTAACGTTGGACACACCGACGAATCTCCGTAGTGTGAGAATGTGGGGTGAGCTAGATTTTCTATGAACTATATTCCACATTGTGATGACTACTACGTATGATGGACCACACACACTTTGCTAGGCATGCATATGTGTGTGTGTGTGTGTGTGTGTGTGTATGTTCACAACCCCAAGTGTAGGGTCGCGATGTAGTAATAATCTCTGTGAGACCGAGGTCGAATCCACAGGGACTAATCTTGTGTGTATTCTTAAAACAACTAGAAGAAGAAATAGAAAAAGACGAAAACCTAAATCTGGAATATTTGAGAGAGTAATTGTGATTAAAGTAATTAAAACTAGTGAATTTAGAGGTAGGAACTAGAGTGTCAAGGATCCACTTGTAGCAATTGGGAAGCTACCTTGCATGATTCAAGGACATAACTGCAATCAGAGCCCTATATTATCCAGTTGGTAAGAAGAGATTTGTCAAATCTCTGGACTTCTCATGGATCTAATCATCAATGGATGAGAGTGGTGAAGATTTGGAAGTGATTCTATCACCTATCCATGCCCAGGAGATAAGGCAAACAACAGGATTTACCAATCCCACAACCAATCATAAGAGAATTGTGAAAGTTAAGAAGGATTCTGTCACCCTACCTTTCCCAAGGGACGATGGTGAAAAACGAGACTTACTAATTTCACCATCTCAATTTAAGAAAAGAAGATATCTCAAGCCATCACAAATCTATTATAATTTGTTAGCATAAACCATTTAAAACTAAAAATATTCCTTCATAATCAAATTAGAATCCAAGAGAGTTCATCAAAACATGAGTCAAAGCAAAGCAAATATCCCAATCATGCTACAAGCATCACCTATTAGCACTAGCTAAGAGGTTTACCTAACCATAGACATGATTGAACTAAAGACTCTTAAACAAAATAAAAAGACCAACTAAAGAGGAAGAAGAAGAACTCCCGGACGGAGGCTCCAACCTTTTGCTCCATTCCTCAAACCCTAGAAGATGCCTAAGGACCCCCATTTATAGTTTTAGGCCTTATACTTTTGTACCGAGTGGAAATTTTCAAAAACCATCTTAAATTTACGCAGTCCGCGCAAAAATTCCTTAACCCTCGACTGGTCGTGGGCCGTCCTCGACCGGTAGAGGGTCTCCTTCGAATGGTCAACCAATACGAAGATTTAAAAGTTTTGCACGTTGGAGTTCGAGTTGAGACACCTTCGACCGGTTGAGCAGAGTTCAGGACGGGTCGTGCGAAGCCAGGACTAGTCAAGCCGATGTCAAGACTGGTCGAGCCAGAGCCAAGACTAGTCTAGAATCACCGTTCAAAACTCTGATTTTCTTCATTCTTGATTTGGTTTTCTTTGATCTTTATTATGTCCATTCTTCATTCTTGGTTTCATTAGATCCATTCTTGTCTTTGGTGATTCTCGAGCATTAAATCCATGCTTTTAACATCCTTATTAATCCAAGCTCTTGAATTCACCTTGTAATACAAACATGATTAAAATAGAACATTAAGCATTATCATGTTCATAAAACCAAGTAATAAATGGGGTCCAATATGCAATATTTGACCCTCAACATAATTCCCAACCAACATTTTGTTAGTCTCGAGCAAAGTATGCGAAAAATATTTCAAGAACATAGGATAATTTCTATAAACCCAAGTGATTTTAAAAATAATCCAGATAATAGAGTTCTAAAATACAACAATGTTGAGCATTACTTTCTCCTAAACTCCAGCACTTAGTAAATTTCATAATCAAGTTTAAGGTATTAATCTTCCAATTAGAGCAATTCTAAACATTGAGTTCCATGGGTGCATAATGAAACCTAAACTTATCACAATCAAAGGTTCAATTCTCTATTTCCATGATAATCATTGATAATCAAAAGAGCATTAAAGATAACCATCACCTAAACCAAAACTTGCCTTACAGTTTAGCTTTTTATGCTTCCAGCATTTGATTTTTCCATCGATGTCTTTCACGCTATGTTCAATCTTTTGAATGATCTTCCATAAGTAGCCCGTTTCGACAACAACTGTTTTTTAGCTGGGTATTCCAATTCTTCTCATTGAACATGATGGATAAATTCCCTTGGTTGGTTCCTTCCATGCTTAATAATCATCAAGTTATTAATTCAATATAAAACTAAAACTATAATGTGTAAGCTAGATGTGACATGTGAAATCATAATTGTAACGCCCTGAAAATTGTGGGTCGAGATAAACTCAACTCCCAAGTTCCAACGCATCACTTATGCAACAAAATGAATGATGATTGAATGTTGTCTGTATTAGTGCATTAAACATGAGTGAGATTAAGCCAAAACAGTATATCATACTCCAGAGACAAGTGAGATAGCAAGCGAAAGACTGTGATAGCTAAATAAAATATATAAACTGTGGTGAATCTCCAGAGTGTGATAATGTTACCAGGTTAATGAATTACAAGTATAATTTCAAAATATATCAAAGGTGTAGTGTTATCTAGTCAACATCCCTGTAATCCCGTCGATCAAGACACGGCTCACTTGAAGCTGTCAGCATACAGCATATACGAACAAGCATCATTGTCATCATAAAGGTCCGGCTCCGCCTCATGAGTAGCGTCGCCATCTGCAATCAGACAAAGTCTGGTGGGTGTTCGGAACACCGTCCCGTAACGTGGGAGTGAGTAGCTAACTCAGTGGAACAATAAAGCATAGGTTAACATGTTATCAATTCGGTCAAGCAGTAATGATAAAGCAGGACAATCAAACAATCATAACTACTCTTATTTAATGCAAGTATGAAATGACATGATGAATGCCCTTGCCAAACCACCCTCATGCGACACCATCTTACGTTCGCGACATGCGTTCATCCCTCAGTGCTCCACATCTACCAGGCACATACAATGCGATGATGAGCATGATTACCGAGTTGTTATTAGTCCATTTCAAACAGCAGGATTGGGAAACTAAGGTACTTCCCTTATATCATTCCCAAACAAGGATCCTGTCTAGGGTCGTCACTCCTAGTTAGTCTCATACGATATTATGGTTTGAGAGGCATCGCGAAGGCATCACAAAGGGCTCGTCACCCGTCAGCACGGATACAGATCTCACCGTATGTGGCTCAATTGCTGGCTGTCAGCTCGAATACAGGTCTCACCGTACTCGGCTCAATCACTGGCCGTCAGCTTGAATACAGGTCTCACCGTACTCGGCTCAACTCATGCTCTAGTTGCTGCGAAGGGCTCATCACCAATCACTGACTTTAGAGTATACTCAAAGACACTACAAAGGGCTCGTCGCCTGTCAGCACGAATACAGGTCTCACCATATTCAGCTCTCGCCGTAGGTGTCGAAAGCTCGAATATAGTGTCCCATACCACCGTATACGGCTCACGAGTCTGGTTGCTCAATGGTCACTACGGGGAGGCACTTGGCCCCAGCGTAGGCCGACAGCTCGACCACGGTGTCTCATACCACCATGCCCGGCTCATGAGTCTTAGCAGATCAAGGTGTCATAGTTAACGGGATTTCACTGGTAAGTTTAGTACCCTAGGTTCAAGCAGACGAGTCCAAACATGGTGAACATACATAAGGCAGATCGGGTTACTTGACGAGCTTGACTAGCATGAGTGCCCGTTGGGTTGTGCGACATGAAGTGTATAAGCACTTCGTGTGGCCTAACCACTGCCGATAAGCAACACACAACTCAGGTTCGTCAAACACGTCCTACATGGCGAATGAATCTCAGCCACGAATTCGATCCCGTTACCGACTGCCTGGACTATACAATAGCCCCAATCACATTCAATTTTAGATAGTTAAAGCAGTAATGGATCAAGATTCAAATCATACAATCAAAGTCTGATATTATCCGTTTAGGGCTGCCAGGGCTGTTGCACGGAATCGTTACACCACTCCCCCATCACCCATGATGAATCATACAACGTAAACATGAATTTAAACATATGCATTACATAGATAAAATCATACAATCAGTTGAGCATGTTATGAAGTAGAATACAAGTGTGAGTTTGTACATATTCAATTCCTAATCACACAGCTATCCAAGGAAATCATACACATAGTTAAAGGAGTTGAGAATCATATCTCAACACTCTTATACATTACAATTTACTAACTACTACTCATTCAGACATTTCAACAAACACTTTAGACTACATACATCAATATACATGACATATGTTGATCACATAGGTATTAGGCCAAATCCTTTCACTAGGGAGTTACCCCAATCATAACACACATACACCCACGACGGATAGTCATGGCAAGCAGGAATCCAAGTTCCATATTCATTCAGTCATTTCCACAAACACTTGGGCTACACATTTTAACATATATAGTGTATATTGGTCGTGGCGTGATTTAGGGCAAATCCTTTCGTCAAAGGGGTGTCGCCTATACAACAATCATGTATCCATGACAATCAGTCATGGCGAGCACGAATGCGGATTCTATATTCATTCGGTCATTTTTCACAAACATTTAGAATACACTATTTTAACATACATAGTGTATATTAGCGAAAACATGTATTAGGGCGAGTCCTTTCGCCAAACAAGTATTTTATCCATATATCACATATCAATACAACAAATAATCATGGCAAACACATTTCTAAAATTTATACGTATACGGTACTTTCTACAAATACCTAGAGTATGTAAAATTTCATATTCTTCATCTTTAATCGAAACGGAAAACAGACAACACTTTGTACATGTGCAATTGCATGCAGATCATGAATCTTCATTATCTGACATTGAAATCATTGAAAACCATAACCTATACACCTAAAGTCCACACCTTTTGTCGTAGAATCGGAAAGAACTCTATAAATTTGCTAGGCTTTCGTATACGGCAGTTTGGCCACCTATAGAACGAAATAGGTTAGGTATTTCATAACCTACAACTATCAAAACCCCAAAACAGATTAGGGTTAGGGTTTCTTACCTAGAAATGGATCCGAAATCGCCGGGAAAGCGATTAGAACGAGGTGGTGGAGCTTGGATATGACAGGGAAGAACGGTAGGAAGAATCTCCCACTTCACTCTCACTTTCTCTTTTCTCTCTCTTTTCCTAGGGTTTTTCTCAAATTCGTATGGCTGAAATGAGAGAGGGTTTAAGGTCCTTATATAGCCTAAAATCTCACTGAGATAGACTTCAGGCCAAGGTATACTTCGGTTATAGGCAAAGTGGCCCTGTTCTGTCTCAACGGAGCACTTCTGACGGGCCCCCTTGAGCCAAAGGTCGGACTTAAGCTCACTGACATTGGATCTAGGTACCATTAAGTTTTCGTTCCAGTAGAGTTCTCAGATCACGCGTGGTGGACCAGTTTCAGTTCAATGGTCAGCGGATCTCGATCGGAGATTCCGAGTACATGGATATGTTTGGGGAAATATCCCTGATCCGAGGGTGTAATTTGGTCTGATTCTGACGGTCATGTTGCTCAATACTAACCCGCAAGCGAGACGTGCCAGATTTCATAAATTCATATTTTATTTTGAATTAATTTCACATTTCTCACACTCTTCACTTCGGGCTCAAGCGAATTACACTGAGACACTATCTGGATTTGATTTCCAAGATGGTTGTTAAGCCCAGCAAGGCGTTCCTAATTCCTTAACTTCGTGTTAATCGGACTTCCGACGTGCGGTCTAGATCTGATACGGAGTTTCGAGATGCTCTCGATAGCAGCCAGGTAATGAGATTGATCCTAGATTTTAGGGTAACCTAGCGTCAATGATTTTACAAGTTTTGGGTCTTGCAGATCGTATTTAAAGTGATTGGTGCTAATTTCACAGGCACTCTAGTTTAACACTAACTAATTCTTGCCTAATTTCTAAAGGATTTAGTCCTGGGTGATTTCGGTCTGAGGTGGTACTTAGTCCTTTGTAGCAATGTTTAGTTTAAGTATTGTTCTTCATTACCTAAACTTTAAGATAGTGTCTAATGTGAAAGTACTTAGAAAATTTAAAGAACAAGGTGGTGAAAGATGAGATTTGTGAAGGAAAAGGGTTAAAAATCGATTTTTGACTTAGGGAATGAGTTTTGACAAGTTAATAAGGCGTTAGGAACAACCCATTGCCTAAGGGCGTCTAATTCCAGGTTGGCAAAAATCCGGGATGTTACAATCTAGCCCCCTTAAAACAAAATTTCGTCCCCGAAATTGCCTAAGGGTAAAAGGAAAGATAAGTTTTATGGATTTCGAGTTTCTACGCGTGGTAGGGTATATACTAGTATGGTTCCTGTTAGTCTACCCCCCTTAAAACTTTTCTCTTTATCCATTTCTCATACTCTGATGGTTTGCTACAATTTATTTCTTTACCTATTTGGAGTCTTGACGACAATTCCCTTTTATTTAGAGTAAGATAGATGTTTTCATTGTTTGACCAACACGGAGAGATGGTTATAGTGGGCTTGATCCTGATACATCGATCATCTACCTGACCAGGGTAGAAGGCTCAGCGTATCCCTTCCTAGTCCTGGTGGCTCCTGGTCTTCTGCTCGGTCAAACAGTGAGTCAATTGGTAGTCGCCCAGGCTTGAGAATTGGGTCAAGCCACGAATGCTTCGCAGTTTATATTTCAGTAACTCCGTAGTCCGATCACTCTAAAAAAAACTCAGGGAATGTCCATCATTGAAAGGCTCAAATTTTCTATTTCTAAGGTTGCCCGTTGGGTCTTGGTCTAGGAGAGTCCTCATCTTAATTCATGTCTAGGGTAGTAGTTAAACTCGTACTCATTATTAGGCCATTTCTTTAATACGATTTGGTTTAATACTTGAACCCTAATTGCTTTACATTCTAAGGAAGATTCAGATCCTAGTTAGTGACCTATCTTTACGTACAGTCTGGATCAATTCCATTCGATCCTGGGCCAGTGGGGCAAGGGTCCACCACTGTAACATCCCGGATTTATGCCAACCTGGGATTAGACATCCTTAGGCAATGGGTCGATCCTAACACCTTATTAACTTGTCAGAACTGAATCCCACAGTCTAAAATCACTCCTTAACCCATTTCCTTCACAAATCCCACCCTTCACCACCTTCTTCTTTTAATTTTTCTAAGTACTTTCACCCTAGACGCTATCTTAAACTAGCTAAGTAGTATAACTTGGATCACTTTATATACAAACTACAAAGGCCCAGGTACCACCTCAGACGAAAATTACTCAGGACTAAATCCTTTAGAAATTAGGCGAGAATTAGCCAGTGTGAAACTAGAGTACCCGTAAAATTAGTACCAATCACTTTAAATACGATCTGCAGGACCCAAAACTTGTAGAATCATTGACGCTAGGTTACCCTAAAATCTAGGATCAATCTCATTACCCGGATGCTCTCGGGAGCCTCTCGAAACTCCGTATCAGATCTGGACCGCACGTCGGAAATCCAATTAACACGAAGTTAAGAAATTAGGACCGCCTTGCTGGGCTTGACAACCATCTCAGAAATCAAATCCAGATAGTGTCCCAGTGTAATTCGCTTGAGTCCGGAGCGAGGACTGTTAAAACACTTGATTTTCTTTACAAATAAATATCTCAAATAGTAATCTGGCACCTCTCGCTTGCGGATCATTTTTAAGCAACCAGACCGTCAGAATCAGACCAAATTACACCCTCGGACCAGGAGAAATTTCATACACATATCCATGTACTCGAATCTCCGATCGAGATTCACTGACCGTTGAACTGAAACTGGTCCGCCATTTGCTATTTGAAATCCTAACCGAAACGAAAACTTAACTAAACGTAGATCCGGTGTCGGTGAGCTTAAGTCCGACCTTTGGCTCAAGGAGGCCCGCCAGAAGTCCTCCGTTGAGTTGAAACTGACCCGCTTTGGTTATAACCTAAGTATACTTTGACCTGGAGTCTATTTCGGTGAGTTTTTAGGCTATATAAGGACCTTAAACCCTCTCTCATTGCAGTCATACGAATTTGAGAGAAACCCTAGAGAGAAAAGAGAGAAAAGAGAGAGAAAGTGAGAGAGAAGTGGGAGAATCTCCCTGCCTTGCTTCCCTGCTGCTATCCATGCTTAACCGCTCCGTTCTCATCGCTTTTCCGGCGATTCCGACATCTTTTCTAGGTAAGAAAACCCTAACCCTAACCTGTTTAAGGGTTTGATTCGATTCAAGTGATGAAATAGTTAACCTATTTCATTCTATAGGTTACCAAACTGTTGTATACGAAAGCTTAGCAAACCTATCGGATCCGTTACGATTCTACGATAAAAGGTGCGGACTTTAGATGTATAGGTTATGGTTTTCAACGCTTTCAATGTCAGATAATGATAGATTCATGATCTGCATGCAATTGCACATGTACAAAGTGCTGTCTGATTTCCATTTCGATTAAAGATGAAGAATATGGAATTTTACATACTTTAGGTATTTGTAGAAAGTACCGTATACGTATAAATTTTGAAAATGTGTTTGCCATGATTATTTGTTGTATTAGTATATTATATATGGATAAAATACTTTTTTGGCGAAAGGGTTCGCCCTAATACATGTTTTTGCTAATATACACTATGTATGTTAAAATAGTGTATTCTAAGTGTTTGTGAAAATGACCAAATGAGTATAGAATTCTCATTCGTGCTCGCCATGACTAATTGTCATGGATTTATGATTGTTGTATTGGCGATACCCCTTTGACAAAAGGATTTGCCCTAAATCACGCCACAGCCAATATACACTATATATGCTAAAATGTGTGGCCCAATTGTTTGTGGAAATGACGGAATGAATATGGAACTTGGATTCCTACTTGCCATGACTATCCGTCATGGGTGTATGCGTGTTATGATTGGGGTAACTCCCTAGTGAAAGGATTTGGCCTAATACCTATGTGATCAACATATGTCATGTATGTTGATGTATGTAGTCTAAAGTGTTTGTTGAAATGTCTGAATGAGTAGTAGTTAGTAAATTTTAATGTATAAGGGTGTTGAGATATGATTCTCAACTCCTTTAACTATGTGTATGATTTCCTTGGATAGCTGTGTGATTAGGAATTGAATATGTATAAACTAATGCTTGTGTTGTGCTTCATAACATGCTTAACTGATTGTATGATTTTATCTATGTAATGCATATGTTTAAATTCATGTTTACGTTGTATGATCCGTCATGGGTGATGGGGGAGTGGAGCAACGAGTGCGTGCAACAGCCCTGGCAGCCCTAAACGGATATTATCAGGCTTTGATTGTATGATTTGAATCTTGATCCATTACTGTTTTAACTATCAGCAATTGAATGTGATTGGGGCTATGGTTATAGTCCAGGCAATCGGTAACGGGATTGAATTCGTGGCTGGGATTCATTTGCCACATGAGGTGTGTTCGGCGAACCCGAGTCGTACTTCGGTTGGCGATAGTGGTTGGCCACACGAAGTGCTTATGCGCTTCATATCGTTTAACTTGTTGTGCGCTCGAGCTAGCCGAGCTCGTCAAATAACCCGATCTGTCTAATGTATGTTCACCATGTTTGGACGCTACTGCTTGAACCTAGGGTACAAAACTTACCAGTGAAATCCCTTTTAACCATGGTACCTTGATCCGCTAAGACTCATGAGCTGGGCATGGTGGTATGGGACACCGTGGTGGAGCTGTCGGCCTACGTTGGGGCCATGTGCCTCCCCGTAGTGACCATTGAGCAACCAGACTCATGAGCCGATTATGGTGGTATGGGACATTATATTCGAGCTGTCGGCCTACACTGGCGTAGCCTGGCTGTGGTCCTCAGTCGGGTTGCATCCGGGTCCCATTGTCAATAAGTGGACTGGTCGGGCTTCGAAAATAGACTGCCAGTTGGTAGGACGTTAGTGGAGTGACCTCGAGCATACTCTGAATTTGCGGTGAGGCTACGAGTTTTGCCACATATATAGAGTATGAACTAGGCCTGTTTCAATTTAGTGATGAACCGTTAAAGAGGTGATGGGGGAGTGGTGTAACCTTTGTACGTAACAGCCCTGGCAGCCTTTGCAGTGACCTAGAAAACACACCACCGTCTGAGATTAACTAGGACTGACGACCCTAGAATGGATCATGTTTGGGAATGATACAAGGGAGGTACCTTAGTTTTACAATCCTGCTGTTTGAAATGGACTAATAACAACTCGGTAATCATGCTCATCATGCATTGCATGTGCCTGGAAGATGTGGAGCACTGAGGAATGTAAGCATGCCGCGAACGTAAGATGGTGTCGCACGAGGGAGTGTGTGGTGAGGGCATACATCATGACTGCATTCATACTTGCATTAATAAAAGTAGTTAGGATTGTTTGATTGTACTGCTTTATCATTACTCCTTGACTGAATTGTTAACCTATGCTTTATTGTTCCACTGAGTTGGCCACTCGCTCCCACGTTACGGGACGGTGTTTTAAAACACCCACCAGACCCTGTATCAGATGCAGGTATCACTGGCGCACAGGAGACTGAGCCCGACTTCTATGACGATCAGGAGGAGTTCTCCTACATGCAATTCGCTGGAGGCTTCGCATAGGCTGTCCAGTGCTACGGGGCTACAGGGTTGATAATTTCAGTTGTACTATTTTGACATTTTGATTCAGAACCAACATGTAAATATATGGTGACTCAGTTAGTGTTCATACTCTGGAGATCGAGAATGTTTTGTTTTATATATATATCTATATACACCTTTCAGTCTTCCGCTTACGTTTTATACATGGATCTGGAGTATGAATTACTGTTTTGGTAGAATCTTACTCATGTTTATTGTACTAACATAGACAACATTTAATCATGATTATCTATGTTGCATAAGTGATGTTCTGGAACTCGAGAGTTGAGTTACTACTCGACCCTCGATTTTTCGGGATGCTACAGTTGGTATCAGAGCATGATTTGGATTAAACCGGGCCTGGGTTATGGTAACGCGATGCACTCTGACGCACTTTGACTTTGGAGGGAGCGACGGAATATAGAAACAGTCTTAGGCATCCCTGTTTCGTCCAACGGCTAGTTCGCTGAAAATGAACGCCGAAATCGAGTCTGTATTCAACCATTGTTGCATGAGTCGACCTTAAAACATTCCTAAGCCATCTATTGATGATTCTAGATTACAATCCACCTCACCCCAACCATTGAAAATTAGTAGAATATGGGATAAGCGTGATGATGATAACTACTCCGAATCCTCGGAGCTTCTCTGGACTCCTCACAGAGACTTCTCGAAGCCACGAGGAAAGAAAGTAGAAACTAGAAATAAATTCTAATAAATTCAAAATTGATTAATGAATGACTAACAATGAGTTCACAACCCTTTAAATAGGGATACCAATTAATGGGAAAGAAATCAAAATCGAACTACAACTAAGACTCCTAGAATTCGCGACTTACTATAAGGTCGTAATGTCTACTAGTGCGTAAGGTTTTCGGCCAAAAAATAGTAAGTGTCCTATTTGGCTTCACCAAACCGTTCTCCTAATTATTCTAAGCTCTTTTCACAATGGGCATAACTCCTAAAGCCCAACAGATGAAGAGTAATCAAACTAAAACTACTATTTTTAGTAAAACGAAATTGAAACAGGGAAACAACCATCAATCGGAGGGTTTTTTCGCAATTCCGGGCTACGCAACCCGGCATAGCGAGGTTGGTTGGCTTCATTAGCTCGTTTTACCCCAAATTCATATATTTTACGTCAGATAACTCATTCCAGATTGCAAGATATGTCCGATTTGCCCCGAAACTACCTGAAATTGAGCGAAATGGAGTCGGGGGGCCAAACGGAGCACTTCCAGAGGGATATACGGTGGGACCCAGGATTTTTTAGGGCCTGGGGGACAGGAGGGTCTCGCCCATGGGGCCCTCCCTCAAAAAATGGACCAGTGGTCGGCGAGGCCCTCGCCCGATCGGCGAGGCCTCGCCAGTTTTTTGGCTGGGCCGGGCCGGCCGTCCGGCCGATCGTGTTTGGGGGCTTGGGGAACCCCCTGGTGTATGGGCCGTCGACTAAAAACCCCCTAGGGCATACTCCCTTCACAAACTCACCTTCCAAGCTCTCCTTTCTTCATAAAAATCTCAGATTTTTTCACAAAACCACCTCTCTAATCCCCTTCTCCCTCATTTTCGTGCATCTCCCTCGTCACCCTACTGTAAACTCTCCGCCCTTACTGTCTACCCTCTCCTTTCCCTCTCATTTGAGCTTTTACACTCTCATTTGAAGTTTCAAATCGTGTGAGCTTCATCACCCATTCTATCCCTTCACTTTCTTCCTTCACCCTCTAACATTTGGGCCTTTACAACATCTGTTGAGACCCAAGTCCGTGGAGAACCAAAACTCCAGCCCTTTTTCTCCCTTTAGGGCTCGTTCGGCCAACTGCATTAGGTGAGTAAGGTGGATAGAATTGTAAAAGTAACAATAACTGTATGTGTAAGATATGGTTCCTAGGTTGGGTGTATCCCATGTTTTCCAATGCCATGTTTGGAATGTATACAATGAAAGGTATATCCCAGGTTTTCCTATTACACTTAGAAATTCCGCTTTTTGGGATTTGGAAATTCCATCTCATACTTTTTCAACACCGGGCTTATTTTCCAAAGCTTATAAATTAATTTTTATCCCACCCACCCTACTACCAACCATGCCACTCCCAATCCCGAGGAGGGATTAGCAATACAGTCCCATTTAATACAACTTAAGACCATTGGCCAAATAGTGTTGAAGTGATAAAGTCCCTTGATATACATTAACCCACCACACTCTGATAGCTTAAGCTTTTAGAGTAAATGGTTGTTTGACAAATAGACCCTTGGAGTTTTGGACCTAGAGCGGTGCTCCTAGACTTCGACAAGCCTGACCGTATAGGAAATCCAACAAATATATAATGTGAACCTTAGGACCCTCATAGTTGGGATGGATCTGTTTGCCACTATTGATGTGAGGGTGATTGCGCGGCTTATGAATATGCCCCTTGGTGACGTACATGCTAGCGAACAGAATCTGAGGACTGCTCGTGAAAGGGATCACCGCACTCGGTTCCTTTGTTCCCAGCTGGTTCTGTGGCAGCCAAACAAGAGTCTGCTAGCGTCTCATATGACAGACGAATTCCGTCTACTACATCACATCTTCACATACAACCTCTACCCCAGATACAGTTACCACATTAGGCGGCTTATGTTTTCTTGTTGATGGATGTAGTAGTAATTGGTAGTATGTTTTAAGTATTTGAAGCTTGGTTGTAATTAGCTCATATGCATCTTCAGTCATGATTCATGTAACTTTGTTATCCATGTATTGTGACAATTTTGGGTAAATGAAAAGCATGCAACTTCTTTTGCTATGAAGCGTGTAGAATGCTTAAGTGCTTGTGTATTGGGTTGATTTACTTCATCTCACATGCATTGCACCCTATGTTGTATAGGGCCTGCCGTGGAAATATACGCGGAGCACAGCACACCTCTTACTCACTGATACGATGGACCAAGCTCCTTCTCGGGGTGATGGTCGCAGAGACCCTAGTTTGGGCCCTGATCGCAGGACTATACCTAAGTCTCTGCCTCCCACTGGTCCTACAGTTGGACTACCCCCTTATACACCACCGGTTCGCGAGCAAAACCGGGCATCCTCTTCGACACCGTATGAGCCGCAGGTCGCTTCACCTACTGATAGGTTTGAGCAGTTGTTGTTGATGATGCATCAGCAACAGATGCAGCAGCAGCAACAACACCAGCAGCTTATGGCCACTATTTCTGAGGCCTTGTCCCAGCGTGGCAGTGCGACTCCACCTTCACCACCTGCACGTCCTGCTGAGACGCAGAGCAGGCCTATCCTCGGCAAGAGGCCACCTGAAGATTCGCCTCCCAGGCTTGAGGCTCTGCTGACCCAGCAAAGGTGAGCGAAATGTCGGTGTACGTATTGCAACAGAGGGGGACACACTGACCCCTTTCGTTTTACCAAGATGAAAGACAACGGGATTACGCCACCTCAAAAGACCGACCATCTGCCGCCCGTGATACATCGGCTCCACCCTTACGACCTGCACCACCAGTGCAGCCATTTTATCGCTCGTCTGTACTTCAGAGTAGGCCACCTCAACGAACTATGGCAGCGCAACCAAATCATCCTCAACGAGCCCGTGTGCATGCGCTTGCCGCTGAGACACCTGAATTCGCAGCTGCAGCGCCTTTGGCCTTTGAGGTCACTGCCCACATTCAAGGTACACCTATTTTTCCTAATGGTAAACATTGAGTCTATTAAACCAATTCATATGAAAGAAAAAGGCCTAGCATTGGATTACTACAAAAGTAATCCGGTAACTAGAGGTGACACTTATGTTATAAATAATAGGAGGGTTGAAATGAAGAAATTCTACAACTTCGTGTTGCCAATAGGGTAGGTCACTAGATGGTCACTAGCTAGGGGTTAAACCTTCCTTAGATCGTTAACGTTGAAATTACTTGAATAAAGACAATTAGGGTTCAAGTATTACATTAATTCGTACTACTAGACTTATCAATAGTTACAAGTTAGGTCACAATAAATAGAGTTAGTGTATTCACAAATGTTAATAGAAACCTTAGCCAATTCTATACTCTTGGAAACCTCTTTAGGATGATCTATTAGGACATGGATTTACCTTGTCCTTGAATATAGATTATAATAAAGACTCTCTTAAACCAAGACCTACAGGGCAACCTTAGAAAGAGGATATTTGAACCTTTCAGCGATGGCCATTCCCTAAGCCTTTAGAGTGATCGGACTACGGAGTTACTGAAATATACAACTGCGAAGCATTCGCGACTTGACCCAATTCTCAATCCTGGGTGACTGCCAACGGACTCACTGCTTAGCCGAGCAGAAGACCAGGATCCATCAGGATTAAGAAGGGATACGATGAGCCTTCTACCCTGGCAAGGTAGATGATCAATGTATCGGGATCAAGCCCACTACAATCGTCTCTCCGTGCTGGTCAAACAATGAAAACAACTATCTTACTCTAAATAAATGGGAATTATCGTCAAGACTCCAAATAGGTAAAGAAATAAATTGTAGCAAACCATCAGGGTATGAGAAATGGATAAAGAAATAAGTTTTAAGGGGGGTAGACTAAAATGAACCAGACTAGTATATGCCCTACTACGTGTAGAAACTCGAAATCAATAAAACTTTGGCAAGGGAAATAATTAAATCTTTCCTTATTACCCTTAGGCAATTTCGGGGACGAAATTTTGTTTTAAGGGGGGTAGATTGTAACATCCCAGATTTTTGCCAACCTGGGATTAGACGTCCTTAGGCAATGGGTCGATCCTAACACCTTATTAACTTGTCAGAACTAAATCCCACAGTCTAAAATCACTCCTTAACCCATTTCCTTCACAAATCCCACCCTTTACCACCTTGTTCTTTTAATTTTTCTAAGTACTTTCACCCTAGACGCTATCTTAAACTAACTAAGTAGTATAACTTGGATCACTTTATATACAAACTACAAAGGCCCAGGTACCACCTCAGACAGAAATTACTCAAGACTAAATCCTTTAGAAATTAGGCGAGAATTAGCCAGTGTGAAACTAGAGTACCCGTGAAATTAGTACCAATCACTTTAAATACGATCTGCAAGACCCAAAACTAGTAGAATCATTGACGCTAGGTTACCCTAAAATCTAGGATCAATCTCATTACCCGGCTGCTCTCAGGAGCCTCTCGAAACTCCGTATCAAATCTGGACTGCACGTCGGAAATCCGATTAACACGAAGTTAAGGAATTAGGACCGCCTTGCTGGGCTTGACAACCATCTCGGAAATCAAATCCAGATAGTGTCCCAGTGTAATTCGCTTGAGTCCGGAGCGAGGAGTGTGAAAACACTTGATTTTCTTCACAAATAAATATCTCAAATAGTAATCTGGCTACAGTTCTTAAGGACATACGTGTCCGCCCAAAGATTCGATCTCATCCTCCGTCCCTCTCAGACGCCAGCAACCAGACCGTTAGAATCAGACCAAATTACACCCTCGGATCAGGAGAAATTTCATACACATATCCATGTACTCGGAATCTCCAATCGAGATCCACTGACCGTTGAACTGAAACTGGTCCGCCATTTGCGAGCTAGAATCCCGACCGAAATGAAAACTTAACTAAACGTAGATCCGGTGTCGGTGAGCTTAAGTCCGACCTTTGGCTCAAGGAGGCCCGCCAAAAGTCCTTCGTTGAGCTGAAACTAACCCGCTTTGGTTATAACCTAAGTATACTTTGACCTGTAGTCTATTTCGGTGAGTTTTTAGGCTATATAAGGACCTTAAACCATCTCTCATTGCAGCCATACGAATTTGAGAGAAACCCTAGAGAGAGAAGAGAGAAAAGAGAGAGAAAGTGAGAGAGAAGTGAGAGAATCTCCTTGCCTTGCTTCCCTGCTGCTATCCATGCTTAACTGCTCTGTTCTCATCGCTTTCCCGGTGATTCCGGCATCTTTTCTAGGTAAGAAAACCCTAACCCTAACCTGTTTAAGGGTTTGATTCGATTCAAGTGATGAAATAGCTAACCTATTTCGTTCTATAGGTTACCAAACTGTCGTCTATAAAAGCTTAACAAACCTATCGGATTCGTTACGATTCTACGATAAAATGTGTAGACTTTAAATGTATAGGTTATGGTTTTCAACGCTTTCATTGTCAGATAATGATAGATTCATGATCTGCATGCAATTGCACATGTACAAAGTGCTGTCTGATTTCTGTTTCGATTAAAGATGAAGAATATGGAATTTAACATGTTTTAGGTATTTGTAGAAAGTACCGTATACGTATAAATTTTGGAAATGTGTTCGACATGATTATTTGCTGTATTAGTATATTATATATGGATAAAATACTTGTTTGGTGAAAGGGTTCGCCCTAATACATGTTTTTGGTAATATACACTATGTATGTTAAAATAGTGTTTTCTAAGTGTTTGTGAAAATGACCAAATGAGTATAGAATTCTCATTCGTGCTCGCCATGACTAATTGTCATGGATTTATGATTGTTGTATTGGCGATACCCCTTTGACAAAAGGATTTACCCTAAATCACGACACGGCCAATATACACTATATATGCTTAAATGTGTGGCCCAAGTGTTTGTGGAAATGACGGAATGAATATGGAACTTGGATTCCTGCTTGCCATGACTATCCGTTGTGGGTGTATGCGTGTTATGATTGGGGTAACTCCCTAGTGAAAGGATTTGGCCTAATACCAATGTGATCAACATATGTCATGTATGTTGATGTATGTAGTCTAAAGTATTTGTTGAAATTTCTGAATGAGTAGTAGTTAGTAAATTGTAATGTATAAGGGTGTTGAGATATGATTCTCAACTCCTTTAACTATGTGTATGATTTCCTTGGATAGCTGTGTGATTAGGAATTGAATATGTATAAACTCATGCTTGTGTTGTACTTCATAACATGCTTAACTGATTGTATGATTTTATCTATGTAATGCATATGTTTAAATTCATGTTTACGTTGTATGATCCGTCATGGGTGATGGGGGAGTGGAGCAACGAGTGCGTACAACAGCCCTGGCAGCCCTAAACGGATATTATCAGGCTTTGATTGTATGATTTGAATCTTGATCCATTACTGCTTTAACTATCAGCAATTGAATGTGATTGGGGCTATGATTATAGTCCAGGCAATCGGTAACGGGATTGAATTCGTGGCTGGGATTCATTTGCCACATGAAGTGTGTTCAACGAACCCGAGTCGTACTTCGGTTGGCGATAGTGGTTGGCCACACGAAGTGCGTATGCGCTTTATATCGTTTAACTTGTTGTGCGCTCGAGCTAGCCGATCACGTCAAGTAACCCGATCTGTCTAATGTATGTTCACCATGTTTGGACGCTACTGCTTGAACCTAGGGTACCAAACTTACCAGTGAAATCCCTTTTAACCATGGTACCTCGATCTGCTAAGACTCATGAGCCGGGCATGGTGGTATGGGACACCGTGGTCGAGCTGTCGGCTTACGCTGGGTCCATGTGCCTCCCCGTAGTGACCATTGAGCAACCAAACTCGTGAGCCGATTATGGTGGTATGAGACACTATATTCGAGCTGTCGGCCTACATTGGCTTAGCCTGGCTGTGGTCCTCAGTCGGGTTGCATCCGGGTCCCATTGTCAATAAGTGGACTGGTCGGGCTTCAAAAATAGACTGTCAGTTGGTAGGACGTTAGTGGAGTGACCTCGAGCATACTCTGAATTTGCGGTGAGGCTACGAGTTTTGCCGCAGTATATAGAGTATTAACTAGGCCTGTTTCAATTTAGTGATGAACCGTTAAAGAGGTGATGGGGGAGTGGTGTAACCTTTGTGCGTAACAGCCCTGGCAGCCTTTGCAGCGACCTAGAAAACACACCACCGTCTGAGATTAACTAGGACTGACGACCCTAGAATGGATCATGTTTGGGAATAATACAAGGGAGGTACCTTAGTTTCACAATCCTGCTGTTTGAAATGGACTAATAACAACTCGGTAATTATGCTCATCATGCATTGCATGTGCCTGGAAGATGTGGAGCACTGAGAAATGCAAGCATGCCGTGAACGTAAGATGGTGTCGCACGAGGGAGTGTGTGGTGAGGGCATACATCATGACTGCATTCATACTTGCATTAATAAGAGTAGTTAGGAGTGTTTGATTGTACTGCTTTATCATTACTGCTTGACTGAATTGATAACATGTTAACCTATGGTTTATTGTTCCACTGAGTTAGCCACTCACTCCCACGTTATGGGACGATGTTTTAAAACACCCACCAGACCCTGTATCAGATGCAGGTATCACTGGCGCACAGGAGACTGAGCCCGACTTCTATGACGATCAGGAGTTCTCCTACATGCAGTTCGCTGGAGGCTTCGCATAGGCTGTCCAGTGCTATGGGGCTACAGGGTTGATAATTTCAGTTGTACTATTTTGATATTTTGATTTAGAACCAACATGTATATATAGGTGACTCAGTTAGTGTTTATACTCTGGAGATCGAGAATGTTTTGTTCTATATATATCTATATACACCTTTCAGTCTTCCGCTTACGTTTTATACATGGATCTGGAGTATGAATTACTGTTTTGGTAGAATCTCACTCATGTTTATTGTACTAACACAGACAACATTTAATCATGATTATCTATGTTGCATAGGTGATGTTCTGGAACTCGAGAGTTGAGTTACTACTCAACCCTCGATTTTTTGGGATGTTACAACCACGTTTCCGCTACGCCACCTAGATGAAAGAGGTGTATTAGCCGACCTAACTAAGTCTATCGGTCTCTGACATTCCCTAGTGTGATCAGTAGCCTAGTTTTAATTTAGGAGTAGTGGTATCCTCTAGGTGTAATCCAAAGTCTATTCTTATACACTAGATGATTTCAGTTCATTTCTAATACAAGAAATTATTTATCGCGTAGGGTCAAACGTTGTCTAAGTGGAATTGAGCTGGCCAAACTTGAATTTAGCTACACTCGAGCACTACACACATGCTCACACCAGCTAAGAGGGTCCTAGGGTTCACATTATTAATTGTTGGATTTCCTATACGGTCAGGTCTGTCAAAATTAGGAGCACTGCTCTAGGTCCAAAACTCCAAGGGTCTATTTGGCCAGTGGTCTTAAGTCGTACTAAATGGGACTGCATTACTAATCCTACCTCAGGATTGGGAATGACATGTTTGGTAGGTGGGTGGGTGGGGATTAAAATTAATGGTATAGGCTTTGGAAAATGAGCCTTGTGTGGAAAAGTGTGAGATGAGATTTCCAAATCCCAGGATAATGAATTTCTAAGTGTTATTTGAAAGGAAATCTCAGAATTTACTTTTAATTGCGTACATTCAAAACATGGTGTCAGAAAACATGGGATACACCCAATCTAGGGGCCATACCTTACACATACATTTATTGTTACTTTTACAATTCTATCCACCTATGCAGTTGGCCGAATGGGCCCTAACGTCCTAACAGTTGGAGGTTGTGAAGGTTATAGGACATAAAAATGTGGATCGTTGTACCCATATGGGTGTGATATGGTGAGGCCAAGAGGAGTAAGAGATGGGTTTAGAGATGTAATGGTGGAAGGAGTTCGCAGTTGTCAAGTACAACTCCAACTTGTCAAGCATTTCATACATGACAGAAGATGCATGACCAAGGCTTCAAACATCTAACATTCTACCAACTACCACACCCATCAACATGAAAGCATAAACATCCAAAGACGGTAACCCATGCAAACTACAAGACAACAGTCTGGATGACTAGACATCCGAGAAAATGGCCGTACAAGCTCGAACAGAGCCATGGAAAATGAGGATAAGGGGAAAATGAAGGCTGGAGTTTTTGGTTCTCCACGGACTTGAGCCTCAACAGGGATTATAAAGGCCTAAAAGGTAGGGTTTGAAGAAGGGAAAGGAAGAAAATGGATGGGTTAGAGAGCTTACACGAATTTGAGCTTCAAATGGGGGGTGTAGGAGCTCAAATGAGAGAAAACGGAAAGGGTAGAGGGTAGGTGTTGCTGTGAACGATGGATGTGGATGGGTTGTGCCCAAAAATGAGGGATTGGGCGATTAGGAGAGAGGTTTGAGAGAGAAAACAGCAACCGGAAAGAGAAAAGGGGTCTTGGAGGGGCGTTTGAGAGAGGGGGGCAAAACAACGTGAAATAGGGGTCCCACCGCAATTTCGCATGCACCACATGTGCCTAGGGGTCGGGCCGACCATGACTAGCACCGGCCCAATCCGACCGGCCCAACCTGACCGCGGTCGACCGCGGTGACCGCAGTTCCACCGCAGTCCACTGGACCAACCGCAGTGCCTCCACAGTAGGGCGGTGTTCACCACCCTCCCAAGGTGCCAAATGCACCCTGGGTCCACTTGGTTCCCCCCCGAATTAACGCATGTGGCCCCCGACTCCGTTTCGAGTCGTTACGGGTCAAATCGAACATATCTTGCAATCTGGAATGAGTTATCTGATGTAAAATATATGATTTTCGGGTAGAACGATCTAATGAAGTCAACCAACCCCGCTACGTCGGGTTGCGAACCCCAGAATTGCAAAAAACCCTGGATCGATGGTCGTTTCCCTGTTTTAATTTCGTCTTTACTATAAATAGTAGTTTTAGTTTGATTACTCTTCATCCGTTGGGCTTTAGGAGTTGCGCCCAACGTGAAGAGAGCTTAGAATAATTACGAAAACGGTTTGGTGAAGCCAAATAGGACACTTACTATTTTTGTCCGAAAACCTTGCGCACTAGCAGACATCACGACCTTATAGTAAGTCGCAAATTCTAGGAGTTTTAGTTGTAGTTTGTTTCTGATTTCTTTCCCATTACTTGGTATCCCTATTTAAAGGGTTGCGAACTCATTTTTTTTCAGTCATTCATTAATTAATTTTGAATTTATTAACATTTATTTTTATTTTCTGCTTTCTTTTCTCGTAGATTCGAGAAGTCTCTGTGAGGAGTCCAGAGAAGCTTCGAGGATTCGGAGTAGTTATTCTCATCACGTTTATCCCGTATTCTACCGATTTTCAACGGCTGGGATGAGGTGGATTGTGATCTAGACTCATCAATAGATGGCCTAGGAATGTTTTAAGGTCGACCCGTGCGAGCATGGTTGAATACAGACTCGATTTCGGCGTTCGTTTTTAGTGAACTAGCCGTTGGACGGAACAGGGATGCCTAAGACTGTTTCTACATTGTTCTCGCACACTCCTATGTCAAAAAGCGTCAGCGTATGTCGTGGGAACATAACTCAGGCCCGGTTTAATCCAAATCATGCTCTAATACCATCTTATAACGCCGTGAAAATCGTGGGTCGAGTATAAACTCAGCTCCCAAGTTCCAACGCATCACTTATGCAACAAAATGAATGATGATTGAATGTTGTCTGTATTAGTGCATTGAACATGAGTGAGATTAAGCCAAAACAACATATCATACTTCAGAGACAAGTGAGATAGCAAGCGGAAGACTGTGATAGCTAAATAAAATATATAAACTGTGGTGAGTCTCCAGAGTGTGATAATGTTACCAGGTTAATGAATTACAAGTATAATTTCAAAATATATCAAAGGTGTAGTGTTATCTAGTCAACATCCGTATAATCTCGTCGATCAAGACACGAGACACGGCTCACTTGAAGCCGTCAGCATACAGCATATACAACAACATCATTGTCATCAAAAGGTCCGGCTCCGCTCAGGAGTAGCGTCGTCATCTGTAATCAGACAAAGTCTGGTGGTGTTGGAACACCGTCCCGTAACGTGGTTGAGTAGCTAACTCAGTAGAACAATAAACATAGGTTAACTGTTATCAATTGGTCAAGCAGTAATGATAAAGCAAGACATCAAACAATCTAACTACTCTTATTTAATGCAAGTATAAATGACATGATGAATGCCCTTACCAAACCCCCTCATGCGACCCATCTTACGTTCGCGACATACGTTCATCCCTCATATTCTCCTATCTACCCTTGCACATTTTAACGACTTGTAAATTTCCGTACATTGGGTCGAGTACCGCCTCGACCAGAAATCACGTAGGATTAAATCCTTTAGAAATTTAACAAAGTTAACTAAGTACTAAACTCGGTTAGCCATGAAATCCGTTGGGATCGCTTTAAATACGATCTGCAAGACCCAAAACTTGCAGAATTAGTGACTCTAGGTTACCCTAAAGTCTAGAACCAAACTCATTACCCGTCTGCTCTCGGGAATGAAACGAAACTTCGTATTAGGTCTAGATCGCACATCGGGAGTCCGATTAACACGAAGCTAAGGAACTAGGACCGCCCCACTGGGCTTGACAATCATCTCAAAAATCAGCTCCGACCGATGTCCCACGGCCATTTGTTTCGATCCGGAGCGAGGGAGTGTGAAAAACACTATTCCCATCCTAATAAAATATCAGGAATAGTGATCTGGCATCATTCGGTTGCGCGTCAGTATTAAGCAACCTGACCGTCAGAATCAGACCAAATTACACCCTCGGATTAAGAAAAATTTCAGGAACATTTACATGTACTTGGAATTTCTGATCGTGGCCCACTGACCGTTGAACTGAAAGTGGTCCGCCACGTGCGATCTGGGAATCCGATCGAGTCGAAAACGTAATCCCACGTAGATCCATAGATGGTGAGCTTAAGTCTGACGTTTGGCTCAAGGAGGGCCACCAGAACCTCCCTTTTGAGCTGGAAAAGTGGCGAAATGCCTATATATGCAGTCACCCTTGAACCTGAGTCTATTTTAGAGATGTTTTTGGCTATAAAAGGGGCTTAGAACAGCCCCTCTCACAGCCATACGAATTTGGGAGAAAACCCTAGAGAGAGAAAGAAAAGAGAGAGAAAAGCTTGGAGTTGTTGGTGATCTTCCTCCTACTGCTTTGGGTTGTCGCACGGCCTACACCGCTCCGTTCTAGGTGTTTTCCCGGCGGTATCCATCCCATTTGAAGGTAAGAAACCCTAACCCTAGGTCTGATTTGAGGTAGGATCGTTGTAGGTTATGAAAAAGCTAATCGATTCCGCTCTTTAGGCTAGAAAACTCCCGTATACGGAAGCTCTACTACCCTTGCTGATTCGTTGGAATTCCAAGGGCCAAGGTGAGGACTTTAAGTGTATAAGTTACGTTTTTCAACGCTTTCAATGTCAGATAATGATAGATTCATGATCTGCATGTAAATGCACATGTACAAAGTGCTTTCCGTTTCCTGTTTCGATTAACGTTGTAGAATATGGAATTTCACATACTCTAGATATACGTAGAAATACCGTATACGTATTTTTTTTGGAAAATGTTTGACATGTTTATTTAATGTATGATTATATAATATATGGATAAAATACTAGTTTGGCGAAAGGAATCGCTGAAATACATGTTCGCTTGTAAATGCCTAGTATGTTGAAATTGTGTATTCTAGAAATACCGCATATGTGCAAATTTTGGAAATATAATTGTCATGATTATTTGTTGTATGATATGGTATACGCGGATAAAATAACACTTGGCGATAGAATAGCCCTAATACGCGTTTTGCTAACATACGTCATGTATGTTGGAATAGCTACTCTAAGTGTTTGTGTAAATGCTTGTGTGTGTAAATGCTTGAGTGTTAGTGCCTTAGATAGGCGCTGATATGGGATTTCCGACTCCCTTAGAGACATGTAGGATCCCCTCCATGCGGTGGTTCACTATAACCACTCACTTGTAATGTGTATGTAATTGTATCCCTATGTGTATAGTGCTTTACACATGCTTCACAACATGCTTTACAACATGCTTTACTTCATGTTTTACTTCATGCTTTATAACATGCCTGCTAACATGCTTGTATTGCTTGTTTATCATGCTTTACTCCACATGCTATTGATGAAAACTGTTTGAGTTTGGGACTATGTCTATAGTCCAAACATTCGGTACCAGACTTGCGGTTGTGGCTGAGATTCATATCGCCACAAAGGACGTGTCTGGCGAACCCGAGTCGTACTTCGGTTGGCGATAGTGGTTGGCCACACGGAGTGCTTTTGCGCTCCATATCGCTCAACTTGTGGTGCGCTCGAGCAAGTCAGGCTCGTCAAGAAAACTGAAATGTAATTGTTTGTTCACCATGTTTAGTCGCTACTGCTTGAACCTAGGGTACCAAACTTACCAGTGGTGATCCCGTTTAACCATGGTACCTAGATCCGCTAAGACG
This sequence comes from Magnolia officinalis, assembly GCA_021015155.1. NCBI lineage: Eukaryota > Viridiplantae > Streptophyta > Magnoliopsida > Magnoliales > Magnoliaceae > Magnolia > Magnolia officinalis. The sequence continues at coordinate 34,503,914 of JAJHSJ010000008.1, forward strand.
CATGAGCCTGGCATGGTGGTACGGGACACCGTGGTCGAGCTGTCGGCCTACGCTGGGGCCTTGTGCCTCCCCGTAGTGACCATTGCGCAACCAAACTCGTGAGCCGAATACGGTGGTATGGGACACTATATTCGAGTTGTCGATACTTACGGCGAGAGCCGAGTACGGTGAGACCTGTGCTCGTGCTGACGGGCGACGAGTCCTCCGTAGTATCATCGAGTGTACTACTCCAAGTGTCTGTGATTGGCGACGAGTCTTTCACAGCAACTAGAGTATGAGTTGAGCCGAGTACGGTGAGACCTGTACTCGAGCTGACGGCTAGTGATTGAGCCGAGTACGGTGAGACCTGTACTCGAGCTGACGGCCAGCAATTGAGCCGCATACGGTGAGATCTGTATCCGCGCTGACGGGTGACGAGCCCTTTGCGATGCCTTCACTACGCTTCTCAAACTATAATATCGTATGAGAATAACTAGGATTGACGACCCTAGAATGGATCATGTTGGGAATGATACAAGGGAGGTACCTTAGTTTCCCAATACTGCTGGTTGAAATGGACTAATAAAAACTTGGTAATCATGAGCATCATCGCACCGCATGTGCTTTGTAGATGTGGCGCACTGAGGGAGTAAGCATTCGCGAACGTAAGATGATGTCGCTTGAGGGTGGTTTGGCAAGGGCATACAGCATCATGTCATATCATTTTTGCACTTAACAAGAGTAGTTAGAAATGTTTGATTTGTACTGCTTTATCATTACTGCTTGATTGATTGATAACATGTTAACTTATGCTTTATTGTTCCACTGAGTTAGCTACTCACTCCCACGTTACGGGACGGTGTTTGCAACACCCACCAGACTCTGTCGCAGGTGTAGATGGCGCCTTGTTCAGGAGCCGGAGCCCGACTTTGATGAGGATCAGGAGTTCTCCTTTATGCAGTATTCTGACGGCTTTGCTTAGGCCGGCTGCATCGCGGGATTTTCAGGGCCTCTCTTGAGGATTGTATTTTGATTTTTGACTTAGAAACAATACATGTATATTGGTACTCAGTTAGTACTCATACTCTGGAGTTCAGAAAATTTTGTTACTTTACATACTTTGAATATAAAATTTCAGTCTTCCGCTTGCCTTTATACAATTGAACTGGAGTATGAATTACTGTTTTGGTATAATCTCATTCATGTTTATTGCGCTAACTCAGACAACATTTAACCAGCATTGTGTATGTTGCATAAGTGATGCGTTGGAACTCGGGAGTTGAGTTCATACTCGACCCCCGAATTTCAGGGCGTTACAAGTTGGTATCAGAGCATGATTTTGATTAAAACCGGACCTGAGTTATGTCCCCACTACGTACGCTGACGCATTATACTTAGGAGGGTGCGCAAAATTATAGAAACAGTCCTAGGGTCTCCCGATTTCACCGTTCGGTGAAATTCACTAAAAACGGACGCGTTGATCGAGTCTGTACTCGATCCTGACCGCACACATGGACTCTAAATCACTCCTAGACCGTCTATTGACGTGTCCAGGTCACTATCCACCCAAAATCAGTCGTTAAAAATCACAAAAAATCAGATTGGTTCAGAAATTTCCCGGAACTGACCGTTCTGGAGCCGAACTGAGGTCGGGGCCCCCCACGTTAACCATTAAGGGTTCCGATCAAACCAGGGTGCATTTGGCACCCTGGGCATGTGGAAACAAGCCCCACCGCGGCGGCGCGGTTCCGGCCAAGTCCGGCCGCGGCGGCGCCGCGGCTCGGGCGGCGGACCGCGGTCCGGCCGGTTTTCCGGCGAGATCCAAGCTGAGGTTGGTCGGCCCAACCCCTACACACCATGGCACGTGCCAAATTTGCATGGGTTGGGATTTAAGGGGCTGGAGCACCCTTCTTCTCATTTCACCCCCTTTTCAAGCACCTCCACCCCATTTTCGATTTTTCTCAAAACCCATCCCTCCAAACCTTCAAATCTTCCATTTTTCTTCATAACTCACACACCCCAACCTTCCACAACAGCCCTAGCCTCCTCCTTTCCCATTTTCTCAAGTTGGAGCTCTCATACCCCTCCTTGGAGCTCAAAATCGGGTAATCTACTAACCCATTCCATTTTCTTCTTGTTTCTCCTTCATTTCCTACCTCTAGTGCTCCTTCCACACCCATTGGATTGTTGTTTGTGGTGGAGCAAAGAGATCAGCCCCTTGTTCCCCCATTTTGGCAATTTTCCATGGCCCTCCTTGGTGTGGTGGCTACCATTTTCTCCTTTCCTCCATCCTATCTCTCATGGGAAAGAGGAAAACCGCGGCCGATGACGCCGGCCCAAGTAGGCCAGCCCATTCCCGAAGAAGATCCGATGTTGGGGCCGGCACAAGCACCGTGCGGGAGTTTAGGTCGAAGCGAGACCTGGATCCTGACCATCCCGTCGGAAATGCTTACCCGATAGGCATGGAATATGGGCGCTGGGCGCTTCGCGGCCGCAAGGTTGTGTTTGAAGCTCATGTGGATGAAAGGGTGTTCGGGCTACACCCACTGATGGATCGCCTGGTGGACATCGGATGGAACTCTATGTTTGATGGCGAGTCCCCTGCATGTGAGAACACGGTTCGCGCTTTCTATGCACATCGTGGACTCATCAGTTGAGCCTCTTCAGTTTACTGTTTCTGTGAGGGGCATTAGACGCACGATTACAGTGGATGAAGTGGCTCGGATCACGAAGCTACCGCTTGGTCAGGTACACCCCAGTGATAACTTCTCCAGAAGTGCGCGGGAAAGGGATCGCCGCACGCGATATCTCTGTGGTCGCCGGGTTACTTGGAAGAGAGGAAATTGCATTGCGGCGACAAAGATGGCCGAGGACTTCCGTTTACTCCATCACATTTTCACCTACAATGTGTACCCACGGTCGGGTAACCGCACGGAATGTACTCGGTTGATGGTGGACTTTTTGTACAAGATGGGACATGGGGACGACATATGCCTGCCCACATTCATCCTATCCCAGATAGTTCAGGTTGTTCGTTCTGCCAGGAACGATCTTTCGCTCCCATTTGGCCGTCTGATCTGCAGGATGGCTCGTGATGTAGGCTACAGATTGAATATGGAGGATCTTGCACCAGTCCGAGTCATAAGTGAAGCGACACTCAAGAATATGAAGATCGGCCCTCAACAGCGAAGCAAGCCGACTCGACGAGTCTGGAGATGAGTCGGATAGCGCCGGCGAGGAGAGTGATGAGGAGGGCGGTGATGACATATAGGAAGAAGAACCTGAGGCTCAGGACACCGAGGAGAGTTCACCCCCTGCGGCTCAGGAGCAGGGTATGGATCGAGATGCTTTGGATGCACGTTTGGCCCGTCTGAGGAGGGTCAAGCCGCCTTGCAGCAAGAGATTGGTCAAGTACGAGCCAAACTTGAAGAGAATGAAGCCTACATGAAGAAGAGTTTTAAGAAGATGTCCCGTACGTTGAAGGCCATTCTGTGCTGTGCGCAGGACAAGAATGCTCCTCCTCCACCGCCTGCTTCGGATGCTTAGTCATCCATGTTGTTGTATGTTGTGTTTGCTTTGGTTACCGCGATAGGCGGTTTGTGTTTTCATGCAGATGTTGTATTAGGTAGTAGCATGTTTTAGGTGTTTGATGTAGTAGATGTATTGGCTATCATGTGATTTTCTGTCGTGATTCATGTAACTCTGTAGTCCATGTATTATGACAATTTTGGGTAAATGAAAAGCATGTAGCCTCTTTGTTTTGATGATGTGTGGAATGCTTAAGTGCTTTATGAAGTGTATTGTGCTTTATCTCACAAATGATCTACCCTATGTTGTATAGGGCATGCCGCGGCAGTATACACGGAGCACGGCACATCTTCGTCTGACCGGCTCTATGGACCAGACTCCTTCTGGTAGTGGCGGTCCTGCGGACCGAGGGTTGGGATCTGATCAGCCTTCTGTTGGTCCTACCGGTGGATAGCCACCTTACTCGCCCCCGGTCCGTGAGCAGTATCGACCGTCATCTGCTGCGCAGCATGATTCTCAGGCTGCTTCACCGCCTGATAGATTTGAGCAGCTGATGATGATGATGCATCAGCAGCAGATGCAGCAGCAGCAGCAGCAGCACCAGGAGCTTATGGCCACTATTGCCGAGGCCTTGTCCCACGGTGGTAGTGCGACTCCACCTACGACATCTGCGCATCCTGAGGAGGATTCTGAGCCTCCTGCTCGGTTTGAGGATGTGCCTCTGCCTACACCCGTCGCACCTCCTACTGGAGATGTCGGTACTCGTGGTCTACTCGAGCGATTTCAGCGCTTGAGGCCTCCCTCATTTGTGGGTTCTCACAGACCCGAGGCGGAGTTCTGGCTAGACCGCATCTCCAAGATGCTACGGATGTTACATTGCTCCGAGGCAGAGCAGGTTGAGTTGGCTACCTTCATGTTTGAGAGGGAGGCCAGCTTATGGTGGGACAGTGTGCTGCGCACGGTCGCAGTAGACTTCGTGTGGACCTGGGAGGCTTTCGAGTCTCGGTTCCACGAGAAGTATTACCCGCAGACGTATCGGCATGAGCGGGAGGATGAGTTTCTGCGCCTCAGGCAGGGAGGCATGACGGTGACGGAGTATGAGCACCGATTTACTGAGTTGGGCCGCTTTGTCCCGACCATCCTCGTCAATGAGCAGATGAGGATGCGGCGATTTACTGGGGGCTTGCGACCTGACATACGGTCGAAGCTATGCTGCCACAGTATTCCTACATATGCGGCGTTGGTCCACATGTCTATGACGGCCGAGCAGGATGTGGACCGTTTGGCCCGATCACGTGGTACTATGGTTGCGAGACCGCGACAGGATGTACAGAGCAGGCCTATCTTAGGCAAGAGGCCTCGGGCTGATTCTCCCCCCAGGGCCGCAGCGCCAGTTGTTCCTATGAGACGCCCGTTGGTGACCTGCACGTTTTGCGGGAAACCAGGACACCCTGCTGAGAGCTGCTTCTCGCGCATGAGGGCTAGCGGATTTGCGCCACCGCAGAGATTGGGTCGCCCTTATCCACAGGCCATATCAGCTCCGCCGCTACAGACTGCTCCTGCACATCCTTCATTCCGACCTCCTGTGCCGTTCTTCAGGCCGCCACAGCGACCCCTGGCTCCTCAGCCGAACCGCCAGCAGCAGGCTCGTGTACATACGCTTGTTGCCGAGGCACCAGAGACGTCGATTTCGGCACCGACGGCTTTCGAGGGTACGGCTCATATCCATGGTACTCCCTTTCTTTACTGGTGGACACTGGGTCCACTACCTTATCATTTCTTTCTTGTGGGGCGGTGAAACGCCTATCTTTGCATACTGTTCCCACTAAGGGAACGAGACTCACTACGGCCACTGGGACCTTCTCGGATGTCACACGGTTATGCGAGGGTTGCGCGATAGTTTTGGGTAGCAGCACAGAGCTCGTCGACCTTATTGTTGCTCCACTATGGCACTACGACGTTATACTTGGCATGGATTGGCTCGCCAAGATGAGGGCGGAGATAGATTGCGATGCTCGGATCGTGACTGCCTATGGACCTGACGGCACAGCTTTCACGTTCCCAGTGCAGGTCAGTTGGCCCTGTCGCGTTGATTGTTATGCTGCTTTACTTGTGCCGATTGATGGTCCGACATTGGAGGGTACGCCAGTGGTTCGGGATTTGTTGGAGTCTTTAAGACTATCCTGGTTTACCTCCTCGGCGTGAGATTGATTTTACGATTGATCTTACGCCTGGTGCGATGCCCATCTCGTTGCCGACTTATCGTATGCCTCCATGTGAGATGGAGGAGCTGCAGAAACAGATTGACAAACTTGTAGAGAAAGGTTTTATTCGACCTAGTGTGTCTCCTTGGGGAGCACCTGTGTTGTTTGTGAAGAAGAAGGACGGGTCGCTACGGTTGTGTATTGATTACCGTAGGTTGAACCAAGTCACGGTGAAGAACAAGTATCCTTTGCCCAGGATAGATGATCTGTTTGATCAGTTGAGGGGGGCGAAGTATTTCTCGAAGATTGACCTTCAGTCAGGGTACCACCAGTTGCGCGTGAGAGAGGAGGACGTGCAGAAGACAGCCTTCAGGACGTGCTTTGGGCACTATGAGTTCTTAGTGATGTCGTTCGGTCTGACGAACGCACCAGCCGTGTTCATGGATCTGATGAACCGGGTATTTCGGCCCTTCCTTTACCGATTCGTCATCGTCTTTATTGATGACATTTTGATATACTCTACGAGTCGGGAGGAGCACGAGGAGCACTTGCGAGCAGTATTGGGTACGTTGGAGAAGAACCAGTTGTTTGCGCAATACAAGAAGTGCGACTTCTGGCAGGAGGAAGTCAAGTTCCTGGGACATGTTGTGTCCAAGGATGGGATAGCAGTGGACCTTGCTAAGGTAGCCGCGGTTCAGGATTGGCAGCAGCCTGAGTCGGTTACTGAGGTGAGGAGTTTCCTTGGTCTGGCTGGGTATTACAGACGTTTCATTCGGGACTTCTCGAAGATTGTCAGGCCATTGTCTCAGTTGACTCGGAAGGACCTGAAGTTCGCCTGGAATGAGAAGGCGGAGGCAGCTTTTAAGGAGCTAAATGACAAGTTGACATCCGCCCCTGTGCTAGTATTGCCAGAGCAAGGGGTGAAATACACAGTATATACTGACGCGTCTCGCGTTGGTTTGGGTTGTGTTCTGATGCAGAAGGATAGGGTGATTTCGTATGCCTCGAGACAATTAAGGAAGCACGAGGAGAATTACCCTACACATGACCTGGAGTTGGCAGCTGTCATCTTTGCATTGAAGCTCTGGAGACATTACCTCTACGGTGAGGAGTTCGAGCTTTTCTGCGACCACAAGAGCCTTAAGTACATATTCACACAGCGCGGATTTGAATATGAGACAGCGCCGATGGATGGAGACCTTGAAGGACTTCAAGTTCGAGGTTTCCTACCATCCTGGCAAGGCGAACCTTGTGGCAGACGCGTTGAGCCGCAAGAAGGCGATTGCATTTGCGGCACCGCTGATGATAGCCGAGTGGGACATGATGGAGTTTGTGCGGGACTTCGAGCAGAGACTCACTGTCGAGGAGCCTTTTGAGTGTGTTGCGCACGTTCGGGTGCGGCCACTTATTGACGACAGGATTGTTGAGGCCCAAGAGGGCGATTTATACGGCTGTCTGAGCTTCGAGAGCAGGCTAGCGACGCCGTGGACTCCGAGTGGAGAGTTGGTTCTGATGGGGGTTTACGATTCCGTGGCCGCCTATGTGTTCCTGATGTGGCTGACTTGAGACGCGAGCTTCTCGAGTCTGCCCATAACTCGAAGCTTGCGATGCATCCTGGTAGCACGAAGATGTACCAGGATATGAGACGGACTTATTGGTGGGATAACATGAAGGCCCACATTGCTGAGTATGTATCTCGATGTCTGACGTGCCAGCAGGTCAAGGCAGAACATCGCCGACCTCCTGGACTACTTCAGCCCATGCCTATAGCGGAGTGGAAGTGGGACTTCATCTCCATGGACTTCATATCAGGGCTGCCGAAGACGAGGAAGGGACACGATTCCATTTGGGTGATTGTGGACCGGTTGACCAAATCGGCCCATTTCCTCCCTATCAGAGTTACGAACTCTGTAGACGAGCTGGCTAGATTGTACATCAGGGAGATCGTCCGTCTGCATGGAGTTCCATTAGAGATCGTGTCGGACAGAGACACGCGGTTCACATCCATCTTCTGGACTCGTATCCAGGAGGCGATGGGTGTGAAGTTGAAGTTCAGTACAGCGTTTCATCCTCAGACTGATGGGCAGACAGAGCGGGTGAATCAGATTCTGGAGGATATGCTGCGAGCATGTGTGTTGGACTTCAAGGACAGCTGGGATGACTGTCTTCCGTACGCAGAATTCGCCTACAACAACAGCTTCCAGGCGACTATTGGCATGGCGCCATATGAGGCTCTATATGGTCGACCTTGTAGGGCACCGCACTGTTGGACAGTGGTTGGCAAGCGTAGTCTGGTTGGCCCGGAGTTGGTACAGACGACTACAGAGAAGATAGATATTATCAGGCGTCGATTACTCACAGCGCAGAGCAGGCAGAAGAGTTACGCCGATACGAGGCGGCGACCGCTGGAGTTCGAGGTCGGGGATCATGTGTTCCTTCGAGTTTTCCCTATGAAGGGAGTCCTTCGGTTTAGGAAGAAGGGGAAGCTCACACCGAGGTTTATCGGTCCATTTCAGATACTGGATCGAGTGGGTGATGTGGCGTATCGTCTCGCCTTGCCTACACTACTTGCTTCTGTACACAACGTATTTCATGTATCTATGCTGAAGAAGTACATTCCTGATCCTTCCCATATCATCAGATGAGAGCAGGTACAGTTAAGCGAGGATGCTACGTACGAGCTGCGCCCGACACGTATCCTTGATAGGAAGGAGCAGGTACTACGTTGCAAGGTCATCCCACTTGTGAAGGTACTTTGGACACATCATTCCGAGGAGGAAGCTACCTGGGAGACTGAGGCCGAGGTCAGGAAGAACTACCCTCAGATTCTCGAGGACTACGAAAAGGTATAAATTTCGAGGACGAAATTTTTTGTTTAAGGGGGGTAGATTGTAACGACCTGTAAATTTCCGTACATTGGGTCGAGTACCACCTCGACCAGAAATCACGTAGGATTAAATCCTTTAGAAATTTAACAAAGTTAACTAAGTACTAAACTCGGTTAGCCATGAAATCCGTTGGGATCGCTTTAAATACGATCTGCAAGACCCAAAACTTGCAGAATTAGTGACTCTAGGTTACCCTAAAGTCTTAGAACCAAACTCATTACCCGTCTGCTCTCGGGAATGAAACGAAACTTCGTATTAGGTCTAGATCGCACATCGGGAGTCCGATTAACACGAAGCTAAGGAACTAGGACCGCCCCACTGGGCTTGACAATCATCTCAAAAATCAGATCCGACCGATGTCCCACGGCCATTCGTTTCGATCCGGAGCGAGGGAGTGTGAAAAACACTATTCTCATCCTAATAAATATCTGGAATAGTGATCTGGCATCATTCGGTTGCGCGTCAGTATTAAGCAACCTGACCGTCAGAATCAGACCAAATTACACCCTCGGATTAAGAAAAATTTCAGGAACATTTACATGTACTTGGAATTTCTGATCGTGGCCCACTGACCGTTGAACTGAAAGTGGTCCGCCACGTGCGATCTGGGAATCCGATCGAGTCGAAAACGTAATCCCACGTAGATCCATAGATGGTGAGCTTAAGTCTGACGTTTGGCTCAAGGAGGGCCACCAGAACCTCTCCTTTTGAGCTAGAAAAGTGGCGAAATGCCTATATATGCAGTCACCCTTGAACCTGAGTCTATTTTAGGAGTTTTTTGGCTATAAAAGGGGCTTAGAACAGCCCCTCTCACAGCCATACGAATTTGGAGAAAAACCCTAGAGAGAGAGAGAGAAAAGAGAGAGAAAAGCTTGGAGTTTGTTGGCGATCTTCCTCCTACTGCTTTGGGTTGTCGCACGGCCTACACCGCTCTCTAGGTTTTTCCGTTTTCCCGGCGGTATCCATCCCATTTGAAGGTAAGAAACCTAACCCTAGGTCTGATTTGAGGTAGGATCGTTGTAGGTTATGAAAAAGCTAATCGATTCCGCTCTTTAGGCTAGAAAACTCCCGTATACGGAAGCTCTACTACCCTTGCTGATTCGTTGGAATTCCAAGGGCCAAGGTGAGGACTTTAAGTGTATAAGTTACATTTTTCAACGCTTTCAATGTCAGATAATGATAGATTCATGATCTGTATGTAAATGCACGTGTACAAAGTGCTTTCCGTTTCCTGTTTCGATTAGCGTTGTAGAATATGGAATTTCACATACTCTAGATATACGTAGAAATACCGTATACGTATTTTTTTCTGGAAAATGTTTGACATGTGTATTTAATGTATGATTATATAATATATAGATAAAATACTAGTTTGGCGAAAGGAATCGCTAAATACATGTTCGTGTGTAAATGCCTAGTATGTTGAAATTGTGTATTCTAGAAATACCGCATATGTGCAAATTTTGGAATAAATTGTCATGATTATTTGTTGTATGAATACGGTATACGCGGATAAATAAACCGCTTGGCGATAGAATAGCCCTAATACGCGTTTTGCTAACATACGTCATGTATGTTGGAATAGTGTATTCTAAGTGTTTGTGTAAATGCTTGTGTGTGTAAATGTTGAGTGTTAGTGCCTTAGATAGGCGCTGATATGGGATTTCCGACTCCCTTAGAGACATGTAGGATCCCCTCCATGCGGTGGTTCACTATAACCACTCACTTGTAATGTGTATGTAATTGTATCCCTATGGGTATGTGCTTTACTACATGCTTCACACATGCTTTACAACATGCTTTACTTCATGTTTTACTTCATGCTTTATAACATGCCTGCTAACATGCTTGTATTGCTTGTTTATCATGCTTTACTCCACATGCTATTGATGAAAACTGTTTGAGTTTGGGACTATGTCTATAGTCCAAACATTCGGTACCAGACTTGCGTTGTGGCTGAGATTCATATCGCCACAAAGGACGTGTCTGGCGAACCCGAGTCGTACTTCGGTTGGCGATAGTGGTTGGCCACACGGAGTGCTTTTGCGCTCCATATCGCTCAACTTGTGGTGCGCTCGAGCTAGTCAGGCTCGTCAAGAAACCGAAATGTAATTGTGTGTTCACCATGTTTGGTCGCTACTACTGCTTGAACCTAGGGTACCAAACTTACCAGTGGCGATCCCGTTTAACCATGGTACCTAGATCCGCTAAGACGCATGAGCCGGGCATGGTGGTATGGGACACCGTGGTCGAGCTGTCGGCCTACGCTGGGGCCATGTGCCTCCCCGTAGTGACCATTGCGCAACCAAACTCGTGAGCCGAATACGGTGGTATGGGACACTGTATTCGAGCTGTCGATACTTACGGCGAGAGCCGAGTACGGTGAGACCTGTGCTCGTGCTGACGGGCGACGAGTCCTCCGTAGTATCATTGAGTGTACTCCAAGGTCTGTGATTGGCGACGAGTCTTTCACAGCAACTAGAGTATGAGTTGAGCCGAGTACGGTGAGACCTGTACTCGAGCTGACGGCTAGTGATTGAGCCGAGTACGGTGAGACCTGTACTCGAGCTGACGGCCAGCAATTGAGCCGCATACGGTGAGATCTGTATCCGCGCTGACGGGTGACGAGCCCTTTGCGATGCCTTCACTACGCTTCTCAAACTATAATATCGTATGAGAATAACTAGGATTGACGACCCTAGAATGGATCATGTTGGGAATGATACAAGGGAGGTACCTTAGTTTCCCAATCCTGCTGGTTGAAATGGACTAATAAAAACTTGGTAATCATGAGCATCATCGCACCGCATGTGCTTTGTAGATGTGGCACACTGAGGGAGTAAGCATTCTCGAACGTAAGATGATGTCGCTTGAGGGTGGTTTGGCAAGGGCATACAGCATCATGTCATATCATTTTTGCACTTAACAAGAGTAGTTAGAAATGTTTGATTTGTACTGCTATATCATTACTGTTTGATTGATTTGATAATATGTTAACTTATGCTTTATTGTTCCACTGAGTTAGCTACTCACTCGCACGTTACGGGACGGTATTTGCAACACCCACCAGAGTCTGTCGCAGGTGTTTATGGCGCTTTAGTTCAGGAGCCGGAGCTCGACTTTGATGAGGATCAGGAGGAGTTCTCCTTTATGCAGTATTCTGACGGCTTTGCTTAGGCCGGCTGCATCGCGGGATTTTCAGGGCCTCTCTTGAGGATTGTATTTTGATTTTTGACTTAAAAAAACAATACATGTATATTGGTACTCAGTTAGTACTCATACTCTGGAGTTCAGAAAATTTTGTTCCTTTAAATACTTTGAATATAAAATTTCAGTCTTCCGCTTGCCTTTACACTATTGAACTGGAGTATGAATTACTGTTTTGGTATAATCTCATTCTTGTTTATTGCGCTAACTCAAACAACATTTAACCAGCATTGTGTATGTTGCATAAGTGATGCGTTGGAACTCGAGAGCTGAGTTCATACTCGACCCCCGAATTTCAGGGCGTTACACACATGTAATGCGATGATGAGCATGATTACCGAGTTGTTATTAGTCCATTTCAAACAGCAGGATTGGGAAACTAATGTACCTCCCTTGTATCATTCCCAAACAAGGATCCTGTCTAGGGTCGTCACTGCTAGTTAATCTCATACGATATTATGGTTTGAGAGGCATCGAGAAGGCATCACAAAGGGCTCGTCACCCGTTAGCACGAATACAGATCTCACCGTATGCGGCTCAATTGTTGGCCGTTAGCTCGAATACAGGTCTCACCGTACTCAACTCAATCGCTGGTCGTTAGCTCGATTACAGGTCTCACCGTACTCGGCTCAACTCATGCTCTAGTTGCTGTGAAGGGCTCATCGCTAATCACAGACTTTAGAATATACTCGAAGACACTACGAAGGGCTCGTCGCCCGTCAGTACGAATATAGGTCTCACCGTATTCATCTCTCGCCGTAGGTGTCGACAGCTCGAATACAGTGTCCCATACCACCGTATTCGGCTCACGAGTCTAGTTGCTCGATGGTCACTAAGGGGAGACACCTGGCCCCAGAGTAGGCCGACAACTCGACAACGGTGTCCCATACCACCATGCCCGGCTCTTGAGTCTTAGCGGATCGAGGTACCATAGTTAATAGGATTTCACTGGTAAGTTTGGTACCCTAGGTTTAAGCAGAGGCGTCCAAACACAGTGAACATACATACGACAGATCGGGTTACTTGACGAGCTCGACTAGCACGAGTGCCCGTTGGGTTGTGCGACATAAGTACTTCGTGTGGCCTAACCACTGCCGACAAGCAACACACGACTCGGGTTCGTCAAACACGTCCTACGTGGCGAATGAATCTCAGCCATGAATTCGATCCCGTTACCGACTGCCTGGACTATACAATAGCCCCAATCACATTCAATTTCAGATAGTTAAAGCAGTAATGGATTAAGATTCAAATCATACAATCAAAGTCTAATATTTTCCGTTTAGGGCTTCCAGGGCTGTTGCACGGAATCATTACACCACCTCCCCATCACCCATGACGGATCATACAACGTAAACATGAATTTAAACATATGTATTACATAGATAAAATCATACAATCAGTTGAGCATGTTATGAAGCAGAATACAAGCTTGAGTTTGTACATATTCAATTCCTAATCACACAGCTATCCAAGGAAATCATACACATAGTTAAAGGAGTTGAAAATCATATCTCAACACTCTTATACATTACAATTTACTAACTACTACTCATTCAGACATTTCAACAAACACTTTAGACTACATACATCAACATACATGACATATGTTGATCACATAGGTATTAGGCCAAATCCTTTCACTAGGGAGTTACCCCAATCATAACACGCATACACCCACGATGGATAGTCATGGCAAGCAGGAATCCAAGTTCCATATTCATTCAATCATTTCCACAAACACTTGGGCTACACATTTTAACATATATAGTGTATATTGGTCGTGGCGTGATTTTGGGCAAATCCTTTCATCAAAGGGGTGTCGCCTATACAACAATCATGTATCCATGACAATCAGTCATGGCGAGCACGAATGCGGATTCTATATTCATTCGATCATTTTTCACAAACACTTAGAATACACTATTTTAACATACATAGTGTATATTAGCAAAAACATGTATTAGGACGAGTCCTTTCGCCAAACAAGTATTTTATCCATATATCACATATCAATACAGCAAATAATCATGGAAAACATATTTCCAAAATTTATACATATACGGTACTTTCTACAAATACCTAGAGTATGTAAAATTTCATATTCTTCATCTTTAATCGAAACGGAAAACAGACAGTACTTTGTACATGTGCAATTGCATGCAGATCATGAATCTATCATTATCTGATGGTGAAAGCATTGAAAACCATAACCTATACACCTAAAGTCCGCACATTTTGTCGTAGAATTGGAAAGAACTCGATAGATTTGATAGGCCTTCGTATACGGCAGTTTGGCCACCTATAGAACGAAATAGGTTAGCTATTTCATAACCTACAACTATCAAAACCCCAAAACAGATTAGGGTTAGGGTTTCTTACCTAGAAACGGAGCCGGAATCGCCGGGAAAGCGATTAGAACGAGGTGGTGGAGCTTGGATACGGCAGGGAAGAACGGCAGGAAGAATCTCCCACTTCACTCTCACTTTCTCTCTCTTTTCTCTCTCTTTTCCTAGGGTTTTTCTCAAATTCCTATGGCTGAAATGAGAGAGGGTTTAAGGTCCTTATATAGCCTAAAATCTCACCATAATAGACTTCAGGCCAAGGTATACTTCGGTTATAGCCAAAGTGGCCCTGTTCTGTCTCAACGGAGCACTTCTGGCGGGCCCCCTTGAGCCAAAGGTCGAACTTAAGCTCACTGACATTGGATCTAGGTACCATTAAGTTTTCGTTCCAGTAGGGTTCTCAGATCACGCGTGGTGAACCAGTTTCAGTTCAATGGTCAGCGGATCTCAATCGGAGATTCCGAGTACATGGATAAGTTTGGGAAAATATCCCTGATCTGAGGGTGTAATTTGGTCTGATTCTGACGGTCAGGTTGCTCAATACTAACCCGCAAGCGAGACGTGCCAGATTTCATAAATTCATATTTTATTTTGAATTAATTTCACATTTCTCACACTCTTCACTCCGGGCTCAAGCGAATTGCACTAGGTCACTATCTGGATTTGATTTCTGAGATGGTTGTCAAGCCTAGTAAGGCGGTCCTAATTCCTTAACTTCGTGTTAATCGGACTTCCGACGTGCGGTCCAGATCTGATACGGAGTTTCGAGATGCTCCCGAGAGCAGCTGGGTAATGAGATTGATCATAGATTTTAGGGTAAGCTAGCGTCAATGATTTTACAAGTTTTGGGTCTTGCAGATCGTATTTAAAGTGATTGGTACTAATTTCACAGGCACTCTAGTTTAACACTAGCTAATTCTCGCCTAATTTCTAAAGGATTTAGTCCTGGGTGATTTTGGTCTGAGGTGGTACTTAGTCCTTTGTAGCAATGTTTAGTTTAAGTATTGTTCTTCATTACCTAAACTTTAAGATAGTGTCTAATGTGAAAGTACTTAGAAAATTTAAAAAACAAGGTGGTGAAAGGTGAGATTTGTGAAGGAAAAGGGTTAAAAAGCGGTTTTTGACTTAGGGAATGAGTTTTGACAAGTTAATAAGGCGTTAGGAACGACCCATTGCCTAAGGACGTCTAATTCTAGGTTGGCAAAAATCCGAGATGTTACAATAACTCAATCAATATTTAAAACTTCTAACCATTGATTAATAATTCGAACTTAAATGTGAAATCTAACAAGTAACTGAACCAAAAAGTCATAAATCACTAACATGAAGTATCTTATATTTCTAAATCATGGATGAACTTCAAAATCACTCAAATTTACAAAATTTTCAAAAAAAAAAATTTCACAATTTTTACTCAAAGACTAAGAAAACCTTATTAACTTGTCTAATCCACACCCCCAACCTCAAAATCTACATTATCCTCAATGTAAAAGATATAAACGTGGTATGCACATGAGACAACAAAAGTAGATGAGAGGTTATGGAAAGGTATTACCTGAAGAAGAAATCTAGAGGCTTTTCCAAGGGTCTCAAAGTGAAGATGGGTTAGCAGGAGGACTTAACAGACGATAAGCAAACTATCCTAAAACAGCGGTAAGCAAACTATCCTAAAACTGTGGAAAGTAACTATCCTAAAACAACGGAAAGCAAACTATCCTAATCCTGAAAGCAGGGTAAAAGCTACTCAGTCATGTCGCAAGGTTCCTCCTCCGGCCAATATCTTGATAAAATTCTCAGTATGTTTCTCAACAAGATCATCCAAAAGCCCTTTTTGCAATAGGTTTGGATGCCCTGGAGCATGAATTTTCAAAGATATTTATGGACCTCAGTGTAAGGTTTCCTTTTAATCTCCTAAGGTGTCCAAAGTATATACGATTCACCTGTGATAAAAAAAAGTTTCAATGTCAGCATAACATGGTGAATCAGAGACTATACATAGATGAAATTAAGAAAAATTCTCAAAAAGTGATGTAGTCTCGACACATTCCAAAGTTTCAGACTCCGGTTCAATTTTCAGCTCCTCCTCCTTTATTGGTAAACATTTAAAATATGAGGAAGGAGGGGCTTCAGAATAAGGGTTTTCTTGGTCGGTGACAGCTACCGAGGTATTGTCTTGCAAGGCATCCACTATTTCTTTTATTATTGGATCATTTGAATCTGCAAAGTGTGCCAAGCAATCGTCCAAAGAGTTGGGAACTTCAGCTGAGAGTGACTCATTTTCCACATTGAAGTTTGTGATGATCTTCCCAAGGATTCCATTGTCTGAGAAAGTGGATGGACGCATGCTCTCTTGCTCTTGTCCCTCACAGACAGATTGAGGGTCAATAGGCGAAGCATTGATGTGAAGACTCTGTTCATTGATACTACTCAGAAGAGGCATTGAATCATCAAAAATTTACAGTTCAGTGGTGATCACAACTGGGTGGCCTCAAATTCCAGAGTCATATCGAGCGACTCATCCATCTCTCGAATTATATCATCATTCAATTCAGGAGAGTAATCTAAACATATCTCACAAAATTTGGATGGGTTAGTTGAAAGTGGTTCATCCTCCACATTTAAATTGGACCAGTCAGATGGGTGGAGTAGATCATTATAGTCAACAACTTCCTGAACCTCTTGATCATTGATATGGGCTAAATATGAGATTGAATCCAGGGGGGTTTGATCTATACATTCATGATTGTCATCCCAATACTCATCATCTTCCAATTCAGTACAATACACACGTGGAATGGGATTGCTTTCCTCACATTTTATTCCTAGATTGGGTTAAGGTTCGAATAAACTAACCACTCCCTCATTATTTAAACCAAGTGTGCCATCTGAGTGAAGTGTGTCTGTATCATTAAATTTGAAAGACACCCACGTCTTTTGATCCTTCCTTTGGACCGTCATCGAGATCGCCTCATCGGAAAATTGAACCATATGCTCATCAACATAATCCAACTCGTCATTCCAAATTCCAGAGTTCTCCAAAAGCAAGTTAGGATCACTTTCCTCGCATTGTATTTCTTGACTGAGTTGAGGTTGTGATAACCTATCCTCTTCCACCTTATTAAGGTGTGATTCAATTACTTCCAATGATTTCATCATGCCCGCGACAAGTTGGTTGAGTTACTCTCGATAGTCCGTGAAATTCAAACGTGAATCCTCTTGGATCGTTTTTTGTTGGATCTCAAAGGTAGGAGTTCCAAGAGAATAATCACTATAACATGTTATTGGTTCATCCTTCCAATTTTGATGTTTTCACTGATCATAGTCATATGGATCATAGTTGGGAGAATCTAATGGTTGTAAATACATATTATCACCCATAATATAATCTCTCATTTTTTTCTTCTTGTCTGATGGGTGATAATAATTCTCACTCCCATAGTTATGATAATTCCAACACTCACGTACTGTTTTCTTAATCCGTGGGGTATAATTGATCTCCCTCATATGATTGCGTAAGGACTTCTTAACCGGTGGAGCATTATATTCTGGTCGGTTCTTGATGATGGTTTTAGAAAAAAAATTGAGACATAGGTTAATTTCTATCATAATCATCATACATCCCTTCCTAATATCTCTTATCCATCTCAGCTTACTGACGTACCCACTCTTGCATGGTGAAACCCTAACTCTGAATCTAATCTTAAAAAAAATAAAAGAAAAATCCTACAGCAATAAGAAACCTAGAAATAGAAAGAGAGAGAATTAGAAAGGAGTTACCAATTTAGAAGGTTCTATGTTAGAATCCTGCAAAAGAAAACAAAACAATGAGTTTCTAAAAACACAAATTCTAAAATTAGAAAGTTTAAAAACAAAAATAGAAAGAGGAGTTAGTTTCTAAAAAGGAAAGTTTCTAAAAACAAAGTTAGTTTCTTAAAAAATAAATAAATAAATAAAATAAAATAAAGAAATCCTAGAATTAGAAAGTTTCTAAAAATAGAAAACAACCCTAATCTAAAAAATAGAAAATAGAAAATAGAAAATAGAAAAACCTAATCATAACCTAATTCTAAAACTAGCTAATCTCAGAAAAACGCAACCGTTAATCCCCGGCAACGGCGCCAAAAACTTGTTCACAACCCTAAGTGTAGGGTCGCGATGTAGTAATAATCTTGGTGAGACCGAGGTCGAATCCACAGGACTAATCTTGTGTGTATTCTGAAAACAACTAGAAAAAGATAAAAACCTAAATCTGGAATATTTGAGAGAGTAATTGTGATTAAAGTAATTAAAAGTAGTGAATTTAAAGGTAGGAACTAGGGTGCAAATGATCCACTTGCAGCAATTGGGAATCTACCTTACATGATTCAAGGACACAACTGGAATCAGAGTCCTATCTTATCCAGTTGATAAAAAGAGATTTGTCAGATCCCTGAACTTCTCATGGATCTAATCATCAATTAATGAGAGTGGTGAAGATTTGGAAGTGATTCCGTCACCTAACCATGCCCAAGAGACAAGACAAACAACAGGATTTACCAATCCCACAACCAATCATAAGAGAATTGCGTAAGTTAGGAAGGATTATGTCACCCTACCATGGCCAAGGGACGATGGTGAACAACAGGACTTACTAATTTCACAATCTCAATTCAGGAAAAAAAGATATCTCAAGCCATCACAAATCTATTGTAATTTGTCACAACAAACCATTAAAAACTAAAAATATTCCTTCATAATCAAACTAAAATCCAAGAGAGTTCAACAAAACATGAATAAAAACAAAGCAAACATCTCAATCACGCTATAAGCTTCACCACTTAGCCCTAGCTAAGAGGTTTAGCCAACCATAGACACGATTGAACTAAAAACTCTTAAACAAAATAAAAATACCAAGTAAAGAGGAAGAAAAAGAACTCCTGGACGGTGGCTCTACCCTTTTGCTCCACTCCTCAAACCATAGAAGATGCCTAGGGATGCCCTAAGGACCACTATTTATAGTTTTTGGCCTTAAGAGTTTCACATAAAGTGAAAATTTTCAGAAACCATCTCAAATTTACGTTGTTCGCGCAAAAATTGGGTAACCTTCGACTAGTCGTGGGACGTCCTCGACCGCTCGTGGGTCGTCCTCGACCGGTCGTGGGTCGTCCTCGACCGGTCGAGGGTCTCCTTCGACTGGTCGAGCAATACGAAGATTTAGAAGTTTTACATGCTTGAGTTCAAGTCGTGACACCTTCGACCGGTCGAGCAGAGTCCAGGACGGGTCGTACAAAGCCAAGACTGGTCAAGCCAAAGTCAGGACTGGTCGAGCGTAGCCCGAACTGGTCAAGCCGAAGCCAAGACTAGTCAAGAATCACCAAATTTCACTTCAAAACTCTGATTTTCTTCATTCTTCATTTAGTTTTCTTGGATCTTTAGTATGTGCATTCTTCATTCTTGGTTTCATCAAATCCGTTCTTATCTTTGGTGATTCTTGCATTAAATCTATGCTTTTAACATCCTTTTAAATCCAAGCTCTTGAATTCACCTTGTAATACAAACATGATTAAAATAGAACATTAAGCATTATCATGTTCATAAAACCAAGTAATAAATGGAGTCCAATATGCAATATTTGACCCTCAACAATATTGGTTGACCATACTGATACCACTCGTAGTAGTGGAGTATGAGACATATCAGAACTCTCACATTACTCCTATGAATCTCTTGAATTATAGTTAATCTTAAAGGACAACCATCACTATGAGTAGGGCATTGACCCTCTCTGTCACGCCCCAAACTCGAAAACCGAACTCACAAAATTTTTGATTGCCAAATCCTGTGCCGACAGCCTCCGTAGTACCCCATTCTCAGCTCCCAGCGTCCGTACGCCAGATTCCGATCCTGGGATCATACAATGTAACATCCCGGATTTTTGCCAACCTGGGATTAGACGTTCTAGGGCAATGGGTCGATCCTAAGACCTTATCAACTTGTCAAAACTAAATCCCACAGTCTAAAATCGCTCCTGAACCCATTTCCTTCACAAATCCCACCCCTTTACTACCTTGTGCTTTCAATTTTTCAAAGCACTTTCGCCCTAGACACTAACTTAAACTAGCTAAGTAGTAAAACTTGGATCACTTTATATACAAACTACAAAGGCCTAAGTACCATCTCAACCAGAAAACAATTAGGATTAAATCCTTTAGAAATTTAACAAAGTTAACTAAGTGCAAACTCGACTAGCCATGAAATCCGTTGGGATCGCTTTAAATACGATCTGCAAGACCCAAAACTTGTAAAACATGTGACTCTAGGTTACCCTAAAGTTTAGAACCGAACTCATTACCCGTATGCTCTCGGGACTGAAACGAAACTTCGTATGAGGTCTAGATCGCACATCGGGAGTCCGATTAACACGAAGCTAAGGAACCAGGACCGCCCCACTGGGCTTGACAATCATCTCAAAAATCAGGCGATTCCGATGTCCCACGGCCATTTATTTCGATCCGGAGCGAGGGTGTGTGAAAAACACTATTCCTTTTGAAAATAAAATATCTGGAATAGTGATCTGGCACCTTTCGCTTGCGCATCAGTATTAAGCAACCAGACCGTCAGAATTAGACCAAATTACACCCTCGGATTAAGAAAAATTTCAGGAACATTTACATGTACTTGGAATTTTGGATCGTGGCCCACTGACCGTTGAACTGAAAGTGGCCCGCCACGTGCGATCTGGGAATCCGATCGAGTCGAAAACGTAATCCCTCATAGATCCATATGTGGTGAGCTTAAGTCTGACGTTTGGCTCAAGGAGGACCACCAGAACCTCTCTTTTGAGCTGGAAAAGTGACGAAATACCTATATTAGCAGTAACCTTTGAACAGGAGTCTATTTCGGTGAGTTTTGAGACTATATAAGGACCTTAAACCCTCTCTCATGGCAGCCATACGAATTTGGATTTGAGAGAGGGAAAAGAGAGAGAAAGTGAGGGAGAAGTGGGAGAATCTCCCTGCCATCCTTCCCTGCTGCTATCCATGCTCCACCGCATCCTTCTTGACGCTTTTTTGGCGTTTCCGGCGTCGTTTCTAGGTAAGAAACCCTAACCCTAATCTGTTTTGGGGTCTAGACTGTTGTAGGTTGTGAAGTAGCTAACCTATTTCGTTCTATAGGTCGCCTAGTTGCCGTATACGGAAGCTTAGCAAACCTATCAACTCCATTACGATTTTACGACAAAAGGTGCGGACTTTAGGTGTATAGGTTACGTTTTTCAACTCTTTCAATGTCAGATAATGATAGATTCATGATCTGCATGCAATTGCACATGTACAAAGTGCTTTCCGTTTCCTGTTTCGATTAACATTGTAGAATATGGAATTTCACATACTCTAGATATACGTAGAAATACCGTATACGTATTTTTTTGGAGAAGTGTTTGACATGTTTATTTAATGTATGATTATACTATATATGGATAAAATACTTGTTTGGCGAAAGGAATCGCCGTAATACATGTTCACTTGTAAATGCTACGTATGTTGAAATTGTGTATTCTAGAAATACTGTATACGTATAAATTTTGGAGATGTATGTATCATGATTATTTGCTGTAGTAATATATTATACATGGATAAAATACTAGCTTGGCTAAAGGATAACCCTAATACATGTTTTACTAACATACACCATGTATGTTGTAATAGTGTATTCTAAGTGTTTGTGGAAATGACTGAATGAGTATGGAATTCTCATTCATGCTCGCCATGACTAATTGTCATGGATTCATGATTGTTATATTGGCGATACCCCCTTTGACGAAAGGATTTGCCCTAAATCACGCCACGGCCATTGTACCCTCTATATGCTAAAATGTGTGGCCCAAGTGTTTGTGGAAATGACTGAATAGATATGGAACTTGGATTCCTACTTGCCATGACTATCCGTCGTGGGTGTACGCGTATTATGATTGGGGCAACTCCCTAGTGAAAGGATTTGGCCTAATGCCTATGTGATCGACATATGTCATGTATGTGATGTATGTAAGTTCAAGTATAACTTGAAATGTCTGAGTGAGTAGTAGTTAGCAAATTGTAATGTATAAGGGTGTGGAGACATGATTCTCAACCTCTATAAACTATGTGTATGATCTCCTTTGATAGTTGTGTGATTAGGAATTGAACATGTACAAACTCATGCTTGTGTTGTGATTCATAACATGCTCAACTGCTTTATGATTTTAACTATGTGATGCATATGTTTAATTTATATTTATGTTGTATGATCCGTCATGGGTGATGGGGGAGCGGAGCAACGAGTGCGTGCAACAGCCCTGGCAGCCCTAAACGGATAATACCCGACTGATTGTATGATTTGAATCCTGATCTATTACTGCTTTATATCTCTGTAATTGATTGTGTTTGGGGCTATGATTATAGTCCAGGCAATCGGTAACGAGATTGAACTCGTGGCTGAGATTCATTTGCCACGTGGGATGTGTTCGACGAACTCGAGTCGTGCGTTGCCTGTCGGCAGTGGCTAGGCCACACGAAGTTGTTTATGCACTTCATGTCGTGCAGCTCAACGGGCGATCGTGCTAGTCGAGCTCGTCAAGTAACCCGATCTGCCTTATGCATGTTCACCCTGTTTGGTCGCTACTGCTTGAACCTAGGGTACCAAACTTACCAGTGGCGATCCCCGTTTAACCATGGTACCTAGATCCGCTAAGTCGCATGAGCCGGGCATGGTGGTATGGGACACCGTGGTTGAGCTGTCTGTCGGCTACGCTGGGGCCATGTGCCTCCCCGTAGTGACCATTGCGCAATCAACTCGTGAGCCGAATATGGTGGTATGGGACACTGTATTCGAGCTGTCGATACTTCGGCGAGAGCCGAGTACGGTGAGATCTGTGCTCGTGCTGACGGGCGACGAGTCCTCCGTGGTATCATCGAGTACACTCCAAGGGTCTGTGATTGGCCACGAGTCTTTCACAGCAACTAGAGTGTGAGTTGAGCCGAGTACGGTGAGACCTGTACTTGAGCTGACGGCTAGTGATTGAGCCGAGTACGGTGAGACCTGTACTCGAGCTGACGGCCAGCAATTGAGCCGCATACGGTGAGATCTGTATCCGCGCTGACGGGTGATGAGCCCTTTGCGATGCCTTCACTACGCTTCTCAAACCATAACATCGTATGAGAATAACTAGGATTGACGACCCTAGAATGGATCATGTTTGGGATGATACAAGGGAGGTACCTTAGTTTCCTAATACTGCTGTTTGAAATGGACTAATAAAAACTTGGTAATCATGAGCATCATCGCACCGCATGTGCTTTGTAGATGTGGCGCACTGAGGGAGTAAGCATTCGCGAACGTAAGATGATGTCGCTTGAGGGTGGTTTGGCAAGGGCATACAGCATCATGTCATTTCATTCTTGCATTTAATAAGAGTAGTTAGAATTGTTTGATTTGTACCGCTTTATCATTACTGCTTGACTGAATTGATAACATGTTAACCTATGCCTTATTGTTCCACTGAGTTGATCACTCACTCCCACGTTACGGGACGGTGTTCCGAACACCCACCAGATTTGTTGAATTTCAGGTGATGGCGATGCTTGTGAAGCAGAGCCGGACTACTTCTGTGATGATAGGAGGAGTTCTCCTATCTGTATCTCTCTGGCAGGTCAATGAAGACCTGATATTGTATTGACGGGGCTATGGTACATGGGATAGGAGGCATTACACTTCCTCACATTTGGTATATTCTAGAACTGCACTTATATTTATTTAACCTGGTAATGTTATCACACTCTGGAGACTCATCATAGGTTATCTATTTTATCTATCTATCACAGTCTTCCGCTTGCAAATTTAACTGTCTCTGGAGTATGATATGCTGTTTTGGCTTAATCTCACTCATGTTCAACGCACGATACTGTCAACATCCAAATCATCATTCATTTTGTTGCATAAGTGATGTTCTGGAACTCGGGAGTTGAGTTTATGCTCGACCCCCGATTTTCAGGGCGTTACATACAAGGAGGATTTTCCAAAGTACATTTATCTCGTAAGAAGCATAACCACAAGTTTACCCAAATCACAAAGACAACATCATCATCACATATCCACTAACAAAAACAGTTGAATACAATGCTAAAAGGGAAATACATATATTCAAAATCAAAGCTCCAGAAGATAGACGCACGCTCCAAGCTCAACACTGTTATGACCTAACGCCACCTGCATGCATCTATCATGCATAAGCTTATAGAAAGCTTAGAGGGTGGTGTAAGTGTGTGCGCAAGGTAAGTGTCAAGTATGCAATATCAAAGCAATGCAGAAACATGCTGGTAAGTGCATAAATACCATTAGCCTTATCTAGGACATGCAATACAAAAACATAATAAGCCAATATCATATACTGAGGAAGCAATGTACATTAGCTATGCAATGCGGAGACATAGTAAGCCAAATATTAGATACCGAGGATGCAATTCAATATGCAAATCCTAATGAGTCCACGAATACCGTCAGCCTTATCTAGGCCATATACATACAGAAACATAGAAACCTAAAATATCATATACCGCAGATGTAATGTAATATATGGTGCGAATGAGATGACTAAGCTAGGGTGTGAAGTCGGGATGATAGTACGTAGTGTCGCAAGCTACGGGGTCCATCACAAGAGACTTCTATCCAAACCAGTCTCATACCTAAATTTGGATAGATAGACTCAATGTGGTAAGCTTCTGATCTCAGTGCGCCTCAACCGAAATCCTGGCCATTGCGAAGGTACACAAAATGATTTCGTTGTGCACCACCAGCTCGAGTGGATAGTGAGTGAATGAATGAATGAGTAAGATGCTGAGTATGCAACTTCTGCTCAATAAGTCCACATATCAGTACCATACATCTCTAGGATCATCATCGGGGTCTAGTACACTCTACGTCAGCTTGTCGCCCCTATCCGAGCGTGCCACTGGGTAAGTGTAAGAGACCTCACTATCTGCCCGCTAATATCGGGCCCGACTCATCGATAGCGGAACCATTCCTCAAGCTGGTCAAACTCAACCTAGTTATTGCCCCCTCACTCAGGAGGGTAAGGTCACAACCCTTTCCAACCGACCATGACACAGTGAGAGACGCAGCCTACAGGTATACGGCCCTCATGCGCTCATGTATATCCATTCGGTCTAGATGTTGGAGCGTCCCTTGGCCTCGGGGGTTTAGGGATTTTCACCTTGGGACTCTATGGTGCCCGTATGCTAGAACTAAATATTTTCGGTGTCCCATTTGTCCATCCATGACATGCCTATGGAGGCCACAACCCTGATGTCGCTAGGACGTACGGTGGTCATATCACAAAATGTGAGATACATGAATCATACCATCCAGTCATGTAGCAATCATGCGCGTACTGTGCGCTCATGTGGGCAACTCCTATCAGGGAGTCCCATAATAATCCGCCTTATGACATATGCAATGGTCAACCACATCACATAACAAACATGCAGATGATGCGTATATACATGTATCATGATGCTATGCTGTCACATATTCATAATCGGTATCGATAACCGGCACCGATAATCGACCTCGATAAGCGGCCTATATGCAAGGCAGGGTCCTTAAATGAACAACTGATTTAAACCATAATATAAGGATCAGCCCTCAGCCATGGATATGTCAAATCCGGTAGCACGGAGCCATCCATCTACGACGATGATTGACCATGCAACATTAATGGGGCCCAAAATTTAGGTTAACCCAGTTAGAGAATGATGAGAATGGGCCTAACAAGGCCTAAGGGAAGGTCACAATGTGGACATTTAACCATCATTGCCCATCAATGTGGACATTTAACTAACATTGCTCCCAAAGAGTGGCCCACATAGAGCCACATGTAAAGTGGGCCCATGACCTCACACAAGGGCCTAATTGTAAGTGCTATGGTCTCATGCTCCTTTGGTTATCAAATTTTGTTGTGTTAAAACATCTATCTGTGTCTTGTGCTTGTATGGTGATTTATATGTATTCAAGACACTGCATAAACACTTCATGACATTGGATGTCTTTAAGAAATACAAAGTGTACTTCATCATCCTATCAATGTTTAAAGCTACAATGTTGAAGTTCAAGAAGTTACAATGTTGAAGTTCAAGAAGCTACAATGTTGAAGTTCAAGTCTCAAGAAACAACTCAAGAAATGACTTCAAGACTAATAAGCAACGCATGAAGTAGTTTTTCACGGTGATGAAGATCTCAAGACTAAAGCTACAACAAGTTCAAGATCTCAAGCCTGATATGGTTCAAATATCTACATTCCTTGAATGGTTGAAGTTCAATGTCCATACGACATGTTTCAGGTTTGACTGACCTTAGGTTGACCTTATAAGTAGGTCACTTTGGATACATAAATCAAATGTTTATTTTACATAAGTTTGATCTATTCTACGACCAGTCCTAGCTCCTGTTCGACCAGTCCTAGCATTGGTTCGACTAGTCCAAGAAATTCCACGACCAGTCCTAAGTTGTTGAAGATTTTCAGAATTTTTTGGTACACCCACGACCAGTCCTGGAGGTCCTACGACCGGTCGTAGGAGTGTCTTCGACCTGTTCTCGACCAGTTGTAGGGCTACGACTCAAAGTCCACAACCAATCTATGGTCCTACGACCAGTCGTAGAGAGCTACGACCAGTCGTAGGTGACCCACGACCAGTCGTAGGCTTCCCACGACCAGTCGTGGAACGACTTTCAAAGATCGCGCTCAATATTTCAAATATCCGTTAGAGCTACGACCAGTCGAAGGTTTCTAAGACCAGTCGTAGATGCGATTTTGTTCTATAAATTGAACACGAAATTCAGAGTTTTCACAATTCAACTCGTTTCAATTCAAGAAATTTCAAGTGATCACTTGAGATAAGTCTGTGTTTATTTTAAGCTACGTTGTGCTTATTTAATATTCCTTTTTGCTAGCTTATTTAATTTGATTTTGTTTCTGTATTCCAATCTTATTTGAAAAGAGGAATTACCTTATTCCTTCTTCTTGGAATCAAAATCAAATATAGCTACGCCCAACTAGTTAAAATCTAAAATCTATTAGAATTTAGAACCATATTAAAGTGAGTATTGGAAATTGAACTTTGACATTCAATCATCTACTCCGATTGGTTCTACCGGGCTGCTACGAAAAGGAGAAATCCAGGTATTTTACAATTTTGTAAAAAATTTTACTTTTGGTTGTTTTGTTTGAGGTTAAGCCAGAAAAATCTCATTGTATGGTTTTGTTTGAGGTTAAGCCAGAAAAATCTCATTGTATTGGTTATCTGAGGAGAGCCAGAAAACTCAGAAAAGAGGGGTTTTTGAATTGTGTAAGCCCAAGTGAAAAAGACACAATTGTAAAGGTTTTGGGTGAACCTGTGAAAACCTATTTGATAGTGAACGCTAATATCCCCTGTGTGAGGATATTAGGAGTGGAGTAGCATTCTGTGTGGCTGTTGAAAGACAGTTGGTGTACACACAGGCGAACCACTATAACTCTTTGTCTTGTGGATTGAATGCTTGCTTAATTTTCATATCTTTTATCATTCAATTGTGTGGAATGTACAAGTGGATGTGAATGTTGTAACTATTTACATTTCAAGCAAGTGTGGGGATTGTTGTAATAATTTAGATCTATATTTCTGCATTTAATTTCAATTCCTTGCTATTCATTTATTTCTATTAAAATTGAGTCCTTGATCCAAAAGATGTTCTAGAAATAAGGTTGTCCTACCATAAGCCCTTGTTTATTATGGTGGTGTAAGGTTGTCCTTAGAACTGAATTTGTATCAATCTCTCAATACTTATTTATCAAGGTGATTTGATTTCAGCATTGTGAATTGATTATAATTGTAAGGCTATTGGTTTACTTTATTTCGCTGATTTTATTTTAATTTGGCATAGTCCTATTCCCCCCCCCCCCCCTCTAGGACATATAGCTTGGCCTTTTCAAGTGGTATCAGAGCCTAATAGCTCATTTTTGTTGCTTTTTATTTGGATTTATTTCCTGAGCTAACGATCTAAGATATAAAAAGATGTCAAATTTTGATAGCCTTTCAGTTACTAGGCCTCCACCTTTGATGGCTCCAACTATGCCTATTGGAAAGCCAGAATGAGGATCTTCCTCAAATCAATGGATGAAAGTGTGTGGCAAGCCACAGTGACTGAATGGAATCCTCCTATCATGGAAGTAACTGGTGTTGATGGTTCAAAATCTATGAAAATTACACCGTATTTCCAATGGACCACACTTCAGAAAAATGAGAGTAGTGCAAATGCTAAAGCACTAAATGCAATCACTTGCGCACTATCACCGGATGAGTTCAAAAGAATCATATCCTGTGATACTGCAAAGCAAGCCTGGGATATATTAGAAATGACACACGAAGGTACATCAATTGTCAAGAAATCTAAAGTCCAACTCCTCACAACTAAATTTGAAGAAATTCATATGGAGGAAAATGAAATGTTTATGGACTTTTACACTAGATTGAATGACATTGTAAACTCAATGTGGGGTCTTGGCGATAAGATCCCAGAAAGTAAAGTGTGTGCAAAAATACTACGCTCTCTTCCTGAACGGTTCAATTCTAAGGTAACCGCAATCCAGGAACTTCGTGATACGGATAATATGAGGGTAGAAGAATTAGTTGGTTCTTTACAAACCTATGAATTAAGTTTTAAAGCTCCTAAAGGTAAATCTATTGCTTTGAAGTCATCTAAAGGTATTACTCAAGAAAATTCAGATTCAGAAAATTCTGAAGATGATATGGCCCTTTTGGCGAAAAAGTTTTATAAGATTTTCAAAAGTAAGAAAAGAGTCGACTTTCAAAAGGCAAATGAAAAGAAACGTTCTAAACCTAAGTCTAAAACTTGGAAGTCTTTGAAAGATAGTCAATGTTACAACTGTCAAGAATATGGGCATTTAGCAAACAAATGTCCTAAAAAGGACAGATCCAAAAGGAAGGGTATGTTGGCTACTTGGGATGAATCGTCTGATTCTGAAGCCTCTTCTGAATCAGAAAATTCAGAAACCGAGTCGGGCAGTGAACTTAAGGCCCTTATGACTCTAGCCAAGTTTACTTTTTCAGATCACGATGATTCAACAAGTGAAGAAAATTTGGATAGTGATCATGAAAATGATGAAGATCTTCAAGATGCTTACAATGCCTTATATAAGAAAAGTTGTAAAATTGCTGTCAAACTTAAACTTCAAAAAGAAAAGTTTTTTAAACTCAAAGAATGTTTTGAAACCCTTGTTTTAGAAAAATCCCAAATTTCAGATTGTTTTGAAAAATCAAAGTGTGATCTGGAATTCAAAACCTCCCTGATTGAAAATTTGAAATCTGAAAATGAGAAACTTAAAAATGAAGTATCTTCTCTTCTGAGTTTGAAGGACACATGGAGATATGCCCAAGGTGATCCAAAATTAGAAAAATTATTATCCGGATCAAGAAAATGTGGCGATCGATCCGGGTTGGGCTATGATAAAAACACATCTCCTAAACAGAAGAATACTCCTTCCAATTTTGTGAAAGGAGAGACTTCTAACTCAAAAGGAAAAGGTACTAGTCAAGTTTTTTCTAAAAATACAAAAACTTTTCAAAAACCCAAAAGCAGCTATATAAATTTTAAAAATCAGATTCGAAACCCACTAGCTGAAAAAATTGTTGATTTACTTAAGGAGCTATTAAAATCTAACTCAGTAGGTCACTCTTACAACTGTAAACAAAAGAAGACCAACTATTCTCCTAAACCCAAAACAGTTCTGAAATGGGTTCCTAAGGTTGCCTGTTTGGTTGCTCACACTGCTTTCAAAGCTACAAGCCATTCGAAATGGTACCTAGATAGTGGATGCTCCAGACATATGACAGGCGACAAGGCGCTATTCACCGATCTTAAAGATATGACTGATGGGTCAGTCACATTTGGTGATGGTAGCAACTGCAAGATAATTGGCAAAGGTACGGTCCAACTCTATAACCTTCCCTTATTTAAAAATGTTTTATATGTTGAGGGTTTAAAACACAACCTGTTGAGCATATCTCAAATATGCAATAACAACCATAATGTTAAATTTTCTAATCAAGGTTGTGAAATTATAAACTAAAAGGTTCTGTAATATTAACTGGTCGCAGAACTTCTGAAAACTGCTATATAGTAAGCGATGGTAGCTCATCTAAACAAACGTGCACATGGTCCATACCGATGAGACAGAACTATGGCATAAACGCCTCGGACATGTACACTACCGAAATTTATACAGATTGAGCAAAGGAGAACTAATTAGAGGTCTACCTAAGATGCAAAAAGTAGACAAGATTTGTGGTGAATGCCAGTATGGTAAACAAACTAGGAGCTCTCACAAAAAGGTGAACTCCAATACCACCACAAGACCACTCGAGCTTCTCCACATGGATCTTATAGGACCAACAAGAACGGAAAGTCGAGGTGGCAAAAAATACATCTTAGTTATCGTAGATGATTATACAAGATACACTTGGGTTTCATTCTTGAGGGACAAATCAGAAACCCTTGATGAAGTGAAAAAGATTATAAAACGGATTCAAACTGAAAAATGTTCTCAAGTCAACAAGATCCGTAGTGATCATGGATCCGAATTTGAAAATAGCGGTTTTGAGAAATTCTGTAGCGATCAGGGAATATCGCATGAATTCTCTGCACCTAAGACTCCTCAACAAAATGGAATTGTCGAGAGGAAAAATAGAGTGCTTCAAGAAATGGGAAATGTTATGTTAAATAGCATGAAGCTCCCTAGGAATCTCTGGGCTGAAGCAGTGAATACTGCCTGCTACATTATTAACCGTGTTTATATTGCAAATCTAATAATAAAACGGCTTATGAAATGTGGTTTGAGAAAAAGCCTTCTGTCAAATACTTTCGAGTTTTTGGCAGCAAGTGCTATATTTTGCGTGACCGTGAAAATTTGGGAAAGTTCGACACTAAAAGTGATGAAGGGATCTTTTTAGGATATTCTTTAAACAGTCGTGCATATCGTGTTCTGAACAACAGGACCGGTGTGATTCAAGAGTCAATAAATGTTGTGATTGACGATCATTTGAATACACCTGTCCCTAGTTCAGATAATGATGAAGTTCTTATACTTGAAAAACAAGAAACTTCATCAAGTGAAACTAATTCTGAATTAAGGACTGTTAAAGATCATCCAACTTCTCAAATACTTGGAAACCCTCTCACTGGTGTGCGCACTCGTAGACAATTAGAGGACATATGTAACTACGTATGCTTTACATCCCAGATAGAACCGGTTAACGTGAAAGAAGCACTTTCGGATGAAAACTGGATAGTTGCGATGCAGGAAGAACTTAATCAGTTTGTCAGAAATGATGTCTGGTACCTGTTCCTAGACCTAAAGATAAACATATTATTGGAACAAAATGGATTTTAAAAACAAATCTGATGAACTTGGAAATATTATTCGAAATAAAGCAAGGCTAGTTGTACAGGGGTATACACAAATTGAAGGTATTGACTATAATGAAACATTTGCCCCTGTAGCTCGTCTTGAATCAATCAGACTTTTTATCTCCATTGCTTGTTTTAGGAAGATTAAAATTTACCAAATGGATGTAAAAAGTGCCTTTTTGAATGGTGATTTACATGAAGAGGTATATGTTGAACAACCTACAGGGTTTGAAGATCCTAAATTTACTGATCATGTGTATCGTCTTAAGAAGGCTCTCTATGGTCTGAAACAAGCTCCCAGAGCATGGTACGAAAAACTGACTAAGTTTTTACTGAGTCATAATTTTCAGATGGGATGTGTTGATAAGACGCTCTTTGTTAAGAAACATAACGATGATATTCTAATGGTTCAAATATATGTTGACGATATTATTTATGGATCAACCTGTACTAACATGACTGTTGAGTTTGCAGATTTAATGAAGTCTAAATTCGAAATGAGCATGGTTGGAGAATTAAATTATTTCCTAGGGTTGCAAGTAAAACAACAACCTGATGGAATTTTTATCTCTCAAACCAAATATGCTCTGAACTTAATTAAGAAATTTGGATTTGAGAATGGTAAAAATTTTGATACTCCTATGAGTACAACTTTGAGACTCTCAAAAGACTCTACAGGTAATGATGTGGATCCTAAATTGTATCGTATAGTTTGATTTATTTGACTAAAGTAACCAGATATCGCTTTGAGTGTTGGTATTTGTGCTCGTTATCAGTCAAATCCTAAAGAATCTCACTTAACTGCTGTTAAGCGGATTATGCGATATGTCGCAAGTTGCTAAACTGGGTCTCTGGTATCCACATGAGACTAGTGTTCAATTAGCCGGGTACTCAGATGCTGACTGGGCTGGAAACATTGATGATAGGAAATCAACCAGTGGTGGTTGTTTCTACATTGGAAATTGTCTTGTTTCTTGGTTTAGCAAGAAGCAAAGTTCTATATCGCTATCAACAGCTGAGGCTGAATACATTGCTGCTGGAAATGCATGTACTCAGCTTGTTTGGATGAAACGTATGTTAAGCGATTATGGAATTACACAGGATTCTATGATTTTGTTTTGTGATAATTCCAGTGCAATAAATATCTCAAAAAATCCAGTTCAGCATTCACGTACTAAGCATATTGACATTAGATTTCATTACATTCGTGAATTAGTGGAAGAAAAATTAATATATTTGGATTACATTCCAACCGAGACTCAACTTGCGGACATTTTCACTAAACCGCTCGACAAAAGCAGGTTTAATAAATTAAAGTTTGATCTCGGTATGTGCAATTTAAATTGAATTTGCATGCTTTGGTGTATCATAATGTACATATGTTTGATGTTTTATTTGCTTAAATTTGGAAATCATTTGAAAAATTGCAAATTTTAGTCGGTACTCGACCAGTCGTGAGTGTACACGACCGGTCGTGATACGACCGGTCGAACACATCCACGACCGGTCGTGAAACTCGTGAATTCACTTTATTTTGGGGATTTGGCTCTTCTTCTTCATTTCCTTTTGTCTCTCCAACGAGCCTAGCCTCGACCGGTCGAACCCACCTTCATGATACTTCAAGGTTAGTGGTTCTTTTACAGATTCTTGTTATTGGTGTTTCAAATTTCACTCTTGTAGAATCTATTTGCTCTTTCATTGCAAGTTTGGGGTTTTCTCTTGAAAAATCTGTTCTATCAAAACCCCACTTCTTCTTTCTTGCATCTTATAGTTTCCTTGATTCCTCCTTTGAAAATGGATGCTAGGGGTAAAAAGAAAACTACACGTGGTCCCTCTTCATCTAGATCAGCATCTATTGCGCAACGTCATCTTCGCTCTCCCGAAAATGATCCTTCAGATGCACGGGATTTGCGTATGCGCAATATTATTGTTGAGCGTCCTGTTAATGTTAATCACATTGCTTCCTTTGGTATCCTTCCTCTGTTGGAATCTGTGGGATGGGATAACATCTTACATTGGGGTGGAGCTGCATACCAGTCCATTGCCCAATCCATGTTTGCATGTATTGTGATTTTCTCTTGAGAATTTAACCTTTAAAATTGATACTCAAGAAGGCTTATTTTCAGTGGATCGACATTTGATTGCTCACCTTATGGAAATACCTGTCAATGATGAGGGCATTCCGATTCATATTTTACATGACAAACTCTCAGAATCTGAACGAAAATGCTTACTAGAGATTTGTGTAATTTGGATGTTCACTGGACTCATAAAGGTCATGCACTTCCTTAAGGTACTTGTTACCCAGACACAGAGTGCTTCACAGGATTTTCATCTCAAATCTATATCCGCGTTCTGGTAATAAAACCGAACTCACTGCTTCATGGTTCGTGTTTTGCATTCTGTCATCTCTGGTGCGAAAATCTGTCTACCTTCGTTAATTTGTCACTCCATTATTGTCTTGTCACCATCCAGGTCATAGTGATATTCCCTTTGGTTATTTGATGACTATGCTCGCCAATCATATGCTCGTGGCTATGCCTGTTAGAGAGAAAAACCCATCCATCATCTCCCTTTTAATAATTCCAATCTTAACAAGATGAATTAGAATTGGTTCCTGGCCAAGTGGATGCTGGTAGCAGTGGTGCTGAAGCAGGAAATGCAGATCAAGCTGGTGATCTTCCTGAAGACGTGAATATGGATGATTTATTTGAAGAACTTGAGTCAGACTCGGCTGATGATCCTGACTTTCAGCCTTCTGATTTTGATGAGAGGTTGAATTCTCTTCAAGAACAGGTGGCTCAAATTCGTGTTACCCAAGACACAATTTTCTTATTTACGCAAATATATGAGGCGGGTTGCTAGGGGTTTACACAAAATTGATCCATCTAATCCTGCTCCCTCTTCTGGTTCTGACTGAATTTTTATTTGGTCTGTAATAACTAATATTTTTCTTTGCTTTTAGTCTGAACTTTGCATGCTTACTGACTTTTTGTTGAATTATGCACTATGCTCTCTTGCATCTATATCCATCTCCTATTTTCCTTATCCTTGCTGCCCTTCTTCCTTTGTCATTTTGTGTCAAAAAGGGGGAGAAGTTTTGGGAGGCTTTGGCTTTGGTTGGATTTAATGATTATGATTAGTTTCATTCATGTCTATTTAAATATGGATGTGCTGCTATTACTCAGGGGGAGTTAAGCTTCTCAGGGGGAGTTATGCTAGATATTGCTTATGATGTCTATATAACTGGTGCATGATTCTCTATTTGAATTGTGCCTGTACTTCTCTTATTTCTATTGGAAGTATTATTATTTGGGTGTTTTGTCACAAATTTGACAAAGGGGGAGATTGTAAGTGCTATGGTCTCATGCTCCTTTGGTTGTCAAATTTTGTTGTGTCAAAACATCTATCTGTGTCTTGTGCTTGTATGGTGATTTATATGTATTCAAGACACTGCATAAACACTTCATGACATTGGATGTCTTTAAGAAATACAAAGTGTACTTCATCATCCTATCAATGTTTAAAGCTACAATGTGAAGTTCAAGAAGCTACAATGTGAAGTTCAAGAAGCTACAATGTTGAAGTTCAAGTCTCAAGAAACAACTCAAGAAATGACTTCAAGACTAATAAGCAACGCATGAAGTAGTTTTCACGCTGATGAAGATCTCAAGATTAAGCTACTACAACAAGTTCAAGATCTCAAGCCTGATATGGTTCAAATATCTACATTCGTTGAATGGTTGAAGTTCAATGTCCATACGACATGTTTCAGGTTTGACTGACCTTAGGTTGACCTTATAAGTAGGTCACTTTGGATACATAAATCAAATGTTTATTTTACATAAGTTTGGTCTATTCTACGACCAGTCCTAGCTCCTGTTCGACCAGTCCTAGCATTGGTTCGACTAGTCCAAGAAATTCCACGACCAGTCCTAAGTTGTTGAAGATTTTCAGAATTTTTTGGTACACCCACGACCAGTCCTGGAGGTCCTTCGACCGGTCGTAGGAGTGTCTTCGACTCGTTCTCGACCAGTCGTAGGGCTACGACTCAAAGTCCAGCAACCTAATCTATGGTCCTACGACCAGTCGTAGAGAGCTACGACCAGTCGTAGGTGACCCACGACCAGTCGTAGGCTTCCCACGACCAGTCGTGGAACGACTTTCAAAGATCGCGCTCAATATTTCAAATATCCGTTAGAGCTACGACCAGTCGAAGGTTTCTAAGACCAGTCGTAGATGCGATTTTTGTTTCTATAATTGAACACGAAATTCAGAGTTTTCACAATTCAACTCGATTCAATTCAAGAAATTTCAAGTGATCACTCTGAGATAAGTCTGTGTTTATTTTAAGCTACGTTGTGCTTATTTAATATTCCTTTTTGCTAGCTTATTTAATTTGATTTTGTTTCTGTATTCCAATCTTATTTGAAAAGAGGAATTACCTTATTCCTTCTTCTTGGAATCAAAATCAAATATAGCTACGCCCAACTAGTTAAAATCTAAAATCTATTAGAATTTAGAACCATATTAAAGTGAGTATTGGAAATTGAACTTTGACATTCAATCATCTACTCCGATTGGTTCTACCGGGCTGCTACGAAAAGGAGAAATCCAGGTATTTTACAATTCTGTAAAATTTCATTACTTTTGGTTTTGTTTGAGGTTAAGCCAGAAAAATCTCATTGTATTGGTTTTGTTTGAGGTTAAGCCAGAAAAATCTCATTGTATAGTTATCTGAGAGAGCCAGAAAACTCAGAAAAGAGGGGTTTTTGAATTGTGTAAGCCCGAGTGAAAAAGACACAATTGTAAAGGTTTTGGGTGAACCTGTGAAAACCTATTTGATAGTGAACGCTAATATCCCCTGTGTGAGGATATTAGGAGTGGAGTAGCATTCTGTGTGGCTGTTGAAAGACAGTTGGTGTGTACACACAGGCGAACCACTATAACTCTTTGTCTTGTGGATTGAATGCTTGCTTAATTTTCATATCTTTTATCATTCAATTGTGTGGAATGTACAAGTGGATGTGAATGTTGTTGTAACTATTTACATTTCAAGCAAGTGTGGGGATTGTTGTAATAATTTAGATCTATATTCTGCATTTAATTTCAATTCCTTGCTATTCATTTATTTCTATTAAAATTGAGTCCTTGATCCAAAAGATGTTCTAGAAATAAGGTTGTCCTACCATAAGCCCTTGTTTATTATGGTGTAAGGTTGTCCTTAGAACTGAATTTGTATCAATCTCTCAATACTTATTTATCAAGGTGATTTGATTTCAGCATTGTGAATTGATTTATAATTGTAAGGCTATTGGTTTACTTTATTTCCGCTGATTTTATTTTAATTTGGCATAGTCCTATTCACCCCCCCCCCCCCCCCCTCTAGGACATATAGCTTGGCCTTTTCACTAATATACATACACCATGAGCCTCACTCAAGGGCATAGTACACATCACGATGGGCCTCACTCATGGGCCACATATGCATCACATTGGGTCTCACTCATGGGCCTCTATACATCACATCGGGCCTCATCATTTGAGCCTCACATGCATCAAATGACCACAATACATGGGCCTCATATACATCAAATGGGCCACGTTCCATGGGCCCCGAATACATCACAACGGACCACATCCCATGGGCCTCAAACACATCACAATGGGCCTCTCATACAAGCTCAATACATCACAATGGGCCTCATACAAGGACCTCATAAACATCGCATTGGGCCAGACTCATGGGCCTTAAATACATTACAATGGGCCACAACCCATGGGCCATAAATACACCACAATGGGCCTCTGGGCCTATTGCATCACAAGGTGGGCCTAATGGGGCAGCCCATAACCTAGGAAAAGTTGATGGACAGCCTGAATCACACATCACGGGGCAACCCACCGTCCAGTAGACCGAACGGTGCAGATACAATAAATAAATCATAATGGGCCCCACGTCCTTACCGGATGGCTTGGATATACAACACATGCATAAGGTGGGCCCCATGCAGCACACCGTCCAGCGATGGACGGTGTGGAGAAATACATACATCACGGTGCGCCCCACACCACACACCATCCAGATGGACAATGTGAATACAAATACATACATCAAGGTGGGTCCCACCTGCCCACACATGTGGGTGGGTCCCACGCCCAAAATGGTTGGACTGTGTGTATAAAACACATACATTACAGTGGTACCACCGTCCTGGGCAAATGGACGGTGGAGATATACATTGAGGTGGGTCCATGACCAGATGAACAGTTGGATGTAAGACATAAACATCAAGGTGGGTCACATCCCACACATGCAGCACG
Organism: Magnolia officinalis; assembly: GCA_021015155.1. Classification (NCBI taxonomy): domain Eukaryota; kingdom Viridiplantae; phylum Streptophyta; class Magnoliopsida; order Magnoliales; family Magnoliaceae; genus Magnolia; species Magnolia officinalis. The sequence continues at coordinate 34,541,861 of JAJHSJ010000008.1, forward strand.
TGTGGGGTGGGCCCCACACGTCTGCTGAAAATGGATGGACGGTGTGATATAATACATGCCTCGTGATGGGGCCACAAAACTTACTGACGTCAACAGCAGCTCAAGCTGTTGGTACCCACCATCCCTTGGACGGTCTGGATACATCATTACAGCATGGTGGGCCCCACCTACTGCCAAGTGGACGAACAGTTTGAATATAACATATACCTCATGGTGGGACCCACAGGACTGGCTGACGTTAGTGGGCAGCAGCAGCTGCTACGTGGGTACTCACAACAGATGGACGGTGTGGCTGTAGGCCACATGCATAAAGGTGGGTTCCCACCGTCCAAGGTCTGGACAATGTGGATGAGACCCATATGTTACGTGGGGTCCATGTTGTGGGCCCACTAACCACAGACCAGGTTGATATATGTGTTTTACCTTCGTCCAGGTCTGTTCAAAATAGACAGTCAGGTGGGCCCTGTCCACTGGATGATCGGCCCAGTTGGTCGCTGGCCTCTGTTGGTTGGATGGTGTGAACACTGTACATACATCAAGGTGGTGATCACGCAGGTGGGCCACACAACACCATGATCGAGCTGTCAATAATACTTTCCCAGTGTTCAGGGTCCACTCAAGGACGGGCAACAAAATGTTACTGCTGTACAGCCAGCAAGGTGGCCCTACTTGGCGGACGGCATGAATGCGATACATATATCAAGGTGGGGTCTAGCCGGGTGGGCCACACGGCCTCATCATCACCATAAAAAATTATGAAAGAGAGAGGAGAGAGAGAGAGAGAGAGAGAGAGAGAGAGAGAGAGAGAGAGAGAGAGACAACGAAGATGTACATGCATACATCAAGATGGACCCCAAAATCGTGTGGACCCTAAAAATCAAAATCCAGCGCCATGAACACCCACTGATTTTGCTCCTCCTAGGCTCCTTGGACTCCTTATCTCCTAGGCTTTCCCTTCGATGGAAGATGATGATGATTGAAGGGCTAGGATGGGAGATATGAGGGTAGGAAGTGGGTCACACCTAGCTTCTCCTCTCCCTTGGATGTTTCCTCTCTTTGGTAACTTGTAATGGAGTGAGAAATGAGAGAGAGATGAGTGGTGTTGTAAGGTGAGATGACATGGAGGGTATAGTGTTTGTTAACTTGTTGCTAAGAAAGGAATGGTATAGGTATGGGTGTTGTTGACTTTTAGGTGAGAGAGGGATGAGCGACTGAGGGGTTGTACTTGATTGATTGATGTGATGTTTGGATAGAGATTCTCTCGAAATTCGCAATGCGCGGTTCTTTCCTCGAAATAAACGCCAGCCCACAACTCCTGGCCTGGGTATCGCATCGGCACGCAAGACGCGGCGTTGGAACCGCGACGACGGCGCGGTCATAAGAGTACAATTCTCAGGTAGAGTCGACTCGGGTTGACAGGGTGTGACTCAAGGTCGCATGCAAACGCCGATTATAGATTGCAGGTCAACGAAATTCGACAAGGAGGACCGTGGGAGTCTACGGAACAGTACGGACTAAGCTATAGGTCTTACAGCTCTCCCCTCCTAATAAAAATTTTATCCTTGAAATTTACTAAAGTCGCAACTAGAATAATTCATAAGGAAAGAAAGAGAAATGATAACATTATATATATTAGATATATATATATATATTATATATATATATAATATATATATATAATATATATATATATATATATCGAAAACAAAATACAATTGAATAGTTCTTGCAAATCTTAGGCTCTTGCTCCCAAGATGCCTCATCTACACTATGATGACCTCACTGATCCTCGGATCCTAGTCAGAAACGATCGAGACTGGAATACTATACAGCCTCACAATCTCAACGGTAGGGAGCCATATCAGAAAGTTTCTAAGTCATCTGAACTCGGGGAACTAATCATTCTAAGTTCTCAACAATCATAGAGTGTAGGTAGCTATCAGCAGATATGTGATGTTATCCTTAGGTATTCCCAAGTTATACTCTGAGACCAACTTCTATCACGCCCCAAACTCGGAAACCGAACTCATAAAATTCCCGATCGCTGAATTCGATACTGACAGACTCCGTAGTACTCCATTCTCGGCTCCCAGCGCCCATACACCAGATTCTGATCTTGAGATCCTACAAGGAGGATTTTCCAACGTACATTTGTCTCGTAAGAACCATAACCACAAGTTTACCCAAATCACAAAGACAACATCATCATCACATATCCACTAATATAAAAGTTAAATATAATGCTAAAAGGGAAATACATATATAAAAAATCAAAGCTCCAGAAGACAGCTGCATGCTCCAAGCTCAACGCTGTTGCGACTCAACGCCACCTGCACACATCTATCGTGCATAAGCTTATAGAAAGTTTAGAAGGTGGTGTAAGTGTAAGACCTTAACCCAAGTGTTCACACTATTTCTTTAGGTCACGCGGTCTTACCGGTCGAATCCCGGTGGCCCACAACCTTCGGGTAGTGTTTGCGGTCGTCCTTGAGTTCGGTCACGTTGACCCGACTCATATCGACCCAAAACCTATGCCATCTTGTCCGTATTGGTGACCCGGTTCCAATGTCGGGTCTCATGCGTGAATCCGACATGTACATCATGAGTTATGGGCAACGTTTGATTTGGGCCTTTGATGTGTGGTTGTGGACCCCACCACATACATTTTCTTAGGTGCATGTGGGTGATGATGTCACCCCTATATAGGGTTGCTAGAAGACCTATTAACCTACCACCCTAAGACCTACCTAGCCTAGCCATTTTGTTATTATCACTATAGGCTATCATAGTTTTCTCTAACCAAGGAGAGAGAGAGAGTCATCATGACCTCTCTATAACTCTCTCTCCCTCTCTCTTTCTTCTCATTTCTCTTTACCTCTCCCTCTTGCAACCCTCCAAACGTCCCACTTCCCCTCCATTTCTAGCCCTCTCATCTTCCAAACACCTCCTAATCAACCCTTCTTCATCCAATCTCAACCTTAGATCCTTGATGTAAGGCTCATATCCTAGACCATACCATTTTGTAGGCTTCCGCGATCCTCTTGGTCGAATTCCGGCTACCCACGATCTGTTACTGGCATTTGCACGGGATCCTGAGTCGTGTCCCGTGTATCAGAATCGACTCAAACCAAGACTTGTACCCTTGCAACCGTGCCGTCACCAAGGTTCCAATGCCGCGTATTACGTGCTGAGGCTATACCCGGGCCAGGAGATGTGGGCCCACTTTCAGTTCAAGAAAAACGCTGCGTGTTGCAAATCTCATAAGAAATATCAAATCAATCACATCAAATGTTAAGTACCACATCCCATCCTCAAGTACAAGTAACCTTAACTCTCTTACAACTAAGTACCCTAAAGTCAACTCTCCCCATCACCCATCACTCACTCACCATCCTTCTCTCCCATCACTTCCCTCCCATCACCTCTCTTTCTCTCTCATTTATTCATTTTCAAGCAATTCCCAAAGGCGGAAACGTCCATGGCTTCCAAGGAGAAAAAGAGAAGAGCTAGTGTTGTAAGACCCGTATCCTAGCTTGTACTGTTCCGTGGGCTTCCGCGATCCTCCAGGTCGAATTTCGGCGACCCGCGATGTGTAAACCGCAGTTGCGCGTGATCCTGAGTTGTATCCTGTATTCTAGAGTCAGCTTAACATAAGACTTGTACCAGTGTGACCGCACAGTCGCTGCAGTTCCTACGCCGCATCTCGCGCGCCGAGGCGATACCCAGGCCAGGAGATGTGGGCCCGCATTCAGTTACAGGGAAACGTAGCGCGTTGCAAATTTCAAGAGAATCTCTACGACATGTCACATCAATCAATCAATGTACAAGTCAAGTACATATCCCATCACACCCAACCCTCTCTCACCCACAAGTCAACAACACCCATACCTATCCCATCCCATTCTCACCAAAAAGTCAAGGCAACCCATACATTCCTATGTCATATCCCTTACACCACTTCTCTCTCTCATTTCTCACTTTTCCTCCTAAGAGCAACCCAACGTCCAAGCAAGAGAGCTCCATGAGAGAAGCTTTGTGTGGCCCACTCCCTACTACCCAATCTTCCATCTTAGCCATCTAATCCTCATCTTCCTCCATTAAAGTTGAAGACAAGGAGCTAAGGAGTCCATGAAGCCTAGATGAAGCGGAATCGGTGGATGATTTTTATATGATTTTAATGATTAGAGGGCCCACTTATGGTGGGACCCACCTTGATGTATGTATTGTATAAAGGGGGCCCATAGTGGCATGGTCTCTCCACCATCCGATCTCTCTCTCTCTCTCTCTCTCTCTCTCTCTCTCTCTTATTTTTATTTTATTTGATGGTGATGATGAGACCATGTGGCCCACCCGGCTGAACCCCACCTTGATATATGTATTGCATCCACACCGTTCGCCAAGTAGGGCCACCCTGCTGGCCGTCCAGTAGCAACATTTTGCTGCCTGTCCTTAAGTGGACCCTGGACAAAAGGAAAATGCAAAAGATCAGCTTGATGCTGACCTGGTGGGCCCCACAAGTGTGGACCCACTTTGATGAAGTGTTGGATCCACACCATCCAAGTAGGATGGTGGGTCCCACGCAGTAGACAGTTGCTGTTGCACGGAACGTCAGCAAGTTGTGGCCCCATCAAGAGGTATGTGGTATATCCCATACCGTCCGTCCATTGGCAAGTTTGGTGGGACCCACTCCACACGTGCTACACGTGTGGAGATGGGCCCACATTGATGCATGCTTTCTGTTAACTGCACCGTCCATCAGAGAGATCGTTTTAGGGCCTTGGTCCAACTGGACAGACCCAACGGACAGTCGGCCCCACTATGACGTTTGTGTTTTTTTTAGAGGCCGGTCCACCTGGTTGAGAGGGTATTTGAGGTCGGCCCAGCCCATGGGTGGCCCACGTGCCAGTGGGAACCACCTGCCATAGAAACGTGCAGCTGTTTAGCTGCTGCAATCCAGACCATCCGGACCATGTGTCCCATGTGAGGTATACGTTATACGGAGGCCGTCCGTCCTCACTTCCATGTGGGGACCACCTGATTATGTGTTATATATCTTAGCCGTCCACCTCTAGATGTGGGGCCCACTGTGATATCCTATCCACACCGTCCGTTGGATTTTGGACGGTGGGGCCTGCTGCACGTGAGGCAGTCCACACCGTCCAGTCCACCGGACGGTGATTGCTGCTGGGATATGTAGTATATTATACATATATAATAATAATATTATTATTATATTATATAGATATATGTATACCTGATGGGCCCACGTGGGACCCACCTTTAATGTTGTATTTTATATCCTGCACTGTCATCTGGACGGTGCCATGTGAGGTCCTTTGTATGTGGTGCATCCGCACCGTCCACTGCTTGGGATGGTGGGAATCTCACCTGATGTATTGGTCTTATCACATCGTCGGGATGGCTGGACGGTGGGACCCGCCGTTGATGTATACATTACATTCACATCGTCTATCGAGTGGCCACCTTGATCTATGTGTTACATCCAAATGGCATGCTCATCTTAGGTTTGAGACTAAAAATGAAGCAGATTCCAATCTCTAGTGGGCCACGTACATGGACACCACCATAATGTATTTATTTCATCCACACTGTCCAAATTGTGCTAGATGGCGCTGGACAATGTTTGGATGATTCTGGACATATTTGGATGGTGCAGATTTACACAGACAATGTTTGGACGACACTGATCTACCTGCAAATATATAATAATATAGTAGTATATAGTATGTACGTATATGTGGTGGGCTGTTGAGGATCAATTATTGCATACTAGACCCCTGTTATAGCCTGTAATTACATACACAACACTATTTAATGGCCTGATTTAAACATGTTTGTGATGCAGGGTGCATTTACAAGCTTAGATTGAAAAGGCCGATAAAAGCATGGATTTAACGCTCAAGCACCACCAGAGTAAGGGACGGACCCCAGGGGAATAAGATCAACGGAATTACACTCCAGAGACCTGAGAAAATCGCGAAACTGAAGTTCAAGTGGCCTGAAAGTCAGCCAGAATGTAAGATCACAAGGTTTCCACCATCTAATCGGCCCCGAATTTCATATATCACCTGAGGACCACAAATGAGCCGTACATGTCAAATTTCATCACCTGGATCCCTACAAAAGTGGGCCAACAGACAGATCAGCCCATAGATCGGTGAGCTGGGGCCCGCCTAGTACCTGGACATGCTTCAAAGTTGGTCCCGACGGTTTAAATTCAATGATGCAGTGAATGGATGGTGCAGATTTCTCACACGCATCACACTGGATCCCACATGTACATGTGGGAGTGCACAGGCGGTGCACTCCCGCACCGCACCAAACCAACAGAATCGGTCAGCAACCGCTGACCCGATTCCGTTTCCAAAACGGAGACAGAGTCTCCTCGTTCGCAGCAGGGAGCTGCGCTCAGCTCTTGGTGGGCCACCATCATCACACAGAGTGATGATCCAAGCCGTTCATTGTAATCAGAAGGAAAAACCGACCGTACATAGGAGGTTTTTCCAACTCTATGCTCGTACACACAGGAGAATACCATCCAAACGCAGGTTGGACGGCAATGTAGAAAATCAAGTGGGCTGCGTCATCGGCAATTCAAAACCGTCCATATCCAAACGGTTTTTCGAACTGAATCTAATGGACGGCGTGGATTTCCAAAATGTCAGCTGAAGTGGGCCCCACCAAGAACTTGCGCAGGACCGTTTCGCAGCCTGTGCGAGCCGAGAAAACCGACCGTTGTGGCCCATTACGTGATCAAAGACAAGGTCAGATTGATGATCCAGACCGTCCATAAGGTGGAGAGGAGGGTCTTTACCTTTCCTATGCAGTCGAAATCCACGGAATGGATGACCATTCGTTCCGGATTCAGTTCAAACGCAAGGAGTTTGTGCGTTTCTGTTGCGTAAAACAGAGGTTGCACAGTCCATCTTTTGGGCGAATTACAATTCGTAAGAAAAGTCAGTACTCTGACTCCAACAAACCTACGGTTTTCAACCCTATAAATAGGAGAAAATCGGATGGAATGAGGGGCATCTACGGAGGAATTCCAAGAGGAGAAAATCGGATGGAATGAGGGGCATCTACGGAGGAATTCCAAGGGGAGCTGCGGCTGGAATCTGTTAGAGAAAAGAGTTTGGATTTGTGTTATTTTATTATTTTTTTTATTTCTTTTCTGCTCTCTTTCTATGACTTACATGGAGATCAGTTCATCCATGTCAGGCTAAAACCCCTTAGCTAGGGCTAAGGGGTGAAGCTTGTAGTGAGATGGAGATCTGTATGCTTTCATTTAAGTTTCAGTTAAACTGATGTTGATTCTCGTTGATAATAAAAGAATACTTTTAGTTTTTAATGGTTTGTTGTGACTAAAATTACAATAGATCTGCGAGGGCTTTGAGTATTTCCTTTCCTTTTGATGTTTGTTGACGTCAGGAAGCCCTGTTGTTTACCATCGTCTCCTGGGCATGGTTGGATGACGGTACCCTTCCTAACCTTCATAAACATGTTGACTGGTTGGTAATTAGTTTAATTCTGTTGTTTACTTTGTCTCTTGGGCATGGTTTGGTGATGGAATCCATTCCAATTCATATACCTTTCATCTCTTGAAAACTACATCAAGTTCAGTTTAATATCCATGAAGTAAGCATAAGATCTCCCTGATCTCTACAAGTGGATCCTCTGAATCCCTAGTTTCCCTTTAATTTAATCTCTAAATTTTAGATAAATATTTCACCATTATTCCTCAAATCACACCATTCGATTTAGATTTCATCTCATTCTAGTTCTAGTTCTAGTTAGCTTCAGATTACGTACAGGTTTCAGTCCCTGTGGATTCGACCTCGGTCTTAGCGAGTTTATTACTACATCACAACCCTATACTTGGGGAGTGAACAAGTTTTGGCGCCGTTGCCGGGGACTGACGGCTACGATTTTCTGAAATTAATTAGATTTAGAGTTAGTTTAAGATTAGGATTTTACTAATTTTTAATATTGTTTTCTATTTTGATTCATAGAACTAACCTATTTCCTATTCTGTAGGTTGTTAAGATAGAACTTCTAATTGGTAAACTTCTTTGATTTTTCTAGATTTTCTAAACTCTTAAAGATTTGGGTTGCTTTAGAAACTTCTTCTATTTTAGAAACTAACTTTTTGTTTGTTTTGCAGGTCTTTAGCTTAGGGACTCCAATTTGGTAACTTCCTTCCAACCCTCTTTCTTTCTAGATTTTCATTTTTCTTAGGATTAGGTTTAGAATTTGATTGAGGGCTGTGAGTGTTTCATGCCCAAGTGGGCCCGTGACGACACTCGACGTCTCTTGACTGAAGGAGGATTAGTTGAGGGGTTGACTAGCCATCGCAGGACTAGACACCGCTCGAATTCCCCTGAGTTAATTGAGGTTATGGCTGCAAATCAACCCCAAGCACTACCTCAACACAACCCCCAACATATGGATGAGGAAGTACATAATGAGAATGAGGTGCATCAAGCACCCCCGCCTCGTACTTTACGAGATTATTTACAACCGGCGGGGGTGAGTACGCCCTCATGCATGATTTTTCCTGAAAACACAGGACAGATGGACATCAAGCCAGGAGTTATCCAACTCCTTCCTAAATTCCATGGGCTTGAATCAGAAAGTTCATACTTACATTTGAAAGAGTTCGATGAGATTATAGCCACCTTATACTTTCCCAATGTATCCGAGGATACAATCAGGCTGAAACTCTTTCCTTTTTCCTTAAAAGAGAAGGCTAAGACGTGGTTACATTCACTGCGTCCTAGATCCATTGGCACATGGAATGATTTGCAGAGGGAATTCATAAAGAAATTTTTCCCACACCATAAAACGATTACCCTCAGAAAAGCAATCATGAACTTCGCCCAAAAGGAAGATGAAACATTCTACCAATGTTGGGAAAGGTTCAAGGATCTTGTCAGTTCATGCCCACAACACGGTTTTGAAATGTGGCGCATTACAAATTTTTTCTATGATGGACTGACATCTTCCATGCGCCAACTGGTCGAGACAATGTGTAATGGAGAATTCATGAATAAAGAGGTCGATGAGGTATGGGATTATCTCGATAGACTTGCCGAAAATGCACAATCTTGGGACCATTACCCAAAATCAAACACCACGTCTAGGCCAACTCAATCTAAGGAGAAAGGTGGAGTATATCTCCTGAAAGAAGAGGATGATGTAAATTTTAAAGTGACTAATCTCATACGAAGATCGAGGCCATGGAAGGAAAGAAGGATAAGGTCAATGAAATTGTTTGCGGCATCTGTGATTGCAACATTCACACAACTGAAAACTGTCCTACAATACCTGCCTTTCGAGGAGTGTTGAATGAACAAGCCAATGCCGTAAACAACTATCAAAGACCTTTTACTGGACCTAACTCCAATACGTACAATCCTGGTTGGAAAAATCATCCAAACTTTAGTTGGAGAAATGGGCAAACGGCTACCCCCCAAGGTTTTCTCAATCAAAATCCAAATCAGGGGAAACCTCAAGAAGAACCGGTTCAAAATCCCATACAAGAGCTGACTCAGGCGATGCGAGGACTTACAGATTTTATGCAAAAGATAGATTCTCGTATGACGGTTATAGAAAAGGGGATGCTTCCTGCACAACCGCTCCCCAATCCTAAACCACAGTACGAGATAAGTGATCCCAGCTCTTCAAATCAAATGGGGCACGCTAAATCCATCACCACTCTTAGGAGTGGGAAGATCATTGATAAAACCCTTCCGGTTAGACCTGAAAAGCCTCAAGAACCAGAAGAGGACAATAATGATGGATCTAGTGATACCCCACAAAAATTAGAACCGGAACTTCTAGAGAAGCCAGTTGCTCCGTTCCCCCAACGGTTGGTTGCACCAAAACGTCTTTCTAACTCTCAGGATATTCTAGAGGTGTTGAAACAAGTGAAAGTCAACATTCCTCTACTTGATGTCGTAAAACAGATTCCTTCATATGCAAAATTTCTGAAAGACCTATGTACGACCAAAAGACGGCAGAGTATTCAAAAGAAGATTTTCTTAACTGAGAAAGTGAGTGCCATCTTGAAGCAAGACGTGCCGCAGAAATTCAAGGATCCCGGTAGCCCAACCATATCATGTGTAATCGGGAACCATCGAATTGATCACGCACTTCTTGACTTAGGAGCGAGCGTCAATCTGATTCCCTACTCGGTATACAAACAGTTAGGTTTGGGTGAGTTAAAACCCACCCTAACCACACTACAACTTGCCGATCGCTCTGTTCGTGTACCAAGAGGGATTATTGAGGATGTGTTGGTCCAAGTCGATAGATTTTACTACCCTGTAGATTTTATCATCCTGGACACCGAACCCATCAATAACATAAGCACTCAGATTCCCGTCATTCTGGGTCGCCCATTCCTTGCCACGTCAAATGCAATTATCAATTGCAGGAATGGTGTCATGACTATGTCTTTCGAAATTTGACATTGGAGTCAAACATCTTTTTCAATCACGGCAACAACTCAGAGGATGATGACGATATCCACGACATTAACATGATTGACTCTTTAGTGGAAGATACGACACCTCTGACCTTATCTGTCGACCTTCTAGAGACGTGCCTGGCCCACTCCCATGAATTTGATGATGATATGATTAGGGAGACGTGTGCCTTGCTGGATACTGCACCGGTACTTGAAGTTAACCGGTGGAGGCCACAATTTGAAGAATTACCACAAACTGATGTAGTGCCTCTACCGTCTAACCTCAAGGCACCAAAGCTTGACCTAAAACCTTTGCCCTCTGATTTGAAATATGCCTATTTAGGTCAAGATGAGACATACCCGGTGGTGATCTCTGCCCACCTGGAGGAAGAACATGAGAGTATGCTCATAGCTACTCTCATTCAGCATAAGGGATTCCTTGGATGGACGATCGCGGACCTCAAGGGAATCGACCCCTCGATTTGTACTCACCATATATATCTTGAGGATAATGCGAAGACCGCTCGGCAACCACAACGTAGACTAAATCCAAACATGAAGGAAGTGGTTAAGGCCGAGGTTCTCAAACTATTGGATGTGGGTATCATATACCCTATATCTGATAGTCAATGGGTGAGTCCAACTCAGGTGGTTCCTAAGAAGTCCGGAATCACCATCGTAGCCAATGCTAATAATGAACTCGTACCGACTAGAGTCACTACTGGTTGGAGAATGTGCATTGACTACAGGAAATTAAATACCGTCACGAGGAAAGACCACTTTCCTTTACCATTCATTGATCAGATCCTGGAAAGGTTAGCCGGTCATTCCTATTACAGTTTCCTTGACGGGTATTCGGCTATAACCAAATTGAAATCGCCCCTGAGGACCAGGAAAAGACCACATTTACTTGCCCCTATGGCACCTTTGCTTACAGAAGGATGCCATTCGGGTTATGTAATGCCCCTGCCACCTTTCAGCGATGTATGCTGAGTATCTTTTCTGACATGGTGGGGAAATATCTAGAGGTCTTTATGGACGATTTCTCTGTTTTCGGTTCATCTTTCAGCGAGTGCTTAGAGAATCTCAAATGTGTGCTGAAAAGATGTGAAGAAAAGAATCTGGTACTTAATTGGGAGAAGTGTCATTTCATGGTTCATAAGGGGATTGTCCTTGGACATATCATCTCATCCAAGGGAATTGAGGTAGATAAGGCAAAAATCGATCTTATCTCTAACCTACCTCCACCCAAGAACATCAGGGACGTGCGATCCTTCTTAGGACACGCAGGATTTTACAGGCGATTCATAAAGGACTTTAGTCTCCTCTCTCGTCCTTTATGTAATCTTCTTCAAAAGGATGCTCCATACGAGTGGACTGAGCAATGCCAGGAAGCTTTCACCAAGCTTAAAGGCACGTTAACCACTGCACCCATCATGCAGCCACCCGACTGGAGCCTTCCTTTTGAGCTTATGTGCGACGCTTCTGATTATGCTCTTGGAGCGGTTCTAGGCCAGAGAAAAGATAAGAGGCCCTACGTCATCCATTACGCGAGTAGGACTTTAAATCCTGCCCAAGTGAACTACTCGACTACGGAAAAAGAACTTTTAGCCGTAGTGTTCGCCTTGGACAAATTTAGGTCCTACCTGATCGGATCCAAGATCATTATCTATACAGATCATGCGGCACTGAAGTATCTTCTTTCTAAGAATGATTCTAAGCCCCGCCTGATACGATGGATCCTTCTACTCCAAGAATTTGATTTGAAATTAAAGATAAAAGATAAAAAAGGAGTAGAGAACGTAGTGGCCGATCACCTTTCTCGCCTTAATACCTCTGATTCCCTTGAGGCGACCCATATCACGACATGTTCCCTGATGAACAACTGTTCAGAGTCTCCCACTCACCTTGGTTCGCTGATATTGCTAATTATCTTGCTACAGGTTCCATACCGACACAGTGGACTGCGCAAGATAAGAAGAAATTCTTCACCGAGGTGCGCAACTTTTTCTGGGATGATCCTTATTTGTTTAAATATTGCCCAGACCAGATCTTAAGGAGATGTGTGCCAGATGATGAGCATCAGAGTGTCATCTCCTTTTGTCACTCACAGGCCTGTGGTGGTCACTTTTCTGCTAAAAAGACCACGGCCAAAATTCTGCAGTGTGGCTTCTATTGGCCCACTATGTTCAGGGACACTCATGAGTTTTGCAAAGCTTGTGAGCGTTGTAAAAAATGGGAGCATTGTCCCGTCGAAATATGATGCCCTTAAATCCCATCCTTATCATAGAAGCATTTGATTGCTGGGGCATTGATTCATGGGACCTTTCCCCCAATCCTTTGGAAATCTGTATATTTTGCTTGCCGTAGATTATGTCACTAAATGGGTCGAAGCAATCCCGTGCCGCAACAATGACCATCGCACAGTCATTAAATTTTTAAAAGAGAACATCCTGTCGCGGTTCGGAACGCCTCGAGCCATCATTAGTGATGGGGGCTCACACTTTTGTAATAGGCCATTCGAGAGTTTAATGAAGAAATATGGTATCTCTCATAAGGTAAGCACCCCATACCACCCACAGACAAGTGGGCAAGCTGAGATTTCTAATAGGGAGATCAAACATATTTTGGAGAAAACGGTTAACCCTGATCGTAAGGATTGGTCAATCCGATTGACCGATGCCTTGTGGGCTTACCGTACTGCTTTTAAAACCCCTATTGGAATGTCTCCCTTTAGACTCGTCTATGGGAAGGCTTGCCACTTGCCTGTGGAGTTGGAACATAGAGCCTACTGGGCGATCAAAAATCTGAATTTCAATCTGAACAACGCTGGCTCGCTACGCAAACTTCAATTAAATGAACTTGAAGAAATCCGGAACGACGCGTATGAGAACTCGAGAATTTACAAGGACAGGATGAAGGCGTTTCATGACCAACATATTCTACGGAAATCATTCACGCCAGGTCAGAAAGTCCTTTTGTATAATTCTCGATTACATCTCTTTCCGGGTAAGCTTCGATCTCGTTGGACCGGCCCTTACATTGTTGTTACTGCATATCCTCATGGGGCCGTCGAGATAAGAGATCCCGACAATGGCAAGGAATTTAAAGTAAATGGACATCGCTTAAAGCCATTTGTCGAGAAATTTGATTCAGAAGACATGTCCATGCCTCTGACTGATCATGTTTACCAGGAATGATCTCCTAGTCTGATGGAGGTATAGGTAGGTTTATCGCTTTCATAGGACTAGGGTAGTTTATAGTATTTGTCTGGCTGAAGACGGTAAACTTAGCGCTCCTGGGAGGTAGCCCGGCTTTTCATTTCATTTTTCTAGTCCAATGTTTGTGGGTAACATTACTACAAACCCTCACGAGACTACAACTCGTCCACTAGGGGCAACCTAGGGGTTTAAAGGCTTGTTGCATACGCTAAATGCAATCGAGAGCACCTGCGAAAGTGGTATAGGTAGGATTTTTTTTTTATTTTTTGTGTTGTTATCTCTCTCGTGCTAGCGGCTTCCATGCTGCGATCTCTTGGAAAGTCTCTCTCAATTCATCATTCAGGTACTATCTTTCCATCACTTCACATTACTTTCGTTGTCCCATGTGCATTGCATGCCTATATCTTTTACATTGAGGACAATGTAGATTTTAGGTGGGGGTGGGAGATTAGGTTTCCTAATCAGTGTTTTCTTGGTCTTGAGCAAAAATTGTGAAAATTTTTAATTTTTCTGGCATTTCTTGTGAATTTGAAGTGATTTTGATAGCCATTTAGGGTATTTAAAATTTCAAGATTCGTGATGTTGGTAATATATGACTCTTGGATTCAGTATTTGTTTAATTTCACAGTTAAATTTGAATTGTTAAACCATAATTAGAAGTTGTAAACATTGATTGAGTCATGATCTCACATGTCACATCTCACTTTCACATTAAGGTTTCAATTTGATATTGAAGGGTTGACTTGGTAATCACTAAGCATGGAAGGAACCGGCCTGAAAAATTGCCCGTCATAATCAATTGAAGAAAAAGAAAATACAAATGCCTTTGAAAGGGTGGGCGAATAATCTTCACCATAGGTTTGCTCCCTATAGGTGCAGATTAATTCCCCATGAATGATATGTGAAAAGGGTTGGGTGTACGATCTTCACCATAGGTTTGCTCCCTATAGGTAAGGATTTGATTCCCCTCCTTGACATTATTTTAAAAAAAATAAATAAATAAATAAAATAAAAATAAAAAATAAAAATAAAAATCAAAGGGCTGGTAGAATGAAAAGTTGGTCGGTGAGGCAAGTTTTGGTTTAGGTTGGTTGTCATGAAGTCTTTTGTTGGCTACCAATGATATCCTGAAATAGAGAATTGAATATTAATGTTGAAAGTCGGGATTACACTTTACACCTGTGGAACTCAATGTTTAGGATTGTTCTAATTGAGGGACTAATACTTTGAACTTGATTATGAAGTTTACCGTGTGTTTGAGTCTAAGAGAAAGTAAGGCCCAATATTCATGAAACTTAAAAGTCTTGTATCTGAATTATTTTGCAAAAAGTCACTCCAGTTCATAATAATTGTCTTGTAATCTTCAACTTATTTTTCGCATACTTTGCTCGGGACTAGCAAAATGCTGGTTGGGGGTTGTGTTGAGGGTCAATTATTGCATACTAGACCCCTGTTATAGCCTGTAATTACATACACAACACTATTTAATGGCCTGATTTAAACATTTGTGATGCATGGTGGGTGCATTTACAAGCTTAGATTGAAAAGGCCGATAAAAGCATGGATTTAACGCTCAAGCACCACCAGAGCAAGGGACGGACCCCAGGGGAATAAGATCAACGGAATTACACTCCAGAGACCCGAGAAAATCGCGAAACTGAAGTTCAAGTGGCCTGAAAGTCAGCCAGAATGTAAGATCACAAGGTTTCCACCATCTAATCGGCCCCGAATTTCATATATCACTGAGGACCACAAATGAGCCGTACATGTCAAATTTCATCACCTGGATCCCTACAAAAGTGGGCCAACAGACAGATCAGCCCATAGATCGGTGAGTTGGGCCCGCCTAGTACCTGGACATGCTTCAAAGTTGGTCCCGACGGTTTAAATTCAATGATGCAGTGAATGGATGGTGCAAATTTCTCACACGCATCACACTGGATCCCACATGTACATGTGGGAGTGCACAGGCGGTGCACTCCCGCACCGCACCAAATCAACAGAATCGGTCAGCAACCGCTGACCCGATTCCGTTTCCAAAACGGAGACAGAGTCTCCTCGTTCGCAGCAGGGAGCTGCGCTCAGCTCTTGGTGGGCCACCATCATCACACAGAGTGATGATCCAAGCCGTTCATTGTAATCAGAAGGCAAAACCGACCGTACATAGAAGGTTTTTCCAACTCTATGCTCGTACACACAGGAGAATACCATCCAAACGCAGGTTGGACGGCAATGTAGAAAATCAAGTGGGCTGCGTCATCGGCAATTCAAAACCGTCCATATCCAAACGGTTTTTCGAACTGAATCTAATGGACGGCGTGGATTTCCAAAATGTCAGCTGAAGTGGGCCCCACCAAAGAACTGCGCAGGACCGTTTCGCAGCCTGTGCGAGCGAGAAAAAAACCGATCGTTGTGGCCCATTACGTGATCAAAGACAAGGTCGGATTGATGATCCAGACCGTCCATAAGGTGGAGAGGAGGGTCTTTACCTTTCCTATGCAGTCGAAATCCACGGAATGGATGACCATTCGTTCCGGATTCTGTTCAAACGCAAGGAGTTTGTGCGTTTCTGCTGCGTAAAACAGAGGTTGCACAGTCCGTCTTTTGGGCGAATTACAATTCGTAAGAAAAGTCAGTACTCTGACTCCAACAAACCTACAGTTTTCAACCCTATAAAGAGGAGAAAATCGGATGGAATGAGGGGCATCTACGGAGGAATTCCAAGAGGAGAAAATCGGATGGAATGAGGGGCATCTACGGAGGAATTCCAAGGGGAGCTGCGGCTGGAATCTGTTAGAGAAAAGAGTTTGGATTTGTGTTATTTTATTATTTTATTTATTTCTTTTCTGCTTTCTTTCTATGACTTACATGGAGATCAGTTCATCCATGTCAGGCTAAAACCCCTTAGCTAGGGCTAAGGGGTGAAGCTTGTAGTGAGATGGGAGATCTTGTATGCCTTTCATTTAAGTTCCAGTTAAACTGATGTTTGATTCTCGTTGATAATAAAAGAATACTTTTAGTTTTTAATGGTTTGTTGTGACTAAAATTACAATAGATCTGCGAGGGCTTTGAGTATTTCCTTTTCCTTTTGATGTTTATGACGTCAGGAAGCCCTGTTGTTTACCATCGTCTCCTGGGCATGGTTGGATGACGGTACCCTTCCTAACCTTCATAAACATGTTGACTGGTTGGTAATTAGTTTAATTCTGTTGTTTACTTTGTCTCTTGGGCATGGTTTGGTGATGGAATCCATTCTAATTCATATACCTTTCATCTCTTGAAAACTACATCAAGTAAGTTCAGTTTAATATCCATGAAGCAGGCATAAGATCTCCCTGATCTCTACAAGTGGATCCTCTGAATCCCTAGTTTCCCTTTAATTTAATTCTCTAAATTTTAGATAAATATTTCACCATTATTCCTCAAATCACACTCGATTTAGATTTCATCTCATTCTAGTTCTAGTTCTAGTTAGCTTCAGATTACGTACAGGTTTCAGTCCCTGTGGATTCGACCTCGGTCTTACCGAGTTTATTACTACATCACAACCCTATACTTGGGGAGTGAACATGGGCCCCATGTGGGACCCACCTACTGTGAGGCTATTGGCTGGTGTACATTAAACAGCTACGTAGTTGATGTATAAACACCAACGTGCTACGTGGGTATGATCAATGAGGTATGTGCTTCATCCATGTCGTGCATCTGTGGGACCCACCTATGATGTAGGTGTTTCGTTCGTGTCGTCCTTTACACGGACATGGGTCCCACATGATATATGTGTTTCATCTATTCAATCCATCCATGGGACCCATCGTAATGCATGCATTGTATATCCAGTTGGTGGGACCCATTTTGTGATTCATAAGGCCCACTTGCCGTGTACGCAAGGCCCACCTGCTAGCTATACATGGCCCACTTGATGTATTTGAGGCCCATTAGTGTGGCCCACTTGATGTATTTGAGGCCCATTAGTAAGGCCCATTGACATAACCCACTTGATATGTATGAGGCCCATGGTGCGGCCCACTTGATGTATGAGGCCCCTTGGTGTGGTCCGTGGATACGGTCCACTTAATGTATATTTAAGGCCTGTATTTGAGGCCTAGGTGCAGCGCCCACCTATTATGTATTTGAGGCCTGTGTGATGACGGGCCAATGTGATGTATTTGAGGCCTAGGTGCAGGGCCCACCTGTTGTATATTCAAGTCCCATTGAGATATGTGATTTTACCATGATGTATGTAATGATGTTTATGTGGGCGACTCCTTGGGAGCAATGTTGGTTAAATGTCCACATTGATGGACAATGATGGTTGAATGTCCATATTGTAACCTTCCATTAGGTCTTATTAGGCCCATTCTTACCGATCCCGATTGTCGAGGCCGATTATCGATCGATTCTGATTGCCATGGCCGATTGTCGATTTCGATTGTCGAGGTTGAGTTCGATTGACGAGGCTGATTCTGTTTGTCGAGGCCGATTTCGATTGTCGATTCTGATTGTCGAGGCCGAGTCCAATTGACGAGGCCGATTCTGTTAGTTGAGGCTAATTCCGATTGTCGAGGTCGATTCCGACTATCAATTCTGATTGTCAAGGCCGATTGTATATGTCGATTATTGAGGCCGATTCCGATTGATGGAGCCTAATGTGATGTATATGCAGTCCATATTTGAGGCCCAATATGATGTATATTAGGCCTATGTGATGAGGCCCATTGTGGTGCATTTGAGGGCCAGGAGATGGAGCCCATTGTGATGTATCTTAGGCCCATGTCAGAGGCCCATCGTGATGTGTATTAAGCTCTTGAGTAAGGCCCATGGTGTTGTATATTAGGCCCTTTGTGAGGTCATATGTCCACTATATGTTAGCACCTATGTGGGCCATTCCTTGGGCCAATGTTGGTTAAATATCCACATTGTCAAGGCCGATTGTTGATATCGATTATTGATAAAGATTATGAGTATGTGACAGCATAACATCATGATACATGCCCATACACATCATCTGCATGTTTTTTTATGAAATTGGTTAACCCTTGCATATGCCATTGGACAGGTTGTTATGAGACTCCCTGATAGGCGGAGGTTATCTTACATGAGCGCACGGTATGCGCAGGATTGATGCATGACTAAATTGTATGACTCATGTATCTTGCATTGTGTGTTGTGATTACTGTATGCCCTTGTGACATCAGAGCGGTAGCCTCCACAGGCATATCGTGGATGGCCAGATGGGACACCGAAAATGTTTGGTTCGAGTATCAGGATGTCATAGATGGCCCTAGGTGAAAATTTATAAACCTCTTAGTACCAGAGGACGCCCCAACGTCGAGACCGAGTGGATATATATGAGCACATGAGGGCCGTATACTTGTATGCCGCGTCTCCCACTGTGTTGTGATCAGTTGGGAGGGGGTGTGGCCTTACCCACCTGAGGGAGTAGGCATAGCTAGGCTAAGTTTGACCAGCTCGTGAATAGGTTTGCTATCGATGTGCTGGGTAGATATTGGCTGACTACTGGTCAGGCGGATAGTGAGGTCTCTTCCACTTACTTAGTTGTGCGCTTGATGGGGCGGCAAGCTAGTGTAGAGTGTACTAGACCCCGGTGATGATCCCAGTGATGAACAGTACTGATATGTGGAATTATTGAGCAGGAGTTGCATACTCATTCATTCATTCATTCACTATCCAATCGGGCTGGTGGTGCGCAACTATTTGTTATGTGTACCTTCATAATGGCCAGGATTTCGGTTGGGGCGCGCGACTAACCTGAGATCAGGAGTTTACCACATTGAGTCTGACTATCCAAATTAAGTATGAGACTAGTTTGGATAGAAGTCCCTTGTTATGGACCCCATAGCCTGCGATACTACGTACTATCATCCCGACTTCACACTCTATCTTGATCATTTCATTCACATCGCATATTGCATTGCATCCTCAACACATAGTATTTAGTTTATTATCTCCACATTGCATAGCTGATCTACATTGCTTCCTCAGTATATGATATTGGTTTATTATATTTTTGTATCGCACAGCCTGGATAAGGCCAATGGTATTTATGGGTCTATTAGCATGTTTTCGCATTATCCTGATTTATGGGCTTGTCAGTATTTCCGCTCACTATGATTACTCTGATATTGCTTACTTGGCACTTACCTTGTGCACACACTTTCACCACCCACTAAGCTTTCTATAAGCTTATATACGATAGATGTGTGCAGGTGGCGTTAGGTGGTAGAGCGTTGAGCTTGGAGCATGTAACGGACTTCTGGAGCTTTGATTTTTACATATGTATTTCCATTTCAGCATTGTATTCAAATGTTTATATTAGTGGATATGTGATGATGATGTTACCTTTGTGATTTGGGTAAACTTATGGTTATGCTTCTTATGAGATAAATGTATGTTAGAAAATCCTCCTTGTAGGATCCCAGGATCGGAACCTGACATATGGGCGATGGGAGTCAAGATGGGGTACTACGAAGGTAGTTAGCACCAAATTTGGTGATCGGGATTCCTTTTAATCCGATTTTCGGGTTTGGGGCGTGACAAGTGTGGTCCACCTTTCTACCTCTCATCTCTACCATCCAAAGTCTATCTTGACCCTTGAATCGCACCCCTTGGAGCTCTAGATTGCATTGGCGGAAGAAGGAAGTGGAGATCTAACGGTGAGTGTTTTATGATTTAATTTTTGTGATTTGAGGGCCCACATATGTTGGGACCCATCTTGATCTATGTATTACAACCATGGAGGGCCCATAGTGGCGGGGTCCCTCCATCACCATCCGATCTCTCCTCTCTCTCTCTTTCCCTTCTTTGTATGGTAATGATGATGATGAGGTGTGTGGCCCACCATGATGTTTACACCCACGCCATCTACCGGTGGACCCCATCCATGTGGGACACACCATGATGTTTATATGACATCCCAACCGTCCATCTAGGACGTGGCCCACCCCATGCATGTGGGTGGGGCCCTCCTTGATGTATTTATCCACACCCAGATCCATAGCTCTAGTGGCAGACTGAGTGAAAGATACCTCGTTTCTACAGTGAGGTATGGACAGACAATGGGAGTGGCTAACAGTGAGGTGTGAACGAACAGTGGGGTCCGTGGGACCCACCCACATCGTCCACTCATCTTGATGGGCTACACTGTGATGCGTGTGGGGCATCCACCGTCCTTGGACGGTGGGACCCACCCCACGTGTGGGGCTACCCATGATGTATGTGTATGTCCAGGCCGTCTAGGGCTTGGATGTTGTATATTTATTAAATATAATATTATTATATTATATTATATTATATTAATATATGATATGATATATTATATATTATATTATAATGTAATATAATATTATATATTTAATATAAATGTTGTGGTGGGCCCCACGTGGGACCCACCTCTGCTTCTTTTAAAAAGCAGCAAAGGCTGCAGGTTAGTATATAATATAATATTAATATATTATATTTCATATATATGTTATGGTGGGCCCTACGTGGAACCCACCTCTCTTTTCTTTAAAGAGGCAGCAATGCTACTCGTACAATAGCTATGTAGTTGCTCTCTCTCTCTCTTAAACGTCAATGCGTTCCGCAGGTCCCACGTGATCTACGTGCACATCCAAGTTGTTCTGATGGTGGGACCCACTCTAGATGTATGTGATTCATCCCTGTGGCGTGGGCCCCAATGATGTATGTGCTTTATCTACACCGTCCACTGTTTGGACGGTGGGGTCCACCATGATGCATGTGTTGTGTCCAATCGTCCAACCATTTGAGATTTCATTTTATGGCATGAGTAAAAGAATGGGTCAGATCTAAAGTTCAAGTAGATCCCACCATTTAAATAGTGGATAGCGACATCCACCGTTCAAACTTCTAAGGACCACGGTGGTTCCCACTCAAGATGATATTTGGTTTTCACTTCACCTATCTCTATGTTAACCTATGGATTGGTTGAATCTCAAAAAAATACATAAGGGTGGGCCCGATTTGATACATATGAGGCCCATCAGTGCAGCCTATTTGATATACATGAAGTACATTGGTGCGGCCAAAATAATGCGGCCCATGTGATGTGGCCCACTTGACATATAAGGCCCATGGGCGAGGCCATTGTGATGTATTCGAGCCCCATGGACGAAGCCCATTGTGATGTATTTGAACCCCATGGGCGAAGCCCATTGTGATGTATTCGAGGCCCATTGTGGTATATTCGAGGCCCATGGGCGTGACCTACTGTAATTCATTTGAGACCCTTGTACAATGCCCAACGCAATATATGGGAGGCCCATAATGGGGCCCAACGTGATGTATGTGTGGTCGATAAGTTGTGTATGAATCCCTTATGTGGGCCACTCATTGGGAGTAATGTTGGTTAGATGTCCACATTGATGGGCAATGATGGTTGAATGTCCACATTGTGACCTTCCCTTAGGCCTTGTTAGGCCCATTCTGATCATTCTCTTAGTGGGTTAACCCAAATAAGTGGACCCCATTCGCCATAAACGGATGGCTCTATGCCATCGGATTTGATATAACCACGGTCAAGGGTCGATCTTTATATTATGGTTTGATCGGCCGTTCATATATGGATCCCGCTGAGTATTGAGGCCGATTGTACAGGCCGATTTCGATTGTCGAGGCCGAGTATCGAGGCCAATTCCGATTGTCGAGGCCGATTGTATAGGCCAATTCCGATTGTCGAGGACGAGTATCAAGGCCAATTCTGAGTGTCGATTCCGATTATTGAAGCCGATTTCGATTGTTGAGGCCGATTTCGATTCCCAAGGCTGATTGTCGAGACCTATGTGATGTATATACAGCCCGTGTTTAAGGCCTAATGTGATGAATATGAGGTTTATGTGATGAGGCCCATTGTGATGCATTTGAGGGCCAGGCAATGGAGTCTATTGTGATGTATATTAGGCCCATGTGAAAGGCCTATCGTGTTGTGTATTAAGCCCTTGAGTGAGGCTCATGGAGTTGTATATTTGGCCCTTGTGTGAGGCCATGGGTCCACTATATGTTAGGCTCTATGTGGGGCATTCCTTGTGGGCAATGTTGGTTGAATGTCCACATTGTCGAGGTCAACTGTCAATGCCGGTTATTGATACCGATTTATGAGTATGTGACAACATAGCATCATGTACATGCCCATACACATCATCTGCATGTTTGGGCCATTCCTTGTGGGGCAATGTTGGTTAAATGTCCACATTGTCAAGGTCGATTGTCGATGTCGGTTATTGATACCGATTTATGAGTATGTGATAGCAGAGCATCATGTACATGCCCATACGCATCATCTGCATATTTTTTATGAGATGTGGTTGACCATTGCATATGTCATTGGACAGGTTGTTATGAGACTCCCTGATAGGCGAAGATTGTCTCGCACGAGCACACGGTATGCGCAAGATTGATGCATGATTAGACTACATGACTCATGCATCTTACATTGTGTAATTATGATTACTATACGCCCTAGCGACATCAGGGCTGTGACCTTCACAGGCATGTCATGGATGGCCATATGGGACACCGAAAATGTTTGGTTCGAGCATCTGGGCACTTTGGATGTCCGTGGGTGAAAGTTCTTAAACCTTTAAGGCCAGGAGATGCCCCAATGTCTAGACCGAGTGGATACATGAGCGCTCGAGTGCCGAATACCAGTAGGTCGCGTCTCCCACTGTGTTGTGGTCGGTTGGGAGGGTGTGGCCTTATTCGCCTGAGTGAAGGAGTTATAAGCTAGGCTGAGTTTGACCAGCTCCCAAATGGGTCCGCTATCGACGAGCCGATTAGGCATGGTATACTACTGGCAGGCGGGTAGTGAGGTCTTTTCCACTCGCTGGGCTACACGGCCGGCTGAGACGGTAGCCAGCTTGGAGTGTACTAGACCCTGATGATGATCTCAGAGATATACGGTGCTGACATGTGGACTTATTGAGCAGGAGTTGCATACTCATTCATTCATTCACTATTCACTCGGGTTGATGGTGCGCAACTATTTGTTACGTACACTGTCGCAACGGTCAGGATTTCGGTTGGGGTGCGCGACTAACCTGAGATCAGGAGTTTACCACATTGAGTCTGACTATCCAAATTTAGGTATGAGACTAGTTTGGATAGAAGTCCCTTGTGATGGACCCCATAGTCTGCGATACTACATACTATCATCCTGAATTCACTACAGCTTGTTCATTTCATTCGCATTGCATTCGTAACATTTAGCATTTTGGGTTGCCAAGTTTCTACATTGATATGGTCGTTAGCATTCATACCTTGCATCGCATAACATTGGTACGACCGATAGCACTCATGGACTTATCAGTATATTTTTGCTTACTCTGATATCGTATGATTCATGATCTCGTTAATATTTCGGCTTACTCTGATATTGTATGGCTTGTGGACTTATCAGTATCTCCATTTACTCTGATATTATATTCTGAGCACACATATTCTGTTCACACACTTTCACCACCCACTAAGCTTTCTATAAGCTTATGCACGATAGATGCGTGTAGGTGGCGTTAGGTTTTAGTAACATGGAGCTTGGAGCAGCAACGGACCTCTAGAGCTTTGATTTTCGATATATGCATTTCCCTTTCAGCATTGTACTTAAATGATTATATTAGTGGATATGTGGTGATGATGTTGTTCTTATGATTTGGGTATACTTGTGGTTATGCTTCTTATGAGGCAAATTCATGTTGAAAATCCTCCTTGTAGGATCCCAGGATCGGAATCTGGCGTATGAGCGCTGGGAGCCGAGAATGGGGTACTATGGAGGCTGTCGGCACCAGATTCGGCTATCTGGAATTTTGTAAGCCCGGCTTCCGAGTTTAGGGCGTGACACTTGATCCTTGGAGCTTCTAGAGCATTGTGGTGTAGCCTTGGAGTTGATTTGTTAGGTGGGTGTGCTTGTATGTCTAAATTTTAGATTTCCTTTCATCCCTTCTTGTTCTTCATTCTTATTCCATTGATGGAGCTTGTGGGACCCATCAAGTGATGATGGTGGCCCCAAGACTCCATGAATATTGCTTGTAACCTATCCTACATTGCATGCATATGCATGCAAGGGACCATTTTTCATGGATCCTTTCATGCTCTTTCCTTCCTTAGATTAGGGATAATTAGGTCATCTAGACCCTTGATCCTTAATGGAGATTGGATCTCCACCATAGATCCCAAGTTAATAACTTTTGATCATGTAGATTTTATCTGTATCATGTAATAGCGGATAGTATTGCTTGTGTGATGAGGGGAAGGGCCTCAATGAGGCGGAGACCCTTCCCTTGTGGCCGATCTTCTTCTTTTCTTACTAATAAGTCTCTGATCATGAGTGTGTGGCCCACCTTGTGGACCAACAAGATCCAAACCGTCCCAATTGGGAGGCCATTTTCGGACAGTCCATCCCTTGGACATGTGGCCCCTAAATGCACCAAAAAGGGGTGCATGCAAGGATGTTTTGGATGGTGGGATGGCTTGGATGTTTGTGGGGCCCACTTGGGTGGACCACACCATGATTTTCTGGGGTTAAATCCCCATTTAAATAATGTTTATAATTTATTTTTATCAGACATAGGTTGTTGTCCAGAACTGTCTGGACAGATTTTTGGGCCATCTTGGGGCCTGATTTTTGGTCATTTGGTGGGGAGATTGATACCACCTAATACATGATTCTTGAAGGTGTATATCCCACCTATAAACCTACCAAATGTTAGCCCCAACTGACACCTTTTGAGCCTCCAAAAGATTGGGCCAACATGGGTGATCAACCAGATTTCTGCTGTACAGTCCAGCAATACAGACCGTTGTAAACCTTAATTTAAAAATATTTTCTCTGATGATAGGCTACCTTTCTGGATCCCACCTTATTGTAGACACGATGAGGGATCTTGGCCCTCAATTTCAAGAATTTTGGAGGCCCTAGACCCACTCCATTGGAGGGCCCAAAATTAAGACAGCAACATATATGTTGCAGAATTTTTGTTTCTACCTTGTTGTCTTCTTTGTAATTGTGGAACTTATTGGGCCCAGCCCATTGGGGCTTTTGTGCATGTTTGTGGGGCCCACCTTGTAATGTTTCAAAGGGTCATAGAGGCCATGGTGGTGGGGCCAACCAGCTAGACCAGCGAACCATACTGGACGTCCAGCATGGCTGGCCGTCCTTAACCAGGCCCACCATTGTGTATGTTTTCATCCACACTGTCCTCCCCTTTGGGTATGGCCCACGTGGAGGTTGGGTCCACCCTAAGTGGACGGCCCATGTGGGGCCCACCTTGTACGTGTGGAGCCCACCTTTGATGTATGTTGCCAGGCCGTCCATGGCCTTAGGCCGTCCCGCCCTTGGGACGCCCACGCTTGGGCTGTTGCTGGGCCTACAATCCAGCAGCAGGCCTACTTGGTATTGAGTGGTAAATGCCCTTCCTCCATCTGGTGGGGCCCCTTTTGATCATTACCAGCCCCTATGGGATTAATTCCCACCTATTGTGACTAGTTTTTGGGCTTCAGCAGGCCCAAAATATTAAGTGGACTGAAAGTCCAGACATTGGGCATTAAGTATACAATGTATGGCTGAATTTTTATTGGAATTGGGGGCCCACCACATTGAGGGATTTGGGTACTTATTGCTCACCTATTTCTTACAATAATTTTTGGGCTCAATTAATGCATGATTGGGCCACCCATTGATGACCACTTGTGGGACCCAAACTTATACCAGATTTTGAGACTTTCTAGTAGGCCCAGATTGGGCTGGAATGTCCCACCTTGGCCAACCATATGTTGGGCTGACCTTTCACCATTTGCTGGACTTATAGGCCGATGAAAAAGGTAAATTTGGGCCATTGAATACCGACTTAAATTGCTAGTTATTGGGCTGATGTAGTGGGGCCCATTTCACCCAACTTAGACTTATTTTTGGGCCATATTTTTTGTGCTCATGGGCTGCCCATTCAGTCCAACTGAATGCATGGATTTGATGGCCATTGGAACTTGGGCTTTGGGCCTTGATTCCCTTCCTTTGGCCCATGTTGTTATGTACATGGATTGGATGTAGGCCTTGGGCCTTGTAGCTTATGGTTTGTGGTTGGATGCCTTGGGGCAATGGTGGTTGAATGTCCCCATTTGGACCCCTCTAGGCCCATTGTATCTAAGTGTGGTTGAATGCCCACCTTAGTTTCTTGCTAGGCTCATCTCTATATTATTTAGGCCTATAGCTTGTATGCTTAGTCTCGTGGGCTACCCCAGGTAAATGGACCCCCACTAGATGTTATATATTCCTTATGGGGAATTGATTAAGTACCTAGACCCTTCATGGTTAAGTAGAGAGTTCATCTTTGAAATTGCGGTAATGACCGCTTTAGTCGAAGTGGGAATATGCTAAGATGTCCTAAAGGGGGGTGAATAGGACTTTTTAATATTTTACAATAATTTAGAACCTATCAACCCTATCCTGAATAAATATGCAAGTATCAAGATTTCTTCAAAATAACTCTAATGACTTCCAAGCCAAATAGAGGATCAATCACAAAACTATTCAAAGGATAAACAAGATGCACAACATAGTTCATGATGGATGTGACTGTGTGTGAGGTGTGATTCTACTCAGTTATAGATAATCATGTGCACACGCAATATGAGAACAATCAGAGAAATCACATAAACATTAGAAGTAAATGGCAATCTCAAACACAGTCGTTTTTATAGTGGTTCGACTACGTGTCTACTCCACTTCCGAGGGACGCACTCAACCCTTGAGTGTACCGGATCTCACTAACGAAGGTTTTAAATCAGGTTCACCTCAAACCAGTACAACCTATTCTAGGCTGACTCTTACGTGTCATCACGACACAAGTTTATGCCCCATACATGAGCAAGGGTCAACACACAACTCCCAATTTTTAGGCCACACAGGCCAATGATCCACACAAGGAACCTACCAGTTTATGCTCCCATGAGCGAGGGTCAACACACAGCACCCAAGTTTTAGGCCACACAGGCTAAGGATCCACACAAGGAACCTAAGTTTATGCTCTCCACAGAGCAAGGGTCAACACACAGCACCCCCACGTACACTCCCGTCGGAGGCCTCCTGTGAGGACTTGAAAGGGGTGAGAAGCACCTTTCACTAAATCCTACAGAATGAATGATCACAAGGGTTCTCTGGACTCTAATGACTTATAGATAAGTAAATGAGCCTCATTAAGCACGCTGATGAAGATCTCCTCCTTTGACGACGAAGAATCTTCAGCTCCCTTGAACCGCAACTCAGATGATGCTCCAATGTAAGGCAACGGGTTAGGTCAAGGTTATGATGGAATCCTACTCTATTAAATGTTTTCATATATTAAAAACAGAGTGATTCCAATCATCTATGCATTCAAGGTATCCCATCTCAATGATTTGCCATTAAGATAGTAGCTACAGGATCCTTTAATGCGGAAGTTCATTCCCCAACTCACTCTATTGAATATTAATGATGAGGGTGGTTTGAAGGATGAACTCCCATGAGAGAAAAGGCTTAGGGTATATGATCTGGTTTCAAACACTCAAAAGCTCTATCTATTTTCTCTCAAAAATAACCAAAGGCAATCTCTCATTAAATAGGCAAAAAGTTCCAACGAATATAAAACAATCATATTTTTTATAGAGTTCGATATCATCGAGTAAGGTTCGATATCATCGAACGTATACTCTCGATTGCATCGAATGGCTGATCGATGATATGAACTCAATCTGTTAAACGCTTTTAAACCTTTTTGCTAACTGGTCGAGGGAATTGAACATGCTTCAATGTCATCGGATTTCGAACTCCGATTATTGAAACGAGGTTCGATTCCTCGACATTTGAAAATGAGAGAGCAGATGCCTTTGAAACAAAACAGGTATATGATATGATCGAGCATCCCTCGATATCATCGGAATTTGAATATAGATAATATCGATGATGGTGTCGATTCATCGATATTCTCAAGGAATTTTCCTATAAGCTTACTGGACAGTTTGTATCCTGTTTCGATGACATCGACCTGGTCTCGATATGTTCGATATTTGAATATCTATTTTATCGAGAGATCCTCGATACTTGAATGATTTTACCTGAAAACTTACTAGACAGATTTGTGTCCCAAGCCGATGTCATCGAAGGTCTGTCGATATCATCGAGATTTGAGTTTTGAGGATATCGAGGCTCTCTTCGATATATCGAGACTCACATGATTTGCCTTAGCAGAATATTGGACACAATTGACCAGCGGTTGATTTTATTGAGACGTCTCGATGGACTTGAGATTCAAATTTCGATGATATTGAACAGTCCATCGATTCTTCGATAATTCAGTCCAGAGTTCTTTTGTAACACCCTGAAAATTGGGGGTCGAGCATAAACTCAACTCCCGAGTTCCAACGCATCACTTATGCAACAAAATGAATGATGATTGAATGTTGTCTGTATTAATGCATTGAACATGAGTGAGATTAAGCCAAAACAGCATAGCATACTCCAGAGACAGTTAAATTTGCAAGCGGAAGACTATGATAGATATATAAAATATATAAACTGTGGTGAGTCTCCAGAGTGTGATAATGTTACCAGGTTAATTCATTACAAGTACAATTTCAAATTATACCCAGTTGTGGAAGTGTAATGTCTTCTATCCCAAACACATAGCCCCGTCAATGCAATACCAGGTCTTTATAGACCTGTCAGAGAGCTACATGTAGGAGAACTCCTCAACATCATAGTAGTAGTCCGGCTCTGCTTCATAAGCATTGCCATCACCTGAAACTCAACAAATCTGGTTGGTGTGTACAACACCGTCCCGTAACGTGGGAGTGAGTGATCAACTCAGTGGAACAATAAAGCATAGGTTAACATGTTATCAATTCAGTCAAGCAGTAATGATAAAGCAGTACAATCAAACAATTCTAACTACTCTTATTTAATGCAAGTATGAAATAACATGATGTATGCCCTTGTCAAACCACCCTCATGCGACACCATCTTACGTTCGCGAATGCGTTCATCCCTCAGTGCCTCACATTTACCAGGCACATGCAGTACGATGATGAGCATGATTACCGAGTAATTATTAGTCCTTTTCAAACAGCAGTATTGGGAAACTAAGGTACCTCCCTTGTATCATTCCCAAACATGATCCATTCTAGGGTCATCAATCCTAGATAATCTCATACGATGGTGTGTTTCTAGGTTGCTACAAAGGCTGTCAGGGCTGTTACACACAAAGGTTACACCATTCCCCCATCACCTTTTTAACGGTTCATCACTATACAGATACCGGCCTATTTCATACTCTATACAATGCGGCAAAACTCGTCACCTCACCGCAAATTCAGAGTATGCCTGAGGTCACTACAAAGGGCTGTCAGGGTTGTTACGCACAAAGGTTTCATCGCTCCCCCATCACCTTATCAATGTAGGCCGACAACATGAATATAGTGTCCTATACCACCATTCGGCTCACGAGTTTGGTTGCTCACTGGTCACTACGGGGAGGCACGTGGCCCCAACGTAGGCCGACAGCTCGACCACGGTGTCCCATACCACCATGCCTGGACTCATGAGTCTTAGCGGATCGAGGTACCATGGTTAAATGGGATTTTACTGGTAAGTTTGGTACCCTAGGTTCAAGCAGTAGCGTCTAAACATGGTGAACACACATAAGACAGATCGGGTTGCTTGACGAGCTCGGCAAGCTCGAGCGCACAACAAGTTGAACGATATAAAGTGCATAAGCACTTCGTATGGCCAACCACTATTGTCAACCGAAGTACGACTCGGGTTCGTCGAACACATCTTACGTGGCAAATGAATCACAGCCACGAATTCGATCCTGTTGCCGATTGCCTGGGCTATAATCATAGCCCCAGTCAGATTCAATTGCAGATATTTAAAGCAGTAATGGATCAAAATTCAAATCATATAATCAAAGACTGATATTATCCGTTTAGGGCTATCAGGGCTGTTGCACGCACTCGTTGCTCCACTCCCCCATCACCCATGACGGATCATACAACGTAAACATGAATTTAAACATATGCATTACATAGATAAAATCATACAATCAATTGAGCATGTTATGAAGTACAACATAAGCATGAGTTTGTACATATTCAATTCTTAATCACACAGATATCTAAAGAAATCATACACATACTTAAAGAAGTTGGGAATCATATCTCAACACCCTTAAACATTACAATTTACTAACTACTACTCATTCAGACATTTCAACAAACACTTTAAAATACATACATCAACATACATGACATATGCTGATCACATAGGCATTAGGCCAAATCCAATCACTAGGGAGTTGCCCCAATCATAACACGTGAGCACCCACGACGGATAGTCATGGCAAGCAGGAATCCAAGTTCCATATTCATTCAGTCATTTCCACAAACACTAGGGCCACACATTTTAATATAAGTAGTGTATATTGGCCGTGGCGTGATTTAGGGCAAATCCTTTCGCCAAAGGGGTATCGCCAATACAACAATCATATATCCATGACAATTAGTCATGGCGAGCACGAATGAGAATTCTATACTCATTCAGTCATTTTCACAAACACTTACAATACATTATTTCAACATACATAGTGTATATTAGCAAAAACATGAATTAGGGCGAGCCCTTTCGCCAAACAAGTATTTTATCCATATATAATATATTCATACAGCAAATAATCATGGCAAACACATTTTCAAAATTTATACGTATACGGTACTTTCTACAAATACCTAGAGTATGTAAAATTCAATATTCTTCATCTTTAATCGAAACAGAAAACAGACAGCACTTTGTACATGTGCAATTGCATGCAGATCATGAATCTATCATTATCTGACATTGAAAGCGTTGAAAACCATAACCTATACACCTAAAGTCCGCACCTTTTGTCGTAGAATCGTAACGAATCCAATAGGTTTGCTAAGCTTTTGTATACGGAAGTTTGGTAACCTATAGAACGAAATAGGTTAGCTATTTCATAACCTACAACCTATACAACTCCAAAATAGATTAGGGTTAGGGTTTCTTACGTAGAAACGAAGTCAGAACCGCCGGGAAAGCGATAAGAATGGTGCGGTTGAGCATGGATAGCAGCAGGAAAGAGTGGCAGGGAGATTCTCCTACTTCTCTCTTACTTTCTCTCTCTTTTCTCTCTTCTCTCTCTAGGGTTTCTCTCAAATTCGTATGACTGCAATGAGAGGGGGTTTAAGGTCCTTATATAGCCTAAAAACTCACCGAAATAGACTCCAGGTCAAAGTATACTTAGGTTATAACCAAAGCGGGTCAGTTTCAGCTCAACGGAGGACTTCTGGCAGGCCTCCTTAAGCCAAAGGTCGGACTTAAGCTCACTAACACTGGATTTACGTTTAGTTAAGTTTTCATTTCAGTGGGATTCCTAGATCACGCGTGGCGGACCAGTTTTAGTTCAACGGTCAGCAGATCTCGATCGGAGATTCCGAGTACATGGATATGTGTATGAAATTTCTCCTGATCCGAGGGTGTAATTTGGTCTGATTCTGACGGTCTAGTTGCTTAAAACTGATCCGCAAGCGAGAGGTGCCAGATTACTATTTGAGATATTTTATTTTGAATTAATTTCACATTTCTCACACTCTTCACTTTGAGCTCAAGCGAATAGCGCTGGGACACTATCTGGATTTGATTTCCGAGATGGTTGTCAAGCCCAGCAAGGCGGTCCTAATTCCTTAACTTTGTGTTAATCGGACTTCCGACGTGCGGTCCAGATCTGATACGGAGTTTCGAGATGCTCCCGAGAGCAGCCGGGTAATGAGATTGATCCTAGATTTTAGGGTAACCTAGCGTCAATGATTTTACAAGTTTTGGGTCTTGTAGATCGTATTTAAAGTGGTTGGTGCTAATTTCACAGGTACGCTAGTTTAACACTGGCTAATTCTCGCCTAATTTCTAAAGGATTTAGTCCTGAGCAATTTCTGTCTGAGGTGGTACCTGGGCCTTTATAGTTTGTATATAAAGTGATCCAAGTTATACTACTTAGCTAGTTTAAAATAGTGTCTAGGATGAAAGTGCTTAGAAAAATTGAAAGAACAAGGTGGTGAAGGGTGGGATTTGTTAAAGAAATGGGTTCACAAGCGATTTTAGCCTTTAGGACTGAGTTTTGACAAGTTAATAAGGTGTTAGGATCGACCCATTGCCTAAGGACGTCTAATCCCAGGTTGGCAAAAATTCGGGATGTTACATCTTTGTAATTGTTGGACATCAAAAGTCTTCCAATCGATAATATCGAGATAGTTTCAAGGACATTGATAACAGGGTTCGATTTCATCGAACCACATGTCGATAAATCGACAAAGGCAGAAAACTTAGAGATTTTTCTGATTTTACAAATTAGTTTTCTTACCAAAAACCTGTAACATCCCGGATTTTTGCCAACTTGGGATTAGACGTCCTTAGGCAATGGGTTTCTCCTAACACCTTATTAATTCATCAGAACTAAACCCTACAGTCTAAAATCACTTTTGAACCCATTTCCTTCACAAATCTCACCCTTCACTACCTTGTTCTTTCAATTTTTCTAAACACTTTCATCCTAGACACTATCCTAAACTAGCTAAGTAGTATAACTTGGATCACTTTATATACAAAATACAAAGGCCCAGGTACCACCTCAGACAGAAATCATACAGGACTAAATCCTTTAGAAATTAGGCGAGATTAGCTAGTGCTAAACTAGAGTACCTGTGAAATTAGCACCAATCGCTTTAAATATGATCTGCAAGACCCAAAACTTGTAAAATCATTGACGCTAGGTTACCCTAAAACCTAGGATCAATCACATTACCCGGCTGCTCATGGGAGCATCTCGAAACTCCGTATTGGATTTGGACCGCACGTCGGAAGTCCGATTAACACGAAGTTAAGGAAGTAGGACCGCCTCGCTGGGCTTGACAACCATCTCGAAAATTAAATCCAGATAGTGTCCCAGCGCTATTCGCTTGAGCTCGGAGTGAAGAGTGTGAGAAATGCGAAATTAATTCAAAATAAACTAGCTTGAATAGTAATCTTACACCTCTCGCTTGCGGATCAGTTTTAAGCAACCAGACCGTCAAAATCAGACCAAATTATACCCTCGGATCAGGAGAAATTTCATACACATTTACATGTACTCGGAATCTCCGATCGAGATCCGCTGACCGTTGAACTAAAACTGGTCCGCCACGCGTGATCTGGAATCTCGACCGAAACGAAAACTTAATAGAACGTAGATCCAGCGTTAGTGAGCTTAAGTCCGACCTTTGGCTCAAGGAGGGCCGCCAGAAACCCTCTTTTGAGCTGAAACAATGCCGATTTGATTATAATGTAAGTATACCTTGAACATAAGTCTATTTCGGTTAGTTTTTAGGCTATATAAGGACCTTATCCCCTCTCTCATGGCAGCCATACAAATTTGAGGTTGAGAGAGAAAAGAGAGAGAAAAGAGAGAGAAAGTGTGGGAGCTGTGGGAGAATCTCCCTGCCACTCTTCCCTGCCGCTATACGAGCTACACCGCTTCGTTCTGATCGCTTCCCCGGCGATTCCAACTCCGTTTCTAGGTAAGAAACCCTAACCCTAATCTGATTTGGGGCTTGAGTGGTTGTAGGTTATGAAATAACTAACCTATTTCGTTCTATAGGTTGCCAAACTGCCGAATACGAAGCTTAACAAACCTATTGACTTCGTTACGATTCTACGACAAAAGGTGTGGACTTTAGGTGTATAGGTTATGGTTTTCAATGGTTTCAATGTCAGATAATGATAGATTCATGATCTGCATGCAATTGTACATGTACAAAGTGCTGTCTGTTTTCTGTTTCGATTAAAGATGAAAAATATGGAATTCTACATACTCTAGGTATTTGTAGAAAGTACGGTATACGTATATTTTTTGGAAATGTGTTTGACATGTTTATTTGTTGTATGATATACGATGTATGGATAAAATACTTATTTGGCGTAAGGATTCGCCTAAATACATGTTTTACTTATATACACTATGTATGTTGAAATTGCGTATTCTAGAAACTACTGTATACGTATAAATTTTGGAGATGTATTTATCATGATTATTTGCTGTAGTAATATATTATACATGGATAAAATACTCGCTTGGCTAAAGGATAGCCCTAATACATGTTTTGCTAACATACACCATGTATATTGTAATAGTGTATTCTAAGTGTTTGTGAAAATGACTGAATGAGTATAGAATCCTCATTCATGCTCGCCATGACTACTTGTCATGGATATATGATTGTTGTATTGGCGATACTCCCTTTGACGAAAGGATTTGCCTAAATCACGCCACGGCCAATATACACTATATATGTTAAAATGTGTGGCCCAAGTGTTTGTGGAAATGACTGAATGAATATGGAACTTGGATTCCTGCTTGCCATGACTATCCGTCGTGGGTGGGGCAACTCCCTAGTGAAAGGATTTGGCCTAATGCCTATGTGATCAACATATGTCATGTATGTTGATGTATGTATTCTAAAGTGTTTGTTGAAATGTATGAATGAGTAGTAGTTAGTAAATTGTAATGTATAGGGGTGATGAGATATAATTCTCAACTCCTTTAACTATGTGTATGATTTCCTTGAATAGCTGTGTGATTAGGAATTGAATATGTACAAACTCATGCTTGTGTTATACTTCATAACATGCTCAACTGCCTTTATGATTTTATCTATGTAATGCATATGTTTAAATTCATATTTACGTTGTATGATCCGTCATGGGTGATGGGGGAGTGGAGCAACGAGTGCGTGCAACAGCCCTGGCAGCCCTAAACGGATAATACCAGACCTTGATTGTATGAGTTGAATCTTGATCCATTACTGCTTTATTTATCTGCAATTGATTGTGTTTGGGGCTATGATTATAGTCTAGACAATCGGTACCAGAATTGAATTCGTGGCTGTGATTCATTTGCCATGTGAGATGTGTTCGACAAACCCGAGTCGTACTTCGGTTGACCATAGTGGTTGGCCACACGAAGTACTTATGCGCTTCATATCGTCTAATTTGTTATGCGCTCGAGCTAGCCGAGCTCATCAAGTAACCCGATCTGTCTAATGTATGTTCACCATGTTTGGAAGCTACTGCTTGAACCTAGGGTACCAAACTTACCAGTGAAATCCCTTTTAACCATGGTACATCGATCCGCTAAGACTCATGAGCCGGGCATGGTGGTATGGGACACCGTGGTCGAGCTGTCGGCCTACGCTGGGGCCACGTGCCTCCCCGTAGTGACCATTGAGCAACCAAACTCATGAGCCGAATACGGTGGTATGGGACACTGTATTCGAGCTGTCGACACCTACGGCGAGAGCCGAGTACGGTGAGACCTGTATTCGTGCTGACGGGTGACGAGTCCTCCGTAGTGTCTTCGAGTATACTCTAAGGTCTGTGATTGGCGACGAGCCCTTCACAGCAACTAGAGCATGAGTTGAGCTGAGTACGGTGAGATCTGTATTCGAGCTAACGGCCAGTGATTGAGCCGAGTACGGTGAGACCTGTATTCGAGCTGACGGCCAGCAATTGAGCTGCATACAGTGAGATCTGTATCCGTGCTGACGGGTGACGAGCCCTTTGTGATGCCTTCGCTATGCCTCTCAAACCATAATATCGTATGAGATTAACTAGGACTGACGACCCTAGAATGGATCATGTTTGGGAATGATACAAGGGAGGTACCTTAGTTTCCCAATACTGCTATTTGAAATGTACTAATAACTACTCAGTAATCATGCTCATCATCGCACCGCATGTGCCTGGTAGATGTGGAGCATTGAGGGAGGTATGCATCCGCGAACGTAAGATGATGTCGCATGAGGGTAGTTTGGCAAGGGCATACATCATGTCATTTCATACTTGCATTAAATAAAAGTAGTTAAAAATTGTTTGGCTGTACTGCTTTATCATCACTGCTTGACTGAATTGATAACATGTTAACCTATGCTTTATTGTTCCACTGTGTTGATCACTCACTCCCACGTTACGGGACGGTGTTTGCAACACCAACTAGATTTGTTGACTTTCAGGTGATGGCGATGCTTATGAAGCAGAGCCGAACTACTACTATGATGTTGAGGAGGAGTTCTCCTACATGTAATCTCTGACAGGTCTATGAAGACCTGGTATAGTATTGACGGGGCTACGTACTTGGGATAGGAGACATTACACTTCCTCACATTTGGTATATTTTAGAACTATACTTGCAATTATTAACCTGGTAATGTTATCACACTCTGGAGACTCATCATAGTTTATATATTTTATCTATCTATCACAGTCTTCAGCTTGCAAATTTAACTGTCTCTGGAGTATGATATGCTGTTTTGGCTTAATCTCACTCATGTTCAATGCACGAATACAGTCAACATTCAATCATCGTTCATTTTGTTGCATAAGTGATGTTCTGGAACTCGGGAGTTGAGTTTATGCTCAACCCCCGATTTTCAGGGCGTTACAAAACCCTAAGATGTTCTATCCACTTTTAAGGGTTTTATATACCTGGTGTTTTGGGATATGAGATGTGAGGCTAAGTTTTATCTTTGACGAGTTCAGGCACACATCCTGTTGAGGTAGACGCTTGAACAATCTTCTTATGGGGCTCACTTGTCTTGTTGACCCAACACTCACACTAATTGACAAACCAGGGCACTTTCAATCTTCACCTCATTGGCACCCCTATTCATCTTCATGGCGCACTCCCATACACATCATATACATGCTTGGTTGAGGTATGATTGGCCATGGTTGTGCCATTGTGTAGAACTTGTTAGTATCTCCTCGAGGGATAGAGTTTACCCTCTTAAGCACGATGGATGCTTGGGATTGATGCATGGATGATGGTGTGATTCATGCATCTGGCATTGCATAGCATGTGGATATTATCCCTTGCTTCATCAGGGTCATAGCCTCCACAGATATATTGTGGATGGCCGTGTGTGGATACCGGAAATGATTCTTGAGCATTTGGGGTGCATAGGATGTCCCTGGGTGAAAGCCCCTAAACTTCCACGATACCGAGAAGACGCCTCAATGCCGAGACCGAGTGGAAAACATGAGCGCACGAGTGCCTTTATACCTTGAGGCCGCATCTCCCACTGCAACGTGGTCCGTTAGGAGGGGGTGTGGCCTTACCCGCCTGGGTGAGAGGGCAATAGCTGGGCTGAGTTTGACCAGCTCGTGAAATGGGTCCGCTACCGTCGAGCCTTGCTGGTGATTGGCTGTCCACAAGCGGGTAGTGAGGTCTCCTACGCTCGTTTGACTGTGCGGGTCTTGGAAAGAGGCAATCATCCAGCAGTGTACTTGACTCTAGTGGATTCCTTATGATAGAACTGTACTTGATATGTGGATTGGGTATAAGGACTGACATTACTTCGCATTGCATTTGCATCGACTGTATAACCCTTATGTTGCATCGCCTTGGTATGGCATCCAGTACTCATGTATTGCATTACATAGCCTTAATACGACTTACTGCATTTATAGCTTAGCCTCGATACGGCTAGTGGCATTGGTATCATTCATGGTTCTCTCTTCATCCTCTTATTTCTTCTAAGCACCATTGTCACACACATTCATCGCCCTCTAAGCTTTCTATAAGCTTATGCACGATTGATGTGTGCAGGTGATCGTAGGTTAGCGCAGTAGCGGTGGAGCATTGGATTGGAGTGTGCTGAGGACCCCTTGTAGACTTTTCTCTTCCTTTCTCACCTTATGTATTTCCTTTTAAGCCTTATTTACCTGTAAAGTTTTAATTCTTAGTGGATTTTGCAATGTGTTTCCCGTGGTTATATTCCTGAGATTTACTTGCTATGATCTTGGGTATGCTCGATTTGGATTAGATTCATGCTATGGAAATCCTCCTTGTGGGATCCTAGGATTGGAATCTGTTCTAGGAGCCGAGAATGGGGTACTACAGATGTTGTTGCGGCCGAAACCGGCTATCGGGTTCCTTGTAAGGGCCTAATACACATCATGATGGGTCTCACTCATGGACCTCATATACATCACATCGGGCCTCATCATATGAGGCACACGTGCATCAAATGGGCCGTAATACATGGGCCTCATATACATCAAATGGGCCACATCCCATGGGCCCCAAATTCATCACAACGGGCCACATCCCATGAGCCTCAAACACATCACAATGGGCCTCTCATACGAGCCCAATACATATCACAATGGGCCTCATACAAGGACCTCATAAGCATCACATTGGGCCACACTCAAGAGCCTTAAATACATTACAATGGGCCA
Source organism: Magnolia officinalis (assembly GCA_021015155.1). Classification (NCBI taxonomy): domain Eukaryota; kingdom Viridiplantae; phylum Streptophyta; class Magnoliopsida; order Magnoliales; family Magnoliaceae; genus Magnolia; species Magnolia officinalis. Next base: position 34,580,919 of record JAJHSJ010000008.1, read on the forward strand.
CAACCCATGGGCCATAAAAACACTACAATGGGCCTCACCAAATGGGCCATAAATACATCAAGTGGACCCATTGCATCATAACGTGGGACTAATGGGGAAGCCCATAACCCTGGAAAAGCCGATGGGCATCCTGAATCACACATCATGGGGTAACCCACCGTCCAGTAGACTAAACGGTGCGAATACAATAAATAAATCACAATGGGCCCCATGTCTTTGCTAGACGACTTGGATATACAACACATTCATAAGGCCCCACGCAGCACACCATCCAGCGATGGACGGTGTGGAGAAATACATACATCACCGTATGCCCCACACCGTACACCGTCCAAATGGACGGTGTGAATAGAAATACATACATCAGGGTTGGACTGTGTGTATAAAACACATACATTACAGTGGTCCCACTGTCCTGGGCAAATGGATGGTGGAGATATACATTGAGGTGGATTCATGACCAGATGGACAATTGGATGTAAGACATACACATCAAGGTGGGTCCCATCCCACACGTGCAGCACGTGTGGGGTGGGCCCCACACGTTTGCTGAAAATGGATGGACAGTGTGATATAATACATGCCTCGTGATGGGGCCACAGAACTTACTGACGTCAACAGCAGCTCAAGCTGTTGGTACCACCCTCCCTTAGACGGTCTGGTTACAACATTACATCATGGTGGGTCCCACCTATTGACAGGTGGACGAACAGTTTGAATATAACATATACCTCATGGTGGGACCCACAGGACTGGCTGACGTCAGTGGACAGTAGCAGCTGCTGCATGGGTACTCACAACAGATGGACGGTGTGGCTGTAGGCCACATGCATAGAGGTGGGTTCCCACTGTCCAAGGTCTGGACGGTGTGGATGAGACCCATACGTCACGTGGGGTCCACGTGTGTGGGCCCACTAACCACAGACCATGTTGATATATGTGTTTTTCCTTTGTCCAGGTCTGTTCAAAACAGACAGTCAGGTGGGCCCTATCCAGTAGAAGGTCAGCCCAGCTGGCCGCTGGCCTCTATTGGCCGGACGGTGTGAACACCGTCCATACATCAAGGTGGGGATCACACAGGTGGGCCACACAGCTCCATGATCGAGCTGTCAATAATGCTTTCCCGGCGTCCAGGGTCTGCTCAAGGATGGGCAGCAAAATGTTGCTGCTGGACGACCAGCAGGGTGGCCCTGCTTGGCGGACGGCATGGATGCGATACATATATCAAAGTGGGGTCCAGCCGGGTGGGCCACACGACCTCATCATCACCATAAAAAAAATGAAAGAGAGAGAGAGAGAGAGAAAAAAAAATGGCGGAGATGGGAGAAGGTCCGCCACTATGAGCCCTCCATGTACATGCATACATCAAGATGGGTCCCAGAATCGTGTGGACCCTAAAAATCAAAATCCAGCGCCATGAACACCCACCGATTTCTCTCCTCCTAGGCTCCTTAGACTCCTTAACTCCTAGGTTTTCCCTTTGATGGAAGATCATGATGATTAAAGGGCTAGGATGGGAGATACGGGGGTAGGAAGTGGGCCACACCTAGCTTCTCCTCTCCCTTGGATGTTTCCTCTCTTTGGTAGCTTATAATGGAGTGAGAAATGAGAGAGAGAGAGAGAGATGAGAGAGAGAGAGAGAGAGAGAGAGAGAGATAGAGAGAGAGAGAGAGAAGTGGTGTTGTAAGGAGAGATGACATGGAGGGTATGGTGTTTGTTGACTTGTTGGAAAGAAAGGAATGAGATACGTATGACTGTTGTTGACTTTTGGGTGAGAGAGGGATGGGTGAGTAATGGGTTGTACTTGATTGATTGATGTGATGTTTTGGTAGAGATTATCTCGGAATTCGCAATACGCGCCACTTTCCTCGAAATAAACGCAGGCCCACAACTCCTGTCCTGGGTATTGCATCGGCACGCAAGACGTGGCGTTGGAACCGCGGCGACGGCGCGGTCGCAAGAGTACAAGTCTTGGGTCGAGTCGACTCGAGTTGACAGGGTGTGACTCAGGGTCGCGCAAATGCCGATTACAAATCATAAGTTGCCGGAATTCGACAGGAAGGACCACGGGAGTCTACGAAATGGTACAGAGTAGGATACGGGTCTTACACTCTCCAACCATACAGATATTGCACGTGAATTACAGGTTGATGATACGACCGATAATCATTTTATGGAAGATTCTTTCGAAAAGAAAAGAAGAAAGATAACACCACGAATTGTTTTATTTATTTTTCTCTGCAAACTTTGGTAATGTAATAAACTCTCATTGAGAGGGCATTAAAAAATTATTTGTACGCTTTTTATCCTAATGGAACAATAAATACAGTCTATTTTATTCTCATGAATGGTTACATTCGTGAATGTAACTGAATGTGATTTTTTTTTTTTTTTTAAATGTGCAATTTTGAAGCATCCAATGTTTATATTATTAGCACCCGGAATTCTCGGGCACAAATAGGTACTCGAGTCTCAAAAATTCTGGATGTTAGACCAATAGACTACTAAGCTAGTCCTTCGAACAAAATCTCCAATTGCTTAGCACATGCATGAAAGGATACATGCGCAAGGTCCATGCCAGTCACTCATAGGCCGTTTGACAGCATAGATTTGAGGCATTTTGGGGTATTCCAAATCCAAAACCTGCTTTTTTGTATTTAGCAGTAAAACGGTTGTGGAGGAGTTGGATTCCTGTACATATCAAATCTCCAAAAAGCAAGGATTTGAAATCATAATAAAGTATTGATTCCAGACTCATCGCAATCTCTCCAACCGTTGGATACCTTCTACACTGTGATGGAGAATCGGACGTTCACATGAGTCAGCAACGCACGTGGCCCCATCATAATGTTGATGTGAAATTCACTCCGACCACTGGGTGATTTACCCATGTTATGCTTAAGACCCAAAACTCAATCCCATTCATTATTTAGGTGAGCCACAGGATTGTAAACGATGTAAAAGCAATGTGGACCTTCCAAATTATTTTCCTTGTTGTGGCCCACCTAAATCACAGGTGGACCTGATATTTTAGACCTAAGCTTAAATTTTAGTGTATCATTTAATGGTTGGAGTGGATTTCATATAACTATTATGGCGGGCCTTCTAAAAACCAAGGGTTGATGTTTTCTCCCAACTATTTTTTAGTGTGGCTCAGCTGAATCACGCGTTAGCCTGAATTTTTAGCCTTGGGTGTAATTTTAGAAGACCCATCTAATGGTGAGTGAATTGCATGTACAAATCATTTTATGTAACACCCAGGTTCATAGCTCAACTGGCAGACTGAGCGGAGATACCTCGTTTCAACACTTGAGGTCTTGGCATCGATCCCTAGTGGGGGTGGCTAACATGGCATGTGTGTACTAACAAGCTAACCCAAAAAATAAAATTAAAAAACTGCATGTACAAATCACCATTTCCCTTAGATGGATTGTCTTTGACTCAAAACCTATTTAACCTATTGAAAAGTAGACAATTAGTGTTTGTAAGCCCACATTTGTATCCCATTTAAGGCTTGAAATTATCTTAATTTTAACCCAAGCATATGTTTTGATGGGCCTACTATAATGACTATCTACGGTACATATGTATACCATTTTGAAATATCACGGATGATTTACTTGACCACATTCAGGCATCTCTAATACTTTAGCAACGAAGGTTACCAAACAAAACCTTTGAATTCGGTACACAATTGAAGATTCGCAATACATTGGATTTGAATGTATTTGGTATTGAGAATCCAATGCATTCTAGATTAAAGCAACCGACTGCAAGCAACCAAAGGAACCCTAGACCTACACGGTAGAAAAAAAAAAAATAATAATAATAATAAAAATAGAAAGAAATGAAATAAAAATCAGCGTGGAGCATGGTTGTCGGTTTCTAAGCCGTCCATTTTTAGGTAAAGTACGCCAGTCCATTTTCAGAGGAGAGAACATCCATGGAGGGCCCACTTAATCAGCTCCTCCGGAATTCAGGAACGTGTGTCACTGTGGCACCCGTGGAAGTATCCTAGTGAGAGTGGGTGATGCCGTGTCCACTTATTTGAGGTGGGGCCCATGGAAAGAAAACTCAAGTCTCAATCTACTTTTGGGCATGATTGCACCCTCCCAAAAGAGGGCATGTGATAATGGAAGGAGAATAACGCCACTCTCCACCACACACTTATCCTTCATTCTTTTGTTTTCGAATATAATAATTCAATATAACAAAGCTTTAGATTTCCATACCCTGTCCCCTTCTGACCCCACTTCTATTTCCAGATATATATTTTTTAAAATAAAAAGTCTGTCTTCTTTGTCTCTTTTTCGTACCGTTTCAAATAGCTGTGCCTTCCAAACGCGTTTCTCTGCCTCCTTTTTTATTTTTATTATTTTTTTTAAATACCATGTTCAGCGGGACTATCCCGTTGTTCATGTTCATGCACGCACGTATCAATCCACACATTCGACTCTCTCTGTTTACATGGGACGATGCTCATCAGGCAGTCTTTATCTAAATGGCCCAAGTCGCATGATTTGTATGATCCGTTGCGTTATTCCATTCATATGGTTCAACTGCTTTCTTTTGTTTGTAGAATGTGAACCATTGACTATATTCAGATCTTAGCCATTCATTTGCAATGTACACTGCTACCCTTAGGATCATCCAATCAATTTGATGAGTCTTTAGGTAGTGAGTCTGACTCTGTTTTAATATTGAGATAATGGAATCGAGTGCCGACGTAGTGTGTGTGATTATTATTTATTTATTTATTTATTTTATGGGTCATAAAATATTAACGGGCTTGATTATGAATTACGGAACCCCGTGCGGCCCAGGATTTAATGTCTACTTGCAATTCTTCCATCTGACATGACGCAGTTGAGCTTGAATGAACCAAATAATTTTCTGTCTCTTATTGGCCTCAAAGGGCCAAAAGTACTGACCTCAAAAAGGCACGTAACCATGACTGGCCACTTGTACCCACACGCATCTCAGATACACGTGCTTGTACGCATCATCATTTGTCAAAAACATAAAATAGATGATCTTCGAGATCTGCCTTTGGAATCTTACTTTCCGTGAAAGGGGCTATTCTCCAATGTTCCTTCGCCGCAAAGTGTTTCTCCGTGGCTACTCATCTATATGGCACGTGGTATACATTGATGTTGGCCTCATCCGAATCATCCAAATCAAGGGCTCCAGTCGACAATGGAGCATGACTCTAATCTGCACTGCTGATCGTATCCATTTCAACATGCTTTGGATGGTGACAAATTAGACGGTTAGCATCGTCTCATCTACTTAGATTGTTGGTCTATAATTCATTTTAAAATCACGCCAATGTTTTTTTTTTTTTTTTTTTTTTTTTTTTTTTTAAAATGGAGTTGGATTGGTGTGCCACGGGTGATGAATACATACTGGATCTAAAGTTTGGATGTCAGGGACTACTATTGGAATTCAAAGTGTGTACCCTTAAACCCAGTTATGTTCCATGACTGAGACTGAAACTAACCCATCATCAATTGCATGAAGGTATACATTCACACATTCTAAATTCATTATAGATTCTAACTTTTACACGTACACATTATATAATTCCACACATTTCCATTAAATGTAACTATCACATTTACTAATCTAACTCCACTAAATCTATCCATTTAAGATTTTATTCAATCATAAATATTAACAACTGCCTGGCATAAATGTCTAGTAACAAATATCCTAACAATGTTTAATTATAATTAAATAATATAAAGAAACTTTGAAATTCATGTCCAACAGTTCATGCCAACAATCCATACAATTAATTTATCGCAGCAAATTCATCCTCGAATAAATATGGCCACTGATCGTATGGGTCATCTACCATTATGGCCTCATTCTCTGACACTTGATTTTCATTTCCAATCTTGATCACCTATGTAAGGTTGTCATTCAACAAACGTCAGGTAACCAAGCCTAGTGAGTGAATCCATCATGGGTCATACACGACACAATTAGGATATCCTAGAGCAACAAAGTAAAGAAATGCACGTATGTTAATGAATGTAGGAATGACATGAAATGTCATGCTTCGAATGGGATAATCGCCCATTTTCTTGGGTTGGATATTCGTCAATCCTCACTTGCACCTGACAGGCTTCTACCATGTTAGGTAGGCATGAGCAAGGCTCGCATTTACACCTTGAGTAAACTTCCATTAGTAGTCGACATCCGTAACGATTCTACCAGGAAATCATCCAAGGAGATCCCCTATGAACCTAGGCATGATGTGTGCATGAAAGTCATCTAGAGTGAGCCTTTAGGAATCAACACAAGAGTGTGATGCAATGCATGTGGTGTAGGCTCAATGCTCAATGCCTTGACATACACACATTGTCGTATACATCTCTCTAGATGAGAAGAAACATTGATTTCATGAATGTAATGATACATAACTTCAAATATAAGAGATTCATAGTAATAGTCAATTCTTCACTATCAGTCATATCTCAACCATTAAACTTAATATGCAACACAATCATTCATACATCAATATATCAACTTCGCATCACAATACAATGATCATAGCAATTCAATCCATCTTAATCATTTATACTTGGTATAGATAAATCAGCATAACAATCGTACATGTTTGAATCTAGGATCCCTAACAAATAATGTGAAGAAAATCATGAATTAATCAAATCATTCCATCCAATGGGGCCCATCCTTGACAACTCAAGATGACCCTCTCTCATTCATTTATTTATAATTAACCTAAGGTTATTTATAACTTAATAATCCATTTTTCACATTTCAGAACCTGATAGATCGAGGGATCTGTCGATCAATCAAGCCAGATCAAGTCCCTCGATCGAATCGAGAAAATTAAAATTAATTCATTTTGGTCGCTGGAGTGTTTTTGACATTTTTAGAAAAACCCTTCGATCGATCGAGTCTGATTGATGACCCATCGATCGAATCAAACATAGATCGATCGGATTGAAAAAAAAAAAAAAATCAAAATTTTCCAATTTAAGTCGTTGGACATATTTCGATCGATCGAAGCACCCTTTAATTGAATTAATAGAGGTTGTTTATTCTCTGTTACATGATCCGATTTTGGCAAAACTTAGATTTTTCTTATTTTTAACTTATTATAGATTTTCCACACACATGGTTTGAATCTAAACCATCCATAAATTTCCACAATATCAATTTTGGGGTAAGCTAAAGGATTGCTTAAATTTGTACCATCAAAGATCCACAATCATCACATGACTTGATTTAATCATTAATACCATCCTTGATCGTTGTGGACAATCCAATGATTAGATCCTTTCAAAATTTTGGGTAACATCCTAGATCTAACCTGTAGTCGACATGAAAGGTGTAAATCGATCTGAAACATTGAAAATCCATCGAATCAATAAATATGTAAAATAATGACTGAGATTTACTCTGATTTGTGTAGCCCACACAGTGGTTAGATGATTCTAAAATTTGGGAGACATGATCTGAATGGATTTCAGTTAATACCGCTAGACAGTCCCATGTCAATTTCTACAATAAGAGATCTCGCTTAAAGACTTCATTTATTCTCCAAAACTTCCCAAGGATCAGAGCAATGAACGAGAGGCCGATTTGTCATGTTCATGGTGTAGATCTGGGGGTTTTAATCAAAATCACGAAGAATAAATAAATAAATAAAAAGGCTATGGGAACCTACTGGTGAGAGCTTTCTTACACAAGCCTCCCCCTCTCTTTCTGTCTTTTCTCTATTCCTAGTTTTCGCATGAGAATTCTCTCTACGATCCCTTCTTATAAAGTGAGAAGTCCTGGATCTAGAAGGGTTTTAACTGATTTTATAATTCTATGCAAAAAATTATTAATATTGTGGCATGAGTCGATCCTCTAACCTCACTCGCAACCTAGAGTAATGGCAGCACGAGTCAATCCTCCGACATCTCCTTTATCTAAGAGTGCTTCTACTAGCATGCTAAGTGATTGGTTTGGTTATTAATTACGAAAATTAAAAATTTAGTTCAATAAATCTGGAATTTTATGTGGCTCAAAATTCAGGGATGTTACATTTTTCTACTTAAAAATTTTCATCTTTGAAATTTACCTAAACTACTTGGCAAACAAAAGGGAATACTTCTCAGAAATCGTAGCTTCTTATTCCCTAGATGCTTCATCAGTTTCATGATGAGTCCATGAAACTTCAACCAATGGCATGGTCTTGGTTCTCAAAACATGCTATTTACATTCTAGAATACAAATTGGTCTCTCTCTCTATATAGGTTATATCCTCATTGAGTTCGAAATCTTGCCAGTCGATGATGTGAGAAGTGTCTCTCTTGTATTTCTGTAACATTGATACATAGAACACATTATGAATACTCGCTAGCTGAGGTGGCAATGCAAGATGATAAGTTATTGCCCTAACTCATTCTAATAGTTCAAGTGGTTCTCTAAATCGAGGAGCCAACTTCCCTTTCATACCAAAATGTGTTAGTCCCTTCATCAGTAAGACCTTTAGAAGCATTTGGTCCCTGACCGCAAATTGTAAAACACATGCAATTATCAGCATTATTCTTCTGCCTACTCTAAGTTGTTTAAAGTCACTTCCTAATAAGCTCAACTTTCTTAGTAGCTTTTAGAACGATATTGGGTACAACTAGATATTTTTCTCTAACCTCAATCCAACAATTTGGTGCACGACATGAAGACCCAGATAATGCTTCATAAGGAGCAATTCCAATACTTGCCTGATAGCTATTGTCGTACATGAACTCAATGAAATGTTGATTATCGTTCCAACTTCCTTTAAAGTCGAGGACACATTCACATAATAGATCTTCAAGTATTGGGTTCACACGTTTTTTCTGTCCATTTGATTATGGATGATAGGTCGTACTATAGTCCAATGTAGTGCCCATGGCTTCCTATAAACTCGTCTAAAATCATGAAGTAAAATGTGGATCACGATCTAATGATGGAACTTGTTGATGCAGAAAGCTGGTTAGCCCTTTCTGGACCTACATACCTGCACAAGGAATGGACAAGGAAGACCTTGGCTGGAGTAGGGGACCATTCGATGCCTAAGTCAGGTAGGGAATCTGGGTCTGGTTGACTATTGAGAGTTTATGGCTAAAGATTGTGCATACCATTCACCATTAGAAGCGTCTCTATTTATAGTTTAGGAGAGGCGGTAATGTGTAGGAGATCTTCCTATTTAGCAGGCACGTATTGTAGAGGGATTCAGATCCCGAGCTAGTAGGAGGATCTTCTGAGATCCTTGGCGAAGATCTCAGGGTCCCGAGCATGTTGCAGATATCCTTCGAGATATTTGGGGAAGACCTCGGGCGGATTTCTCTTAGATAAGATCTGATTATCTGGAACCAGCGGAGACATGCAGTGTGCGGCCAAGGTGGCCTTGGCCGACCTAACGTGGGAGTGGTATGCCACTTTGAGTCATGCCGACCTGGGTCATGCTGACCTAGGTCACACCGACCTGGGATATGCTGACCCGAGACATACTGACAAGTCTCCCTAATCTAGCAGAGGAACGGTATGTTCCTGACGAACTTTGGAGATATTGGAATAGATGGAGGTAGTGCTCTTGCGGGCATGTTTCTTGGTCACAGACTCTGAGTAGGAAGCGGGCTCTCATGGAGACTGAGTTTCTCATCGAATTTTGTTTGGTCGAGTGTGTAAAGTTCCAAGTTGACCTTCTTCCATAGGTTGGTCCATTTTCCCAATAAAAGAACTCAACACTCATGTAGCCGTACAACTTCCTTTATATATAATTTAGTGTGTGCGTCCATCGAGTGAGAAATAAGAATATGAATGAAATGTGCTGACTTCCTCAGTCGGTCTATGATCACCCATATAGATCATTCTTCTTTTGTGTTAATGGAAGTCCAACTATGTAATCCATACAGATGTAGTCTCATTTCCACTCATGTAAACTAGAGGGGTTATGATGATCAACCTTCATTTGTTGACGGGTAAAACATTGAGAAACGTAATCGGCTATGTCCTTGTTCTTACTTGTCTACTAAAAAGATTGCTTCATATTCTTATACATTTTAGTACCTCCAAGATGAATCGTGAACTTAGATCAATGTGTTTTATTTAAAATTTCTTCTTTTAACTTTGGAATATTAGGCACACAAAGATGATCAAGTTACCAGATTCCTTTATCTTCCCGTATCTTCCATTATGATGTATCATTGCCCTGACGTTTAGCCACCATCTTTAGTAAATACTCATAATTTCCTTGAGTTTATATGACTCTCTCCTTTACGGTCATCTTTACATTACATTGCTGAGATGAATACACCGCTCCTAAAATTGTAACTTTACATCAAATTTCCTTCACAAATTCCACCATCGCTCATTCTCAAACCATTAGTCTAGCTATGCTTTGCTGCTTATACTTCTACATATTGAGAGTGTCAGCCGTGAAATTCGTCTTGCCAATAATATAGTTTAAAATCATGATCCTTCTGAAATTCAACCAATCTTCTCTGCCTCATATTCAGATCCTTCTACGAAAACAGATATTGGAGGCTTTTTGTGATCGGTGAAAAGATCAAACTGCTCACCATACAGATAATGTCGTTAAATTTTAAGAGCAAAGACGATAACAGTAAACTCCAAGTTGTGAGTTGGATAATTGTGCTCGTGATTCTTCAATTGTCTTGACGCATATGCCACTACTTTATCTTCTTGCATAAACACACATCCGAGCCTTAAAATCGACACATTTGTATACACCATGAATTTCATTCCTTCTCAAGGAAGAGTGAGAATAGGAGTCGATGTCAAAAGTCACTTTAGCTCGGTGAATGCTTCCTCCCATTTCTTCATCCACTTAAATGACACATTCTTTCGAGTCTAATTGGTCAACGGGCTAGAAATCTTCGAAAGTCCTATATAAATATCATGTGGTATCCAGTGAGCTCATGAAAACTTGTAATATCTGAGACATTCGTAGTTTTCTCCCACTTAACTACTGTTTCGACCTTTGCAGGATGTATTGTGACTCCATCCTTTGTAATTATGTGCTCGAGAAATTTAACACTCTTGTAACATCCCGGATTTTTGCCGACCTGGGATTAGACGTCCTTAGGTAATGGGTCGATCCTAACACCTTATTAACTTGTCAGAACTCAATCCCAAAGTCTAAAATCGCTTGTGAACCTATTTCTTTCACAAATCCCACCCTTCACCACCTTGTTCTTTAAATTTTTCTAATTACTTTCACCCTAGACACTATCTTAAAGTTTAGGTAATGAAGAACAATACTTAAATTAAACATTGCTACAAAGGACTAAGTACCACCTCAGACCGAAATCACCCAGAACTAAATCCTTTAGAAATTAGGCGAGAATTAGCCAGTGTTAAACTAGAGTCCCTGTGAAATTATCACCAATCACTTTAAATACGATCTGCAAGACCCAAAACTTGTAGAATCATTGACGCTAGGTTACCTTAAAGTCTATGATCAAACTCATTACCCGGCTGCTCTTGGGAGCACATTGAAACTCCGTATCAGGTCTGGACCGTACATCAGGAGTCTGAATAATACGAAGTTAAGGACTTAGGACCACCTCGCTGGTCTTGACAACCATCTCGAAAATCAAATCCAGATAGTGTCCCACGACTATTCACATGAGTCCGAAGCGAGAGAGTGTGGAAACACTTGTTTTCTTTACAAAATAAATATCTTGAATAGTGATCTGGCACGTGTCGCTTGCAAATCAATTTTAAGCAACCAGACAGTTAGAATCAGACCAAATTACACCCTCGGATCAGGAGAAATTTCATACACATATCCATGTACTCGAATCTCCGATCGAGATCCGCTGACCGTTGAACTGAAACTGGTCCGCCACGCATGATCTGGAATCCCGACTGAAATGAAAACTTAACTAAACGTAAATCCAGTGTTAGTGAGTTTAAATCCGATCTTTGGCTCAAGGAGGCCCGCCAGAAGTCCTCCGTTGAGCTGAAACAGGTCCGCTTTGATTATAATTTAAGTATACTTTGACCTAGAGTCTATTTCGGTGAGTTTTTAGGCTATATAAGGACCTTAAAACCCTCTCTCTCACAGCCATACCAATTTGAGAGAAACCCTAGAGAGAGAAGAGAGAAAAGAGAGAGAAAGTGTGGGAGCAGTGAGAGAACCTCCCTGCCACTCTTCCCTGCCACTATACGAGCTTCACCACTCCATTCTAATCACTTTCCCGACGATTCCAGCTCCGTTTCTAGGTAAGAAACCCTAACCCTAATCTGTTTTGGGATTATATAGGTTGTAGGTTATGAAATAGCTAACCTATTTCGTTCTATAGGTTACCAAACTGTCATATACGAAAGCTTAGCAATTCTATCGACTCCGTTACGATTCTACGATAAAATGTGCGGACTTTAGGTGTATAGGTTATGGTTTTCAACGCTTTCGATGTCAGATAATGATAGATTCATGATCTGCATGCAATTGCACATGTACAAAGTGCTGTCTGTTTTCCGTTTCGATTAAAGATGAAAAATATGGAATTCTACATACTCTAGGTATTTGTAGAAAGTACCATATACGTACAAATTTTGAAAATGTGTTTGACATGATTAATTGTTGTATGAATATATTATATGTGGATAAATTACTTGTTTGGCAAAAGGACTCGCCCTAATACATGTTTTGCTTATATACACTATGTATGTTGAAATTGTGTATTCTAGAAAGTACCGTATACGTATAAATTTTGGAGATGTATTTGCCATGATTATTTGCTGTATGAATATATTATATATAGATAAAATACTTGATTGTCGAAAGGATAACCCTAATACATGTTTTGCTAACATACACCATGTATGTTGTAATAGTGTATTCTAAGTGTTTGTGAAAATGACCGAATGAGTATAGAATTCTCATTCGTGCTTGCCATGACTAATTGTCATGGATTTATGATTGTTGTATTGGCGATACCTCTTTGACGAAAGGATTTGCCCTAAATCACGCCACGGCTACTATACGCTATATATGTTGAAATGGGTAGCCCAAGTGTTTGTGAAAATGTTCAAATGAATATGGAACTTGTATTCCTACTTTCCATGACTATCCGTCGTGGGTGTACGCGTGTTTTGATTGGGGCAACTCCCTAGTGAAAGGATTTGGCCTAATGCCTATGTGATCAACATATGTCATGTATGTTGATGTATGTCTTTTAAAGTGTTTCTTGAAATGTCTGAATGAGTAGTAGTTAGCAAAATTGTAATGTACAAGGGTGTTGAGATATGATTCTCAACTTCTTTTAACTATGTGTATGTTTTCCTTGGATAGTTGTGTGATTAGGAATTGAATATGTACAAACTCATGCTTGTGTTGTGCTTCATAACATGCTCAACTGCTTTTATGATTTTATCTATGTAATGCATATGCTTAAATTCATGTTTACGTTGTATGATCCGTCATGGGTGATGGGGGAGTGGAACAACGGGTGCGTACAACAGCCCTGGCAGCCCTAAACGGATAATACCAGACTTTGATTGTATGATTTGAATCTTAATCCATTACTGCTTTATCTATCTGCAATTGATTGTGTTTGGGGCTATGATTATAGTCCAAACAATCGGTACCAAAATTGAATTCGTGGCTATGATTCATTTGCCACGTGAGATGTGTTCGACGAACCCGAGTCGTACTTCGGTTGGCGATAGTGGTTGGTCACTCGAAGTGCTTATGCACTTCATGTCGTTCAACTTGTTGTGCGCTCGAGCTAGCCGAGCTCGTCAAGTAACCCGATCTGTCTTATGTATGTTCACCATGTTTGGACGTCTCTGCTTGAACCTATGGTACCAAACTTACCAGTGAAATCCCTTTTAACCATGGTACCTCGATCCGCTAAGACTCATGAGCCGGGCATGGTGGTATGGGACACCGTGGTCGAGCTGTCGGCCTACGCTGGGGCCACGTGTCTCCCCGTAGTGACCAGTGAGCAACCAGACTCGTGAGCCGATTATGGTGGTATGGGACACTATATTCGAGCTGTCGACACCTACGGTGAGAGCCAAATACGGTGAGACTTGTATTCGTGCTGACGGGCGACGAGTCCTCCGTAGTGTCTTCGAGTATATTCTAAGGTCTATGATTGGCGACGAGCCCTTCACAGCAACTAGAGCATGAGTTGAGCCGAGTACGGTGAGATCTGTATTCGAGCTGACGGCCAGCGATTGAGCCGAGTACGGTGAGACCTGTATTCGAGCTGACGGCCAGTAATTGAGCCGCATACGGTGAGATCTGTATCCGTGCTGACTGGTGACGAGCCCTTTGTGATGCCTTCGCTATGCCTCTCAAACCATAATATCGTATGAGATTAACTAGGACTGACAACCCTAGAATGGATCATGTTTGGAAATTATACAAGGGAGGTACCTTAGTTTCTCAATACTGTTGTTTGAAAAGGACTAATAATTACTTGGTAATCATGCTCATCATCGCACTGCATGTGCCTGGTAGATGTGGAGCACTGAGGGATGAACGCATTCGTGAACATAAGATGGTGTCGCTTGAGGGTGGTTTGGCAAGGGCATACATCATGTCATTTCATACTTGCATTAAATAAGAGTAGTTAGAATTGTTTGATTGTACTGCTTTATCATTACTGCTTGACTGAATTGATAACATGTTAACCTATGTTTTATTGTTCCACTGAGTTGATCACTCACTCCCACGTTATGGGACGGTGTTCCGAACACCCACCAGACTTTGTTTGATTGCAGATGGTGACGCTACTCCTGAGGCGGAGCCGGACTTTTGTGGCGACGAGGATGCTTTCTCGTATATGCGGTTTTCAGGCGGCTTCATGTGAGTCGTACCTTGATCGACGGGGTTACAGGGATGTTGACTAGATGACACTACACATTTGGTAGCTTTTGAATTGTACTTGAAATTCTTTAACCTGGTAACCTTATCACACTCTGGAGACTTACCATAGTTCTTTTTATATTTTATATATCTATCACAGTCTTCCGCTTGAAATTTAATTGTCTCTAGAGTATGATATGTTGTTTTGGCTTAATCTCACTCATGTTCAATGCACTAATACAGTCAACATTCAATCATCATTCATTTTGTTACATAAGTGATGCGTTAGAACTCGGGAGTTGAGTTTATGCTCGACCCTCGATTTTCAGGGTGTTACAGTTGGTATCAGAGCATGATTTGGATTAAACCAGACCGGGGTTATGGTCACACGATGCACTTTGACGCACTCTAACTCACTTTGACTTATGAGGGAGCGACAAAACGTAGAAACAGTCATAGGTATCCCGATTTCGCCAATTAGCGAAGTTCACTAAAAACGAACGCCGAAATCGAGTCCGTATTCAACCATGGTCGCACGGGTCGACCTTAAAACATTCCTAGGGCGTCTATAGATGATTCTAGATTACAATCCACCTCACCCCAACCGTTGAAAATCGGTAGAATACGGGATAAGAGTGATGATGATAACTACTCCGAATCCTCGGAGCTTCTCTGGACTCCTCACAGAGACTTCTCGAGTCTATGAGAAAAGAAAGCAGAAAGTAGAAATAAATTCTAATAAATTTGAAATTGATTAGTGAATGACAAAAGAAAAATGAGTTCATAACCCTTTAAGTAGGGATACCAAGTAATGGGAACGAAATCAGAAACAAACTACAACTAAAACTCCTAGAATTCGCGACTTACTATAAGGTCGTGATTTCTATTAGTGCGCAAGGTTTTCGGCCAAAAATAGTAAGTGTCCTATTTGGCTTCACCAAACCGTTCACCTAATTATTCCAAGCCCTTTTCACGTTGGGCACAACTCTTAAAGCCCAACGGATGAAGAGAAATCAAATTAAAAGTACTATTTTAGTAAAACGAAATTGAAACAGGGAAATGACCATCAATCGGAAGGTTTTTTTACAATTCCGGGCTTCGAAACCCAGTTTAGCAGGGTTGGTTGGCTTCATTAGCTCGTTCTACCCCAAATTCATATATTTTATGTCAGATAACTCATTCCGGATTGCAAGATATGTCTGATTTGACCCGAAACGACTCGAAACGGAGTCGGGGGCCACACACGTCAATCCAGGGGTGAACCAAGTGGACCCAGGGTGCATTTGGCACCTTGGGGGGATGGTGAATACCGCCCCTCTGTGGCGGCGCGGTGCCGGACAAGGTGGACCGCGGTCGATCGCGGTCAGGTTGGCCCGCTCAGGTTGGGCCGGGTCTGGTCGTGGTCGGCCCGACCCCCTGACACGTTTGGTACGTGTAAAATTTTTTGGGGCCCCCTATTTCTCTTCGGTTGGAGCCCCACTTCTCATTTCTACCCTTCCAAGCCCTCCAACTTGCTGTTTTTCTCTCCAAACTCCCTTCCAATCTCCCCTTCCACTGTTTTCCGTTAAATCTCGCACCCTTCTAACGTTCACAACAACACCTACTCCTCTACCCTCTCCATTCTCGTTCATTTGAGCTCCTACACTCTCCATTCGAAGCTCAAAATCGTGTAAGCACTTAATCCAGTCCATCTCTTCACTTCCTTTCTTTAAACCCTGTCTATTGGGCCTCTATAACGTCTGTTGAGGCTCCAATCCATGGAAAACCAAACCTCCGGCCCTTTCTCTCTCTCTGCATCACTTTTCATACGCTATTCCATGGCTCTATCCAAGCTTGGAACGGCCATCTTCTCGGATGCCTAGCTATTCATATGTTGTCTTGTAATTTGCGTGGGTTACTGTCTTAGGGTGGTTATGTTTCCATGTTGATGGTGTAGTAGTTGGTAGAATGTTTTAGATGTTTGAGGACGTTTAGGGCCCGTTCGGCCAACTGCATTAGGTGAGTTAGGTGGATAACATTGTATAAGTAACAATAAATGTATGTGTAAGGTATGGCCCTTAGATTGGGTGTATCCCATGTTTTCCAATGCCATGTTTGGAATGTACGCAATGAAAAGTATATCTCGGGTTTTCCTATTACGCTTAGAAATTCCTCATCCTAGGATTTGGAACTCTCATCTCACACTTTCCCACACAAGGCTCATTTTCCAAAGCCTATACTATTAATTTTAATCCCCACCCACCCTCCTACCAAACAAGTCATTCCCAATCCTGAAGTAGGATTAGCAATACAGTCCCATTTAATACAACTTAAGACCACTGGCCAAATAGACCCTCGGAGTTTTGGACTTAGAGCGGTGCTCCTAGATTTCAACAGACATGACCGTGTAGGAAATCCAACAAATATATAATGTGAACCTTAGGACCCTCTTAGTTGGTATGAGCATATGTGAAATGCTCGAGCGTCAAGTATAGACAACTCAATTCCAATTAGGCAACTTTGACCCTAAGTGATAAAATCCTTTCTTGTATTAGAAATGAACTGAAATCATCTAGTGTATAAACTTAGACTTTGGATTATAACTATTGGTTGGTTATACTAAGGAATGTAGATAAATTAGTTAGTTGACTTGATTAGGTTGGACGAGACCCCGTTCCTTCATTAAATCCCCTTAGTACTCATAGGCTTCTTTAACAACTCTTAGGAGGCTTGTTTGATTAGTAACTAGTCACTCTCAGAGGAAACTTCTATATCCCTTGGATTTAATGATAGGTCAAATCAATACAATCCTTAGACTTGCCTTCCCAAAGACTTATTATCATCGGGAACACGGAGTAGAGAACTAAATATATAAGCGAGGTATTCATGGTTTGAATTGAATTCTCAATCTTGGTAGTGACCAATGAACTCTATGCTCTAATCAAGCAAAAGGTCGGGATCAACTAGGATTAAGAACTGATACAATACATTTTCTGTCCTCATGAGGCAGAAGATCCATCACTACGCCAAAATGGCCATTTTGCGACGTATTTTTGCCACGGACTTCATCCGTTGCAAAAATCTCTTGGTTTAACGACGGATTTAATCCGTCGCTAACTGAAATAGTCATCGCTATGCTCATTTTTCTAGAATATCCGGTCCGAACGTCGCGGAATTTAGCGACGGACTAAAATCCGTCGCTAAAATCTGATTTACGACGTATTTACGACGGAGTTTTGTCCGTCGTAAATAGGCGACGGATGAAATCCGTCACAAATTTTGATTTGGCCACAGAAAATGAACAGTTGCAAATTCCCGCTCAATAGACGAAATGGCAGGCTTTTCAGTTGATTTTGCGACGGATCAGGTCCGTCGTAAAAGGACTCACCTTATCATTACTTACTAAAAAAAAATTTTAGAATATGGTGGGAAATTAAGTTTTTTTGTAGTCATAATTGTTTTTTTTTTATATATAGAATTTTAGTGGTTTAATTGTAAATATTTGTATCTAAGATTATTTTTTAACAATTGATTGAATGCAAAAAGAAGATTTATTTTGTTTTTATATCAAATGAGTGGAATTTTTATTTTTATTTGTTAATTTAAAACTAATATTTAAATGATTTGTAATATCACATGAAAAAAAATATTGCGAAGTTTAAAAAATTTAACAATGTTTGAGAAAAAAATTAGATTTTGAAAAAATAAAAATCGTGATTTAATAAAAATCTATTTTGTGGAAACAAAAAAGAATATTTAATAAAGTTGATAAATTTGAAAAAAAAAAAGCATTTGATTTTGAGAAAAAATAATATCCTGAAAAAGAAAATTAAAAATATTTTAAAAAATGTGAAAATTTTCACAATGTTGGAAAAATGAAAATATTTTTAAAAATAAAATCAGAGTTCGAAATTTGAAAAAAAAATAAAATAAAATTGTGAAGTTCAATAAAAATTGACAAGTTCAAATAAAATGCTTTTTAAAAAAATGGAGAAGTGAAAAAGAATTGAAAATTTTTAAAATAAAATGATATAAAAAAAATCGATACTTTATGAAAAAACAAACATTTTGAAACGAAAAATAAATAAGTTGAAAAATTTTGTGATTTTGAACATTAATTGATAATGTTCAAAATTCGAAATTAAAAGAAAAAGTTATTTATAAAAACACTAAGATTTTGAATATATATTATATATATATATATATATAATTTTTAAAAAAATTGAAAAGTTGAAAACAACATGAAGCTTTTGAAGAAAAAAATCGGCATTTTGGAATTGTTGGGAAAAAAAAAATTGTGAAAATTTAAGATATTTTGAAAATAAAAATTCAGAATTTGTATTTTAATTTATTTTTTGAAATAATTTATAACAAAAATGATATTATGTTAAAAGTTTTTAAAGAAAAATTAAGAGTAAAAAAATATACATTTTGAAAAAAAAAATGTAATTTTTAAATGGATATTGATATTTATCTGTGAAAAAAATATTTTTTAATAAATTATTAGGCACATCTACTAATTGAACATTTAACCGTTTTCGGACAATCGAATTAGTCCAGATTGAAGAGTAAATAATTTCATATGTTTAAATCAAATTTCACTCAAATTGTTGATCAATCTTGTATTCCCATTGCCTTTCTTACATGTAGCTAGCTTGATTGGGGCGAGTAACTAGTCAAATTGGGGGTATTGATCAATAAAATAGAGTGAATGGACTATACATATCAAATGGGCTAAATATTATTATCAAAATTGTGACCCAACTTAATGACCTTGCGAGAACCTACGAATTGATGTTAATAAGTTTTGTGGGCCCCATCATGATGTGTGTCGAACATCAACACCGTGCATTTAATGTGTCTCTTTTAGGTTATGAGATATCTTAAAAATCATCCGTAAACGAAACTCAGGTGGACCATACCATCTAAAACCATGTCAAGACATCATAAAAAATATAAAAGCACTTGGTTGGGCCCACATGAGTTTTGGATGCAGCTAAAAATTAGTCTGACCCCTCATCCAAGTGGGACACACATAACGAGTGAGTTGGATATGTTAATCACATTAAGGCAAGCCCAATATATGATTATGAATGTTTTAAGGAAACCCCTCTATATTTAGGTGAGTTAGTCATTACCTTTACCAAAGTAAACTTTGTGGGGTCCACCGTTATTTATTTATTTTATCCATTCCGTTTATCCACGTTAACAGATAATTTAAGGTCTAAAGAATAAAATGAAGCATATCCAAAGCTCAAGTGGACCACACCACAGGAAATAATGTGATTGAACCTCTACCATTGAAAAATTCTTGGAGGCCATAGAAGTTTTGGATCAAGCTGATGTTTGTGTTTTCCTTTCATTCATATATATTTGATATTATAAATAGGTTGGATGGCAAATAAACGTTACTGTGGGCCCAAGGAAGGTATCAACGGTGGAAATCATTATTCCACACTGTTTTGTGTGGCATGGTCTACTTGAGTTTTGGATTTACCGAAATTTTGGGATCAACCCACACCATTCATCCATTTTTTGAGATCGTTTTAGAGAATTATCCAAAAAATGAATCATATCCAAAGATTAAATGGGCCACACCACCAATAAGGGGACGGATTGGACCACAATTGTTTGTAAGGCCCATAAATTTGGGATCAACCCACACCGTCCATCAATTTTTGCACATCATTTTAATACTATATCACATAAATGAGGTAGATCAAAATCTCAGGTGGACCACACCATGGGAAAATAATATTGATTGAATGTGTACGGTGCTCACTGAACTCCCACTGTTTCCTCTCGTGTGGTCCATTTGAATGTTGGATACACCTAATTTTTGGTCACACATTCTAAAATGATCTCATGAAACGGATGGACGGGGTGGATTTCTCACAAACATCTCGGTGGGCCCCACCCAACATCCTTGTGCAGGGACTTCCTGTTAAAGGATTTTGCAGGAAATCCTACCCTCTCCTGGACGCGGATCACCTGCTGACGGGTTGAGTAGTGAGACTAACATCACTAAGCTCTGTAAGCCCCATGATGATGTATTCTTTGTATCCACTCCGTCCATTTATTTGGAGAGATCATTTTAGGTTAATAGACAAAGAATGAGTCTAACCCAAACCTCCAGTGGCCCACACTACAGAAAAGTGTGGGGAGAGTGACACCCACCATTAAAAACTTTTAAGACCCGTAAAAGTTTTCGATCAAGCTGATACTTGTGTTTTACCTTCTTTCATGTCTTTGTTAACTTGTGAACAGTTTGGATTTCAAATAAACATCATGACCGGCCTTAGGAAGGTTTCAACGGTGGGAATCACTCTCCCCACTTTTTTCTGTCGTGGGGTCTACTAAAGCTTTGGATCTGCCTCATTCTTTGGATAACGCCCTAAAATGATATCTCCAAATGGATGGACGGTGTGGATACGACACATACATCATAATGGGCCCCACAGAACTTGGTGACCTCACTTCGCTACACAACCTGTCAGTAGCTAATCCGCGTCCCCTCTCCTCTCTCTCGCCCTAAACCTGTCAGTAGCTGATCCGCGTCCCCTCTCCTCTCTCTCTCTCGCCCTAATCCTCCGTCTCTCTCTCTCTCTCTCTCTCTCTCTCTCTCTCTCTCTCTCTCTCTCTCTCGTCCTAATCCCTAATCCCCTCCCCTCTCCTCTCTCTCTCTCTCACCTTTCTTGTGCGTGTCTTTGATCCACGAACGCCCTGCCGACGCACCCCCTCGCTCTCTCTGAAGCTCGGTTAACGACTATTTGTCGAACGTGAGGTATCTCTCTCTCTCTCTCTCTCTCTCTCAATCTCAATGCCGATTTAGAATTTGGGGATTTAGTAATTTATGGATTTTTGATTTGATGTGGACCCTCATTTAGGGATTTGGGGATTTTAGGGCTTACAGATTTGAATGTGGACCCCGAATTGGGGTTTTTCTAATTTTACAAATTAGGGATTTGGGAATTTTAGGATTTTGGGGATCTGAGGATTTTTGGAATTGGGGATTTCACCTTCTATGTTTTATTTATTTATTTATTTATTTATTTATTGGGGATCTGGGGATTTCTGCTACTCCAATGTCGTCGAAAAGAAATGGCCCGTTTGGGGACAGAGCATACATACGACGTTTGGGGCTAGAGCGTACATATTCTTTCCCAGAATGATGTTTTTTCATGGATTATGGAGAGATCTTGTCCATCTTATCTTATTACGGTTTCTTTAGGGTTTTTAACCTATAGATTCGGTTTGGAGATTAGATCTGATTTTTTCTGGTATTTGGCACAATCTAATAGGATTCCTTGCCTGATTCGATGTATTTGGTTGTAAAATGATGGAAGACATGTTTCAGAAAATATTTGGCTGCATCACAAGTTAGAATACAGTGGTTGTAGGTGATCAGCTCTCAGAAGTAAATAAGGTGGTTTGATGTGTTTACCTTTCCTAGTTGTGGTATGACTGTAGCTTATGTGCTTTATTATAATGAATATATATGTTGTGTAGGTTATATATATGATGCCCTGTTAAGCCTGATTACTACCTACACCTTACAATGGTTGGTTTGGCTAGTCAAGAGTTTGCAGATGGTGGTTATGGTTAAACACAGGAATTATGAGATCTCGATTGTCTTAAGGTAAATAGTGTGATGTGATACGTCTATTTCGTACAAAGGGCTAGCTGACTGAACTAGATTTTTTTTTTTTTTTTTGCCACTTTCACTGCCAAATTTGCTATTACATGATCATTTTAAGAATGGATGGATTTATGTGCTTCTTGATTGTAATTAAAACCCAAATTTGCTGGATGGTTACTTTCAGGGTAAGCCGATGAATGGTTAGGAAATAGCAGGGAAAATGCTTTCCAAGAATTTGAGGCAAGGGAATGAAGAATTCAAAAATGAGGTTTTTTTTTTATTGCAAAACTTCAACACATGAATCTTGTTAGGATTATCAAATTGGCAGTTATCTGCCAATTGTTTTCTTTGGTGTAGGCCACATGATGAGTGCACGAGCCTGATTTTTATGTTGAGCATTCTTCGTGGTGGGGGCGAAACCTTTTGGACGAGTGGGATGCTGTACACACTTGAAACTTTGGAATTTATGCACTAGGTGGATGGTAAATTATTTTCTAACTAGTCATGTGTGAAGCTGCCTCTTTAAATTATTATATTTTAAATGTTAAAGATATATACTTTTGTCATTGTAGATTCTTTTCATTGACTAATAGTCGGGTACAAAATGCAACTTTTATAGTTTTCTTTTATTTATTTATTTATATGCATGTTGGTTTTATGGAAGTTGAAATCTTGAAAATGTTGGTATAGCTGTTGTAGGAAAAAACCTCGAAAAGTTAATAATGATTTTGAGGCTTCATTGTTGTGTAGTCTATGATCAAAATCTAATCCATTAACTAATAGAAATGTTGCTTTTTGTTTTTCTGTGCCGGCTCATGTAGTGTCGATTCCCTAATTGTGGATTATAGATTAAAAAACTGAAAATCCCTAATTAGGGATTCAACATTCAAAACTCTTAATTAGAAATTTTTTAAGGGGATATATTGGGCCATTGGATGTTCTTGCAACTGAGATTTTACATTTGCAGAATGGAACTTCTGGAGAAGATTTCAACAATGACTCAATTGATCGTGAAGAAAGGCGGCTTTGGAGGTTTTTTTTTTTTTTTTTTTCCTTTTTCTTTTCTTCAAGAGAAATGGTCACGTAGCGGCTGTATGTGAACTATCTCAGACAACCATTTCTTACTAACCAATCATGTGTAGAATATCCTATCCGGGATAAAATGATGATTACTTGGTTTGAACTTTAGGCCAATCCACTTACCATGATGAGCTAGTTTGATGGAATTTCCCCACTGCTTAATGTTGGTGTCTGCACTTAGCAAGCAAAAGCACATCTGAAAAAGGCAAGTCAGAGCCTTTAAATAATAATGGCATATGCACATCTTCACTTTTTTCCAAACTGGGCCTATAACTTTGTTCCGTATATGTAATTTTATACAAAGTGATGGTGACATCAAAGCATTTAACAAGCAATGTGCATGAATATGATGCGTGTGAATCAGTAAATAATATTAGGGAACTGCATGATGCTGAAGGAACTTCCAAATCAGGTACCATTCTGTTTAGTGTCCACATCAAGTGATAGGGTTTTTCCGCTTCTTAAAAATCCATCTGCTGATACATTTTTCTTTTTAATTTTTCCACTAACGTCGTTAGTACCATGCTTCCTAATAGCTAGTTGCTTATCGCTTTTTATTGTGTTGCAGAAATGGATTGAAATTATTGGACAGGCACGCCAAAATGTTGATTTTCTAACAAATTCAGATGTGATGAAAACCGTGCTCAACATATTGCAGGTATTAAGCATGGTTATAAGGTTTGAAGGTAAAAAGAAATCAATGGCCTAAAAATGGCTTTATTTCTTTATTTTTAATTTTTTTTTTTAAAGCAGTTGGCCCTTGAAAAATGGCTTGCAGGTATTGGGGTTATAAGGTTGATTTGACACCATTACAGCAAGATAAAACACCCCCCCCCCCCCCCCCCCCCCCCCCCCAATACAGTCGTACATGTTTTGACATGGACCAATACAGGTCCTTATTGCGTGTCATATCATGCCGATACAAATATCATATAGTCGTATCAGTCGATATGGTACCCTTTTTGAAAACCATGACCTGTAAGTACCAACTGCAATTTTCTCAAGGAGATTTGGTGCCCTTTGTGCACGTAGTTGATCAATGTCTGGTTGGTTGCACTGTTGCTGATCTAGCAATTTTATTGCCTTTTATTGTCATGTGTATGTCTATTGTATCTTATACCTTGTGACTTGTGAGTATCATACACGAGTAAAATGAAGTGTCTCTACTTGGCAAACAAACACCAGTGTAGCCAGCGCACTTGGAACGTACTTCTTATCACAAATATCATTGATCTTTCTGGACATGCTTAATGTGTACAGGTATGTTATTGGTGTGAAGAGAATCTTATGACACTTGTTTGGTTCCGTGGGTTTGTAGATGCTCTAGTTTGTAATAATGTGTATATTTGTTTTTGAGAAATACTAATAATGCACATATTTTCATGACTAATGCTTGAAACAGAATGTACAACGAGCTTATATCAAAGAAATTAGCAGGAGGAGGGCCCTTTAGCTCTAAAACATCATATGTAAAACTTCTGCAGTAAGATCAATGTTTGGGAATTATTTTTTTCTTGGACAACTTCAATGTGCACAGTGAGCAGTGAGAATTCTACACGTTATCTTCCACCATTGAAGGATTGATGGATGGAAACTAGAAAGCATTTCAAAATTCAAATTTTCAGATGCCTATGCAGAGATTCCTGCTCACTAATATTTGATTGTGACTCTGTGAGAGATATTGTGCATCAATTCTCAGTGCACACTGTGCATGCACAATCTTTACGCTTCTATAATGTGCATACATGCTTTTAAGGAATGATAAATGTATTATTCTAGCAGTACTAAATAAGATTTATGTCTAAACAGATTGGTTAAGCGGGAGACTCTCAAGCTAGTTGAAACATTTGTGGACAAGGCTGAAGATCAGCCGCAAATTGGAAAACAGTTTGTGCCACCAATGATGGACCCTGTTCTCGGGGACTATGCTAGAAATTTACCTGATGCCAGGGAGTGAAGTTTTGTCACTCTGCCACAATTATAAACAAGTAAGTTTAGCCATATATCATGGTTATTGTTCCTCTTCATTTTTTATTGTATGTAAAATGATATGAAGTTATATCTGTGGTGTGTATTGCTGTGTAGAAGGTCGTCTGTCTTTCGAGTTGCCAACTTTCACATATATCAACCAAGGCCATCTCCCTCTCCTTTATTCTGAATGCTTTAATTATGGTAGCAGATGCAGTTATTGCAGTCAAATGGGTTTCCCTCCTGGACAAATAACCTTGGACGCTGTTATTTACTACCAAAATCTGGATAATTGCATCTGCTTCAGATGCATCTTTTTGTCATGGAGGAAGCTAATGAAGCTGCTAACTCTCAATGAAAGTAGATAGGGTTGCTCATCGTTGGAAATTTGCTGCCTCTTTTGTTTATTTCCTATTTGAGTAAAAATATCAGCTCATAAAAAAGAAGAAAATAAAGTGGTTAATGTGGTACACTTGCCCTTGTTTTAACCTGGTCATAACACTACCGCCAATCATCCTCAAATGGGGTACAATCATGTTAACTTTTTTTTATTGGTAATTTAAGAGTTAATTGCTTAATCATTGTGAAACTAAGTAATGATTTTTTTTTCTTACTTTCTAATTTTATTATTATTACTCAGCCCAAAAATTAGATTGGCTCAGCCATGTCACATTGGACCAACCATGTACCCATGCCAAGTTTCTTTTGGTGCACTTGAGTACACAGACAAGATTGAGTTTTTAGTCCTTTGGATTCTTCCATCAAGCATCATATTCTCTTGTAAATAAAAGCTTTTTTGCCAGATCTTTCTAGTCTTAGATTCCTAGCAGTTACTGTATCCCACCACAATGAAACTAGTGATGTCCTGAATCCTGATACTTGGTTGGGCCCAGATAATAGATCTTGGTGGTGATGTTTACAGGTACAAGGGAGTAATGATGGAGGACGTGCCTCACATATTTGAAGCCGTTTTTGAATGCAGGCTTGAGGTACTTACTGCTAACATGACTGATTGAAGCATGCATACATGATACATGGTTGCACTGTTTTTTCGTACTAATGTTTCTTCTCTCTTTTTTTCTTTATTTCAGATAACGAAAAATTTCGAAGATTATCTAGAGCACCACTTGAAATTCTTTTCTTTATTATGTGCAATTGCTACACATTGTTTCCATGCTTTGATTCACTTGTCAAGTCAGGTTAGTTAAGCTTTACATCAATGTTGCACCCATGCATATTTTTGTATGTCCATGGCATATCATGCGTGTATTTTTCTCTAAATATTCAATCGCTCCATTAATAGTTCCTCTTCTTCTTCTTCTTCTTCTTCTTCTTCTTCTTCTTCTTTTTTCATTTTTGGTGTATCATTTATTTATTTATTTTCTTTTGTTAATCCATACTAGCAACTTAAGCTTGTCATGGATTCTATCATATGGGCATTTCGGCACACTGAAAGGAATATTTGCTGAAACCGGGCTCACCTTTTGTGGAGATGCTGAAGAACTTTCAGGGGTTTATTTCATTGTCCCATCATCTGTTCATATTATGGCCTATGCAGTTTCTTACCCTTTGGAATGTTCTTTTGACAGGTTTCTGAGTTCTGTATCAATTCCATAGGACTACTTTTATCATATTTGTTCATAGATTTCACTATTCAATTGTTCCAATGTTAGATATGTATGTGTATTTATACTTTTAACAATTTGAGTTGAGTATGTAAAACTCATTAATAGTTGACTTACTTTCTCATAATAAGAGTATATTAGAGACTTACTATCTAACAATAGAGCACGCCTCACCTCGTACGTAGAACTCTTCTTAAATCTTGGTACCATCCTTAATTGAGCAAAGAAATTAAACAGCTCACCTTGCTTCTTTTGCATGCCATGAAAGTATGATTTTAACATGCATGTTGATATTTGTTCGTGGTCTATGCACAATTGCTACCATATGCCTGTGCAAACCTTAAGATACATGGCATATACTTTCCCTTTCTTTATAGGCATCTGCTTTAATCCCATCGGTGCAAACTTTTAAATGGTTACATGATTTTGCATCTCCATAGATTACACGAAGGACATGTGAAATCCAAGGCGAAAGAAAGGAAAAAAAAAAAAAAAAACAATAATCATCCAATGATGATTTTCATGAGAATTATTGAAAGATGGATTCCAATTTTGAGTTCTTATTTGGGTAATAAGTGGGAATCTCATGTTCCTCTCACAGTGCTCACCTAGTTTCTTCTGCCAAGAATCCAAATTCTGGAAAAGTGTAAGGACTGCTTGTTGGAATCCACCATTTTTTTGCTATCCAAACAACACAAATGGCCACATTAAAGGAAAACCTTTTCCTTTTCCGTTGATTGACATGGAATCTAGGTTTCCAAACATGGCCTAAGATTTTTTTCATCTCATTTTCTATTTTTTTGATAATTTTTTTTAAAAAAAAATTCAGCTCTTTTTTTTTTTTTGGAATGAATAGTCAGTCTTTTTTTTTTCTTTTGTTTTGAGTGTGGATAGTTGGGATGCATGTAAACTCTGTGCATCTACACATGCATGCACTAGATAAGATTTTCTTTTTCATCTTATTTTCTATTTAGATCAAATATACGAGTGTTATAGTGAATCTAAGCGTGAAAAGTTCATAAAATCATCAAGCAGGTCAAGACAGGATTCTACCAAAGAGCGGATTGTTTCACCATCATAAACGTGCTCAATATTAGAAAATAATACATATTTGGAGTCCTCTAAATATTTGGATTTTCTTCCACTTTCTTGAGATTTTTTCTTTTAAAAAAATTAACCATTACACCCCCTGTAATAGTTGTAACGGCCTATAATAGTAATGGTTTGCACCAAAGCCATTATGGCACCATTACCATTACATAATACCTTGGTCTTTTTTAAATTTATTGGTTGTTTGTTTGGCATTTGAATGTCATGTGCTCATTTTGGATATGATTGCATCACTTATCGCCTATCGCCAGTGTTCTTAGTATCGGTATTGTTATACGTATCACTAGCTAGGGATATAGAAACATGTATCGATGTCGCTTATATCATCGTTAATGCCCGAAAATGTATCGCTGACTAAGGGAAATATTGGAGAAACATGAGGAAATTGTGGAATTTCTTAATGAAACTTCAGGGAATACTAAAATACACATATTTGCATATTTAGGAATCAAATAATTGCAAAAGAAGACGCATACATAATAAGTTTCTCTTTAATGAGTCTAGAAGCATTAACGCTGACTCAAGGAAACCTTAGAAAAACATGGGAAAAATAATGGAATTTCTCAATGATATATTAGTTGATGCTAAAAAACACATATTTGCCTATTTAATTATCAAATAATAGCGAAAAAGATGCATGTTTGCATATTTAGGAATAATAAATTTTCATTATGAAAGCAGTTAAAAGCACTGACAAGTTGTTCCTATCTTCTCATTATGCAGGTGTATCTTGTTGGGAAATAGGAATTTCGCAATTCCTACACTTTCATTTGGTCATTTTGTTAGACACTAGTGCGTTAAATGCAGATTGCATTGCGCTGTTGTGTATTGATTCCAATATCTAAAGATCTTTTCAAACTGTATTATGCTCTCCCAGAGAATGCTATGAAGTTAAGAAACGCTCTTACCTGAACCTCTAATGGCTAGGATGAATTCTAATATCTTATTTTGTTAATTGGTCTCTGTTGATTAAACTATTCACCTTTCATGGATTTGAGCTGGTTATTTGTAATATATGAAGGGTTGACCAAACTAGTCTTTTCTTGGATTGAATCTGGTTGTTTGTAATATATGTAGGAAGGGCTCAAAAGAAGATTGAACAAGAGAAGATACTAAGTAGCTAATTCGAGGCAAGGCATAGCCAACAGTTGAAGTTCCGGGTAAGAAGTGTTTAGTTAGGAGGGTTGAAGTCAATTTTTGGAGTGGGATACTTGGGTCATTTCCTCTTTTATTGAATTGAGTTGTTACCAATTTTGTGAATAGGATTATAATCAAACAATAGTGTGAATTATTTTTTGAATGACTATCAGGTGCAAGATTAAAAAAATAATAATAATAATAAATTATCAATATTTTTTTATTTACAGATATTTTAGCGACGGACCAAATCCGTCGCTAATTTCTGAACGTTGAAAATCAACGACGGATTTGAAGTCTGTCGCTTACTCATATTAGTGACGGACCTTATCCGTCGCTAATGTTTTTAGTGACGACTAATTTTTTTAATATTACCGACGAATTTTTTATTTTTAACAACGGATTTTATCCGTCGCTATGATGCGACGGACCTTATCCGTCGTAGATGAAACGATGGATAAAATCCGTCGTAAAACCAAAAACGACCCAGTAAACAGCGACGGACGAAGTCCGTCGTTTTTTTGGTTTTACGACGGATTTGGTTCGTCGCAAAATGGCGATTTTGGAGTAGTGTATGTATCCAGCTCAGACCCACTACGCAACTTTCTTCCGTGTTGGCCGAACCACTTGCAAACAAAAGTTTATAACTTCGTCTTTGAAAAGTATTAGGAGTATATAGCCGATAGCGACTTTATCTTTTAGGCCCAAGGAATTACCTAAATGGGCAACAAATAGTTAGGAATTAGGTCCCAAATTACATGCCATGTCGGCATACATTTTGTGCATATGAACGTAGAAAGATTGCCTGCCTGTTAAGCTAGACATGATTAAATAGGATAAGTCTAGACCGTGACAAAACTCCTTGGTAGATGTAGGCAACTTGCCACAAACTCACACTTGTCCCTAAATCAACCACAATACTCATCATCTTCAGCTCCTTTCTATATTCATAGGTACCAATGCCATAGTACACATCATCTATGGAAGGAAGACCACTGTATTGGGGGGATCATCTCCCATTTCATGTCAAGAATAGGTCCTAAATTACACCTTGTTCCGATATACGGAGCAGGACATAAATCTTGAGCCTTGAGGGTGAATGAAAATTTTTTAAGGGGGGTAAAACATTATGAGCCCAATCTAGTTAGGTCACTTATTGCATCTCTTTGATCTGGACGTGGTGGACCTTACCCCACTGGCCCAGGATCGAAACTGTGCTCGTTGAATACGAACATTATAAAGTCATAGCAAGTTCTACTATGAGAAACCATTTTAGGATCATCTAGTAAGATTTGATTCACCATTTCCTTGGACATAGATAATAACAAGGACTCTCATAGACTAAGACCTAAAGGGCAACTTTAGACATAGACAATTTGAGCCTTTCAATGATGTACATTCCCTACGTTTTTAGAGTGATCAGACTATGAAGCTACTGAAATATACAACTGCGAAGCATTCGCGGCTTGACCCAATTCTCAATCATGGGCGACTACCAACGGACTCACTACTTGACCGAGTAGAAGACCAGGATCTACCAGGACTGGGAAGGGATATGATGAGCCTTCAACCCTGGTCAGGTGGATGATCAATGTATCAAGATCAAGCACACTATAACCGTCTCTCCGTGTTGGTCAAATAATGAAAAACAACTATCTTACTCTAAATAATTGGGGATTGTCGTCAAGACTCCAACTAGGTAAAGAAATAAATTGTAGAAAACCATCAGGGTATGAGAAATAGATAAAGAAATAAGTTTTAAGGGGGGTAGACTAAAATGAACCAGGCTAGTATATACCCTACCACGCGTAGGAATTCGAAATCAATAAAACTTAGGCAAAGGAAATAATTAAATCTTTCCTTATTACCCTTAGGTAATTTCGGGGATGAAATTTTGTTTTAAGGGGGGTAGATTGTAACATCCCGGATTTTTGTCAACCTGGGATTAGACGTCCTTAGGCAATGGGTAGATCCTAACACCTTATTAACTTGTCAGAACTCAATCCCAAAGTCTAAAATCGCTTGTGAACCCATTTCTTTCACAAATCCCACCCTTCACCACCTTGTTCTTTAAATTTTTCTAAGTACTTTCACCTTAGACACTATCTTAAAGTTTAGGTAATGAAGAACAATACTTAAACTAAACATTGTTACATAGGACTAAGTACCACCTCAGAGCGAAATCACCCAGAACTAAATCCTTTAGAAATTAGGCGAGAATTAGCCAGTGTTAAACTAGAGTCCCTGTGAAATTATCACCAATCACTTTAAATACGATCTGCAAGACCCCAAAACTTGTAGAATCATTGACGCTAGGTTACCCTAAAGTCTAGGATCAAACTCATTACCCAGCTGCTCTTGGGAGCACATTGAAACTCTATATCAGGTCTGGACCGCACATCGGGAGTCCGAATAATATGAAGTTAAGGACTTAGGACTGCCTCGCTGGGCTTGACAATCATCTCGAAAATCAAATCCAGACAATGTCCCATGGCTGTTCGCATGAGTCCGGAGCGAGAGTGTGGAAACACTTGTTTTCTTTACAAAATAAATATCTTGGATAGTGATCTGGCACGTGTCTCTTGCGGATCAGTTTTAAGCAACCAAACCTTCAGAATCAGACCAAATTACACCCTCGGATCAGGAGAAATTTCATACACATATCCATGTACTCGGAATCTCCGATCGAGATCCGCTGACCGTTGAACTGAAATTGGTCCGCCACGCGTGATCTGGAATCCCGACTGAAATGAAAACTTAACTAAACATAAATTCAGTGTTAGTGAGCTTAAGTCCGACCTTTGGCTCAAGGAGGCCCGCCAGAAGTCCTCCGTTGAGCTGAAACAGGTCCGCTTTGGTTATAACGTAAGTATACTTTGACCTAGAGTCTATTTCAGAGAGTTTTTAGGCTATATAAGGACCTTAAAACCCTCTCTCTCACAGCCATACGAATTTGAGAGAAACCCTAGAGAGAGAAAAGAGAAAAGAGAGAAAGTGTGGGAGCAGTGGAGAACCTCCCTGCCACTCTTCCATGCCGCTATACGAGCTTCACCACTCCATTCTAATTACTTTCCCGGCGATTCTAGCTCTGTTTCTAGGTAAGAAACCCTAACCCTAATCTGTTTTGGGATTATATAGGTTGTAGGTTATGAAATAGCTAACCTATTTCGTTCTATAGGTTACCAAACTGCCGTATACGAAAGCTTAGCAATTCTATCGACTTCGTTACGATTCTACGATAAAAGGTGTGGACTTTAGGTGTATAGGTTATGGTTTTCAACGCTTTCAATGTCAGATAATGATAGATAAATGATCTGCATGCAATTGCACATGTACAAAGTGCTGTCTGTTTTCCGTTTCGATTAAAGATGAAAAATATGGAATTCTACATACTCTAGGTATTTGTAGAAAGTACCGTATACGTACAAATTTTGGAAATGTGTTTGACATGATTAATTATTGTATGAATATATTAT
Source organism: Magnolia officinalis (assembly GCA_021015155.1). Lineage (NCBI taxonomy): Eukaryota > Viridiplantae > Streptophyta > Magnoliopsida > Magnoliales > Magnoliaceae > Magnolia > Magnolia officinalis. Next base: position 34,613,784 of record JAJHSJ010000008.1, read on the forward strand.
GTGGATAAATTACTTGTTTGGCGAAAGTACTCGCCCTAATACATGTTTTGCTTATATACACTATGTATGTTGAAATTGTGTATTCTAGAAAGTACCATATACGTATAAATTTTGGAGATGTATTTGCCATGATTATTTGCTGTATGAATATATTATATATGGATAAAATACTTGCTTGGCGAAAGGATAGCCCTAATACATGTTTTGCTAACATACACCATGTATGTTGTAATAGTGTATTCTAAGTGTTTGTGAAAATGACCGAATGAGTATATAATTCTCATTCGTGCTTGCCATGACTAATTGTCATGGATTTATGATTGTTGTATTGGCGATACCCCTTTGACGAAAGGATTTGCCCTGAATAACGCCACGACTACTATACGCTATATATGTTGAAATGGGTTGCCCAAGTGTTTGTGAAAATGTTCAAATGAATATGGAACTTGGATTCCTACATTCCATGACTATCCGTCGTGGGTGTACACGTGTTATGATTGGGGCAACTCCCTAGTGAAAGGATTTGGCCTAATGCCTATGTGATCAACATATGTCATGTATGTTGATGTATGTCTTTTAAAGTGTTTCTTGAAATGTCTGAATGAGTAGTAGTTAGCAAAATTGTAATGTACAAGGGTGTTGAGATATGATTCTCAACTTTTTTTAACTATGTGTATGTTTTCCTTGGATAGTTGTGTGATTAGGAATTGAATATGTACAAACTCATGCTTGTGTTGTGCTTCATAACATGCTCAACTGCTTTTATGATTTTATCTATGTAATGCATATGCTTAAATTCATGTTTACATTGTATGATCTGTCATGGGTGATGGGGGAGTGGTGCAACGGGTGCGTGCAATAGCCCTGGCAGCCCTAAACGGATAATACCAGACTTTGATTGTATGATTTGAATCTTGATCCATTACTGCTTTATCTATCTGCAATTGATTGTGTTTGGGGCTATGATTATAGTCCAGACAATCGGTACCAGAATTGAATTCGTGGCTATGATTCATTTGCCATGTGAGATATGTTTGATGAACCTGAGTCGTACTTCGGTTGGTGATAGTAGTTGGCCACCGAAGTGCTTATGCACTTCATGTCGTTCAACTTGTTGTGCGCTCTAGCTAGCCGAGCTCGTCAAGGAACCCGATCTATCTTATGTATGTTCACCATATTTGGACGCCTCTGCTTGAACCTATAGTACCAAACTTACCAGTGAAATCCCTTTTAACCATGGTACCTCGATCCACTAAGACTCATGAGCCGGGCATGGTGGTATGGGACACCATGGTCGAGCTGTCGGCCTACGCTAGGGCCACGTGCCTCCCCGTAGTGACCAGTGGCAACCAGACTCGTGAGCTGATTATGGTGGTATGGGACACTATATTCGAGCTGTTGACACTTACGGCGAGAGCCGAATACGGTGAGACCTGTATTCGTGCTGACGGGCGACGAGTCCTCCGTAGTGTCTTCGAGTATACTCTAAGGTCTGTGATTGACGACGAGCCCTTCACAGCAACTAGAGCATGAGTTTAGCCGAGTACGGTGAGATCTGTATTCGAGCTGATGGCCAGCGACTGAGCCGAGTACGGTGAGACCTGTATTCGAGCTGACGGCTAGTAATTGAGCCGCATACGGTGAGATCTGTATCCGTGCTAACGGGTGACGAGCCCTTTGTGATGCCTTCGCTATGCCTCTCAAACCATAATATCATATGAGATTAACTATGACTGACGACCCTAGAATGGATCATGTTTGAAAATTATACAAGGGAGGTACCTTAGTTTCCCAATACTACTGTTTGAAAAGGACTAATAATTACTCGGTAATCATGCTCATCATCATACTGCATGTGCCTGGTAGATGTGGAGCACTGAGGGATGAACGCAGTCGCGAACGTAAGATGGTGTCGCTTGAGGGTGGTTTGGCAAGGGCATACATCATGTCATTTCATACTTGCATTAAATAAGAGTAGTTAGAATTGTTTGATTGTACTGCTTTATCATTACTGCTTGACTGAATTGATAACATGTTAACCTATGCTTTATTGTTCCACTGAGTTGATCACTCACTCCCACGTTACGGGACGGTGTTCCGAACACCCACCAGACTTTGTCTGATTGCAGATGGCGACGCTACTCCTGAGGCGGAGCGGACTTTTGTGGCGACGAGGATGCTTTCTCGTATATGCGATTTTCGGGCGGCTTCATGTGAGTCGTGCCTTGATCGACGGGGTTACAGGGATGTTGACTAGATGACACTACACATTTGGTAGCATTTGAATTGTACTTGAAATTCTTTAACCTGGTATCCTTATCACACTCTGGAGACTAACCATAGTTCTTTTTATATTTTATATATCTATCACAGTCTTCCGCTTGAAATTTAACTGTCTCTGGAGTATGATATGTTGTTTTGGCTTAATCTCACTCATGTTCAATGCACTAATACTGTCAATATTCAATCATCATTCATTTTGTTGCATAAGTGATGCGTTGGAACTCGGGAGTTGAGTTTATGCTCGACCCCCGATTTTCAGGGTGTTACAACTCTCCTTCCAAAATTCACACTTCCAGAACTTGGCGTAAAATTGATTACCCTTCTATGTAAATAGTGTTTTCTGTTAAGTGTGAAATATTACATATTTTTTCCTTATTATGCATTAGTTTTATAAGCATAGATGTGCTTAATTGATCCAATTATGTATCTTTTCCTATGTGAGGTGATTTGGGGAGTAAAGGTGAAAAGGACACTCAAAGGGAAGATTAAATTCTCAAAGAATGACCAAAAGAAGATACGGAGATTTGGAGAAGTTTAATGAAGAATTTGAGTGCCAAAGATATAAGGAAACAAAGTGCAAAGGAGAGAAAAAAGACTACCTGAACACATGTTTGATGTTATGACAATCCCAAGTGTAGGGCTACGATGTAGTAATAACTCGGTGAGACCAAGGTCATACCCACAGGGAATTGTTTTGTAATTTCTAGAATATGTTAAAATTAAACTAGAATATAAACTAACTACTAAAATCTAGTTTAAAAGAGTAATTATGTAAGAAACTATCAAAAATAAAATACTAGAGTGTCAAGGATCCACTTATAGCTTCCTTAATGGTATTTTACTTGATTCAATTGGATCACTGTTCACAACCCCAAGTGTAAGGTTGCAATGTAGTAATAATCTCGGTGAGACCGAGGTTGAATCCATAGGGACTAATCTCGTGTGTTTTCTAAAAGCAACTAGAAGAAGAACTAGAAAACGATGAAAACCTAAATCTAAAAATATAGAGAGTAATTGTAAGAGATTTAATGAAAAACTTAAGAAACTCAAAGGTGGGAAACTAGGGTTTTCGAGGATCCACTTGTAGAGATTAAGGAGATCTATGCTTGATTCAAGTCACACGATTGGAATCGGAGTCCCATCCTATCCAATTGGACGATATCTCAGTAAAATCAAATCTGAACTTCCTTTGACCTAGTTCTCAATGGATGAGAGGTGTGAGAACTGGAAGTGATTCCATCACAAAACCATGCATAGGAGACAAGGCAAACAACAGGATTTACCAATCCCAAAACCAATCTGAGAGGTTTGTGAAAGTTAGGAAGGATTCTATCACCCAACCATGCCCAAGGGACAATGGTGAACAAAAGAATTTCCTAATTTCACAATCTCAATACATGAAAAGAACATACTCAAAGCTATCGTAGATCTATTGTAATATGAGTCAAAATAAACCATTAAAAACTGAAAGTATTCCTTATAATCAAAGTAGAATCAACGAGAGTTCAATATAAACATGAATCAAAGCAATAAAAACATCTCATCGCGTTACAAGCTTCACCTCTTAGCCCTAACTAAGAGGTTTAGCCAACCATAGACATGATTGAACTAAAATCTCTTAATAAAAGCATAAAAACAACTAAGGAAAAGAAAGAAAAAACTCTTGGCGATGGCTTCTCCACGCTTTTTCTCCACTCCTCAAACCCTAGATGATGCCTAGGAGTGCCCTAAGGTCTCCCTATTTATAGTTTTAGGTCTTAAACTTTCACACCGAGTGAAAATTTTCAGAAACCGTCTCAAATTTATGCAGTCCGCGCAAGTTTTGTGTAACCCTCGACTGGTCGTGGGATGTTCTCGACCGGTCAAGGATCTCCTTCGACTAGTCGTGGGACGTTCTCGACCGGTCAAGGATCTCCTTCGACTGGTCAACCAGGATAAGGATTTCGAGGTTTTACTCGCTGGAGTTCGAGTGAAGACACCTTCGATCGGTCGAGCAGAGGCCAGGACTGGTCGAATCGAAGCCAGGACTAGTCCAGCGTAGCAGGACTGGTCGATCCGGATCCAGGACTAGTCGAGGATCATCGAATTTCACTTCAAACCTCCGATTTTCTTCATTCTGGACTTAGTTTTCTTGGATCTTCAGTATGTACATTGTTCATTCTTGGTCTTATAAGATCCATTCTTGGCTTTGGTGATTCTCGAACATTAAATCCATGCTTTTAACATCCTTTTCAATCCAAGCTCTTAAATTCACCTTACAACACAAACATGATTAAAATAGAACATTAAGCATTATTATGTTCATAAAACGAAGTAATAAATGGGGTCCAATATGCAATATTTGACTCTCAACACAATCCCCAACCAGTATTTTGCTAGTCCCGAGCAAAGTATGTGAAAAATGAACCTTAATGCGTAATATTCAGACCTTTTTCTAAAAACGATCTTTTGAGTAATCAAGTATGAATGAGCAGACTCAAGATGAGAAATCGAGATTTTGAAGACCTAAAGTTAAATCACATAAGCAATCAATCAAATAAGTCATTTACCCATTAGGTCAGAGCATAGTTCGCATATCAAAATTTTCAAAGTGTTCAGTGAAAATACTATCTTTTTATAATGTTAGCCATGCTCATCACTTCAAGATTGATTGAAAACCCAAGTACTGATTCCGAACTTATCCCTTTTTCCTTCTTTTTCCAGTTTTTGATTTTATATCGACGGTCATTTGTATTTATTCTTCTTCTTTAGACATTACATCCTTTTCAAAGACATTTTTCATTCCCCTCAAAGATGTTGTCATTTTTCATTCTTTATGATCTCTTTGTCGATCTCTTATTTTTTTTAACTGGTTCTTTTTCTTGTTTTAAGGTGGATAAAATTCTCTAGACTCGGTTCTCAATATCTTTCAATGATGATCATACTAACAATCAGAAAATCTAATACTATGCACGGAAAACAATTTGAATAACATAATATTCAAACTTACTCTTAATCAATTGAATGTAAGTACCATAAGTGATAGGTTACTTAGTTGCTCCAACTCCAACAATTCAAAATTCGATTTCTATCTTATCATCATACTCAAAACAATCTTAAATATACAACTTATCACTCTCCAAACAGATAAACATTGAAATTTTTTTTAAAATTTTGTAAATTTTGATCAAAACTGAGAAAACACTAATTAGTGTACCTAATCTCGCATCCCCAACCTAAAATCTACATTGTCCTCAATGTAAAAGAAATAAGCATGATTTGCAAAAGAATAACGTAATTAAAAGAGAATGATGGAAAGATAGTACCTGATGAAGACATTTTGAGGATTTTTTCAAAGGATCTAAGTGTGACGGTGGTTAGCATAAGAGTTTAACAACCGAAAAGCAAACTATCCTAAACATCGGAAACAAACTATCCTAGAACGGCATAAGCAAACTATCCTATAACGACAGAAAGCAATAAACCTAACTACACATCCGTCAAATTAGGAGATCAATCCTGATAAACAGGATCATTCAGAGGTACGAACATGTCCTCTAAATCAAATTTATCAACAAATGGCTTTAATCGATGTCCATTTGCTTTAAACTCATTGTCATTGTTTGGATTTTAAATCTCGACAGCCCCATGAGGATAAACATTGGTAATAGTGAAAGGGTCGGTCCAACAAGATTGGAGTTTACCTGGAAAGAGATGTAATCGAGAGTTATATAAGAGGACTTTCTAACTTGGTGTGAATAATTTCTTAAGAATGTGTTGGTCATGAAACACCTTCATCCTGTCCTTGTAAATTCTAAAATTTTCATATGCATCATTCCAAATTTCTTCAAGTTCATTCAATTGAAGTTTGTACAACGTGTCAGCGTTGTCCAAATTGAAGTTTATATTTTTAATCGCCTAGTAGGCCCTATGTTCCAACTCCACAGGCAAGTGGCAAGCCTTCCCATAGACAAGTCTAAAAGAGAGACATTCCAACAGGGGTCTTAAATGTGGTACGGTAAACCCATAAAGCATCGGTCAATCGGATTGACTAATCAAATCTAGTTCTCAATGGATGAGAGGTGAGAACTGGAAGTGATTCCATCACAAAACCATGCCCAGGAGACAAGGCAAACAACACGATTTACCAATCCCAAAACCAATCTGAGAGATTTGTGAAAGTTAGGAAGGATTCCATCACCCAACCATGCCCAAGGGACGATGGTGAACAACAGGATTTCCTAATTTCACAATCTCAATACATGAAAAGAACAAACTTAAAGCTATCGTAGATCTATTGTAATTTGAGTCACTATAAACCATTAAAAACTGAAAGTATTCCTTATAATCAAACTAGAATCAAAGAGAGTTCAATATAAACATGAATCAAAGCAATAGAAATATCCCATCATGATACACGCTTCACCTCTTAGCCCTAGCTAAGAGGTTTAGCCAACCATAGACATGATTGAACTAGAATCTCTTAATAAAAGCATAAAAACAACTAAAGAAAAGGAAGAAAAAACTCTTGGCAACGACTTTTCCACGCTTTTGCTCCACTCCTCAAATCCTAGATGATGCCTGGGAATGCCCTAGGGCCCACTATTTATAGTTTTAGGTCTTAAACTTTCTCACCGAGTGAAAATTTCCAGAAACTGTCTCAAACTTACGCAGTCCGTGCACGTTTTGAGTAACCCTCGACTGGTTGTGGGCCGTCCTCAACCAGTCATGGGACGTCCTCAATCGGTCGAGGATCTCCTTCGACTGGTCGAGTAGGACGGGGATTTTTTAGGTTTTACTCACTGGAGTTTGAGTCGAGACACCTTCGAACGGTCGAGTAGAGGCTAGGACTAGTTGTGTGTAGCCAGGACTAGTCAAGCCGAAGCCAAGACTGGTCGAGCCGGAGGCAGGACTAGTTGAAGATCACCGAATTTCACTTCAAAACTCCGATTTTCTTCATTCTGGACTTGGTTTTCTTGGATCTTCAGTATGTACATTCTTCATTCTTGGTCTCATAAGATCCATTCTTGTCTTTGGTGATTCTTGAGCGTTTAATGCATGCTTTTAACATCCTTTTCAGTACAAGATCTTGAATTCAACTTACAACAAAAAACATGATTAAAATAGAACATTAAGCATTATCATGTTCATAAAACCAAATAATAAATGGGGTCCAATACACAACCTTTGACCCTCAACAATCATACAACTAGAATCAAAGACATATTGTTTAGTGTGAAATATTGCATATTTTCCCCTATTTATACCCTGGTTTTATAAACATGACAGTGCTTAATCGATTTAATTATGTATGTCTTCATGTGCGGGGTGATTTCGAGAGCTTAAAATGAAATTGATGTCAAATGGAAGATTTATACTCAAAAGATTAATAAATGAAGATTTGGAAATTTGGTAGTCATTAATGAATAATTCACATGCTAAAGATCCATGAAAACCAAGTGAGGAATGAAGAGAATCAAAGATTTGAAGTGAAGAAAATGAATCCTAAAATTATCCTGAAAACAAACATTCCTGAAATTGTCCTGAAAAAACATATTCTGAAACTTTGAGTTTATTTCGGAAAACTATGTGGAGTGCGTAAATTTAACGTGGTTTAAACTCTGAGTCTATTTTGGGAAACTGCACAAAGTGCGTAAATTTGAGGTGGTTTCTAGAATTTTCAAACTCGGTGCGGAAGTTGGAGTTCCACAATTATAAATAAGACTCCTTAGGATGCTCCAAAGCATCTTTTAGAGGTTTGGAAAGGTCTCAAGGAGTATACACAAGGGTGGAGTAGTCGCCAAAGAGCTTTTCGTCATCCCTAGTTTTTTTTCATGCTTTGTTTAAGAGATTTGGTTTCAATCATGTCTATGGTTGGCTAAACCTCTTAGCTAGGGCTAAAAGGTGAAGCATGCAGTGTGTTTGGATGTTTATTTTTCTTTGATTCTTGTTCTTATTGAATTTCATTGATTTTTTTATCACGCCCTAAACTCGAAAATCTGGTTCACAAAATTTCCGATCACCGAATCCGGCGTTGACAGCCTCCATAGTACCCCATTCTCGGCTCCCGACAGCCATACACCAGGTTCCGATCCTGGTATTCTACAATGAGGATTTCAAATATGATTTTGATTCGTAATAAACATAACCATAAGCATAACTCACGAACAATAACCATAAGAATACCATCACACAATCCACTATGATAAAAAACTTTAAAGTACAATGTGTATAAATGAAAATACATGATAATAAAAACGGAAGCTCCTGAAGCTTGACTGTACGCTCCTACTGCGACGAGGCTACGGTTGCGTCCTGGTGTCACCTGCACGCACCAATCGTGCAAAAGCTTATAGAAAGCTTAGAGGGCGGTGTAAGTGTGTGCGCAATATGAGCGTGCTCAGAATACAATATCAGAGTAATGTGGAATCATGCTAATGAGTACATGAATGTAATCAACCATACCAAGGCTATACGGTGCAAGATATGAATGTTATCGGCCATATCAAGACCATGCGATGCGAGATGCAACTCAAGCATGTCAATCCTCATCTAAATTCACATATCGATGCAGATCGTCATTAGAGCATTAAGTATCAATACAGTGCTCATTCTGATAAATCACCGGGATTTAGTACACTCCAAATGGTATGCCACTTTCCCAAGCGCGCAGCCCAAGTGAGCGTAAGAAATCTCACTATCCGTCTGCCCAATAGTCTGTCAATACCTATCCGTCACATCAATAATGGACCCATTCACGAGCTGGTCAAACTCAACCTAGTAATGCCCCTACGCTCGGGCAGGTAAGGCCACACCCATTTCCAACCGACCACGACGCATGGGAGACGCGACCTCCTGGTATTCGGCCCTCGTGCATTCATGTATCCACTCAATCTCGACGTTGAAGTCATCCTCTGGTACCATCGGGTTTAGGGATTTTCACCCAAGGACATCTATGTCACCTCGATGCTAGAAACAGTATTTTCGGTATCCAATCCGGCCACCCACGATGTGTCTGTGGAGGCCACAGCCCTGATGTCGCTAGGGCGTATAGTAATCACAATCACACAAATGCAAAGTGCATGAGTCACAAAGTCCAATCATGCATCAATTCTGCGCATACCGTGCGCTCATGTGAGATAACTCTGCCTATCAGGGAGTCTCATAAATTACCTACACTATGGCATATGCAATGGCCAATCACATCACATAACAAACATACAGATGATGCGTATGGGCATGTATCATAATGTTATACTGTCACAAATTCATAATCGGCAACGGTAGCCGGTATTGGCAATCGGCACCGATAATCGGCATCGATAATCAACCTCGACACAAGGCGGGGTCCATAGATGGACGGTTGATGATGGACCAATTAAAATCAATGGGGTCCAAGCGTTTGGATTAACCCACGAGAGAATGATGAAGAAGGGCCTAACAAGGCCTAAGGGAAGGTCACAATGTGGATGTCCAACCATCATTGCCCATCAATGTGGACCTTGAACCAACATTGCTCCCAAGGAATGGCGTTCATAAGGTCAATCGTATAATAAGTCCACAGTCTCATACAAGGGTCTAATACGCATCATCATGGCCCTCGCTTATGGGGCATATATATATATATATATATATATATATATATATATATATATATATATATATATATATATATATATATATATAACATTGGGCCGTATCAACGGCCGATTTAAATGGGCCGAATCAAATGGGCTGAATCAAATGAGCCGATTCAAATGGGCCGAATCAAATGGGTTGAATCAAATAGGTCGAATCAAATGGGTTGATTCAAATGGGCCGATTCAAATGGGCCGAATCAAATGGGCTGATTCGAATGGGTCGATTCAAATGGGCCTAATTAAATGGGCCGAATCAAATGGGCCGATTCAAATGGGCCGAATCGAATGGGCTTATTCAAATGAGCCGATTCAAATGGGCCTAATCAAATGAACTGAATCAAATGGGCCGATTCAAAGGGGCTGAATCAATGGGCCGATTCATATGGGCTGATTCAAATGGACCGATTCAATTGGGCTGAATCAGATGGGCCGATTCAAATGGGCCGAATCAAATGAGCCGAATCAGATGGGTCGATTCCAATACACCGTTCATCCATTGTTAGAGATCATTTTGGAGCATAAAAAAGGAATTATATCCAAAGGATCATCTGGACCATACCACAAATGGTAGTGGTGATAATGATTCACACTGTTAAAAATTTAGAGGGCCCACCATAGCATTTATTTCCCATCCAGACTGTTCAAAAGGTCATAAAGACCTGAACAGTGAGGGAAAACAAATATCATATTGGTTCAAAACTTCTGTAACCCAAAAGGGGTTTCAATGGTGGGTGTTCAATCCACTATTTTCTGTAGTGTGGTCCACGTGTTACCAGATCTATCTTATTTTCAGTCTCAATCAAGCCTTGAGACAAGCTCGTCAGAGGAATGGACGGTCTAGATGCAACCAACAACCCATACATTAAGGTGTAGGGCCCACCGTCCAACCACATGGGCAGTGTGGCTAAGACCCATACATCACAGTGGTCCCCCACGTCCATATTAGAGGGACAGTAAGGATACAATACATGCGTCATGGGGTCCAGGACCGTTTCCATTAGTTGGACGGTCTGGATATCAGGTCAGTCGCATCGTCCAACAACTAGACGGTGCAGATAATACCATATATCATGGTGTGGTCCACGTAGTGGACCACCTCTAGTATTATTATAATATTAAATATTTTATATATATATATATATATATTAAAATGGCAGAAATTGCCCAGACCCACCGACCAGACCCATTTGGACGGTGATGGTCTACTCATTAAAGGTGGGTCCCACGTGGGAGTGGCCCACCATAGTATGATATATATATATATATATGATAATATAATATATTATAATATTTCATATTTCATATATAATATTATATAATTAATATACATACATGTGTGTGTGTGAGAGAGTGCAAAGGGCCAGCGTCCACACCCTCTGGATGCTGGATGGATGGCTGGATGGGGCCCACCATCTTGCTGATGTGAGGCGGCACCCCTCCCCCCCCCCCCCCCCCCTTGCAATACCAAACAGGTGGGTCTCCACGTGGGCCTACCATATATAATATTAATATATATATATATATATATATATATATATATATTATATTATATTAATATATATTACATTATATAAATATATATACTATATCATGTATTTTACAAAGTGTAAGGGTCCAGCGTGTGGGATCTCCACCATCCCAACAGTGGATGGTGTGGATCATCACCTGCAATAGGGTGGGCCACACCGTCAAATGCTGATGGACGGAGTAGATATAACACATATTGGTGGGGTCCACACCATCATAATGGATAGAGAGAAGGAAAGAGGGAGAAAGAGTGAGAGAGAGGGATATGTGAAGGGGAGGGACCCCGCCACTATTGGGCCCTCCCGATACATTGCATACATTAAGTGGGTCCCACAACAGATGGGCTCTTAAAAATCAAAATCAATGGTGGATCACCCACCTATCGGCCTTCTTCTTTAGCTCCTTAGACTCCTAAGCTCCTTATCTTCAATCTTGATGGAAGTTGATGAAGATTGGAAGGTTGAGATGGGAGATGAGAGGATGGGAAAGTGGGCCACACTTGTTTTTGGGACAGAGAGCTTGGATGTTGGAAGCTCTCATGGGAGTTTGGGAGATTGCTTAGAGAATGAGAGAGAAAGAGAGGTGATGGATTGATATGGGTTGGGTGGGATGGGTGTTGTAAGGAAGGGGATGGAGAGGTATGGGTTTGTTTGAAAATTTGGTAAAAGAGGGATGGGTAGGGAGAGAGAGAGAGTTGAGTTGTGGAAAAGAAGGAGTGGGTGTTTGTACTAGGGATGGGGTGAGGTGGCATTAAGGTATGGGTGGTGTACTTGACTTGATTTGATGTGACGGGTCATAGAGATTCTCTCAGAATTCGCAACGTGCGGCGTTTCTTTGGAATGAACGCGGGCTCACATCTCCTGGCCTGAGTATCGGATTGGTGTTCGAGTCATAGCGTTGGAACCGCGGCGATGGCGCGGTCATTATGGTACAAGTTTTGGGTCGAGCCGACTTCGTTATGCAGGACTTGGCTTAGGATAGCACGCAAACGTCAGATACAGGTCGAGGTTTGCCGGTGTTTCGACAAAGAAACAAATGTATTTGTTTTGAGAGCATTATCTTATTCAGACATAATAATGGAATAGTTACAAAGACAATCATCACATTTTATTGATTCTGAATTCATTTACATCCTCTGGTTTCCCTTGATTGTAAGATAGTTTATAAAGAATTCCTTGTAAGTTACAATTATCGTAGTTAAATATGAATTTCGACAGCATAACGGCAATGATTTCAATCATCTCCTATGACTTAGGAGGAATAGACAAGTCGACTAATTAATCTTCAAGAGAATAGAGATTTCGGCAGCAATTCAGTGCTATTCCGGTCATCTCTTGAAACTTAGGAGGAATACGCCTTTTCGTCGATGATTCTTCCCTTCCTCCTGAACAAGAAAAACTTGAAGATTTGAAGACTCTAGCCATTCCAGCAGCATATCAGCCCATTGCTGTTATAGACTGTCCAGCAGTCGGTTTGCGCGGGTCTGCGCAAATGACATGCTTTGCGTGGGTCCGCGCAAACTACAGGAGCCCAATGCTCCTTTGCGAGAGTCCGCGCAAACTATATGAGCCCAATGCTCATTTGCACCTTCTGTCTTCTTCTTCGTCTTTCTTCCACTCTGAAATCTTCCAACCCCTTTTGAGAGAAAGAACGGGGTATTTATAGACATTTTTACTGATGTAAATATCTGTTCTGGTCGATGTGGGACAAAATAACATCCAACCATTTTTATACCTCCTCAAAACACTTTGCTCGGACTCGCGCAAACGACATGCTTTGCGCAGTCTCGTGCAATCTATCATTCCCGTGCAACCTGTCTTCACTGATCAGTCCACGCAACCCATTTACTTTGCGCGGTCCAGCGCAATCTATTCACTTTGCGTGGACCCGCGCAAAGTCATTTTTAAACTGATTTCTTTGATCTTCAAACTGATTTTCTTGATCTTTCCTTTCTTCAGTTCTTTGCTTATTTTATGCCTCAACAGATGCCCCCTTGATCCGTTCTTTTTTTTTTCAAAAAATCAAATAAAAGGATCAAACCATTCATTTTCTAGGGTTTGCGCGACCCCGCGCAAAGCTCGGTCGAGTACCGTACTCGGCCAGAAATACTATAAATAGTCTAATTATTTCATCATTTTCACGAACTGCTTGTACTCTGTTGAAACCCTGCTCTGGCGATTTTCTTCCGCGCAAACCTTTTACTTTGCGCGAACCCGCGCAAACCATTTCACTTTGCGCGAAGTCCTTTGTCCTTGGAGATTTTCCGCGCAAACCTTCTACTTTGCGCGAACCCGCGCAAACCATTTCACTTTGCGCGAAGTCCTTTGACCTTGGAGATTTTTCGCGCAAACCTTCTACTTTGCGCGAACCCGCGCAAAGCACTTCGTACTTAGCCAATTTCTTTTGAACTGTTTCCAACACTTAGCCATTTTCTTCTTTATTCCTTTCTTACTCTGTCATTTATCTTCCTTTCTTTGACTTATTTTCATGGCTCGTATAAAACAAACAGCTCGTCCTCCTTCCGATCAACCTTCTTCTGATCAACCTCCTGCCAAGCGAACAAAGACCACTTCCAGAAATCCTGCTTATTTTAAAGAACCTGTTCTTCCCACCTTCGACTTTTCTGACCGCATTAGATCTTTGCCTTCCCCCATTCATAGATCCATATCATTAGGAGATATCAAATGTCCCCCAAAGCACGGCAGGGAATACGATTGGGATGAATGGTTAAAGACTACGGCTCACATTCGTACTGATAGTGAAAGACCACCCCTTCGTGAAGACACTCCTCCTGCTTCTCGTTCAAAGAAAACTCGCCGGAATAAGGCGAAAGAGTTCGCAGAGAAAATTAAGGAACATAAGAGGAAGAGACTTCAAAACTCATGGGACTCGGTACGAGTTGTTGAAGGCGCCCTGAATTCTTGAGGGAGTCATTCAGACACAAAAACCACGACAAAGGATAGGGGAAGCTCATCCCATGATATTCTTAGTTCCTTTCCACAATCCTCATGATCTCTTTCCTTCTCATTTTTATGAGAAAGTTCGACAGCGCTTTAGAAATCAAGAACAACTCTGGGGACAGGCAGAATTCTGCATCAGAGGCATGTTAACTGTTCGCCGCTATTACTCTGAATGGGCGGAGGCTATATTGCTGAAGCATACGAGCACTCTTACAAAGATTGGCCTTTATGATGCCATAGAAGTGACCTCCAAACACTTCTATAGGGAACCCAATATACTGAAAGGCTACCTTGAATACTTGTCGCCTACAACCAACTTCTTCCATTTACCTTATGGTGAAATGAGCATATCACTTTGGGATCTTCATCGTATAGCCTGTCTTACAATAACAGGCAAATTCTATGATGAATTCATTCCTACAAACAGAGAATTGGCCTTTGTATCTTCTCCAGATTGCAAGCCTTCCATCTCTGAGACCACCATAGAACTGTTCAAAGAGATGGGCAAATTCCCCAGCTTCCACAAAATTCCCCCTCTGCAATGGCTGGCTCATTTCTCTAGGAGTCTCAGGTATTTATCAATCTAATAATCGACTTCCTCATTATATTCTTGCTTATTTAGCCATTCCTGCATATTAACCTCCTCATCTTTATTCTTTCTTTGAAGATTTTGCGATTGTCACTCTAAGGAACTAACGAAGCTTCGAGATGCAATGAGAGGAAGGCCAGAATATAGCTCTTTTGGAGAACTTGCAGCGTTCTTGGCTTACTGGCTAAGTTTGGTCGTATTGCCCAGCTCCAAGTGGGCAGATGTTGTTCATCCAAGCGTCTTTGTTGTAGCTGGTGCTTTAGCGGAAGGCCATAAATACTCTCTTGCTCCTCCAGTATTATGTTCTATTTACAGGGCTCTTGGAGAAGTAGCTACCCACGTAAAAGACCCTACTCTTGGAGCTTCATCTACACATACTTCTTGGCATTATATTACGGGGTGGCTTGGAGTTTATTTTCCTTGGACTTTTGAGGCTCCGGAGCAAGCATATACTCATCCTTCTCACCTTCCACTCTGGTTCTTTCAGCAAAGAGCAATGACAAAAAGAGCATATGAGTGGGTTGCCAATAAAATTCGAGATGACGACCAGATAAACTTCTTTCAGTTCTGCCTTTATCGCTACACTGAAGATACAGATATGGTGGACCAAGAAATGCTTACTGCAGCAGAGATAGCTTTCTTCTTTTCTATTCGCTCATGCAGTTTACCTCTTCGGGAAGGAACAGAATTTTGGAGAGAACCTTACTACCCCAGTCGTTTTGCTCGTCAATTTGGTTATGATCAAACCGTGCCTCAAGACTGCGGGTTGGTTCTAGAAAAATGCACTGTTATGGAACTGGTCCTCTAACTGGGCCATGATATGGAAACAACTGTTGAATGGCTGTGTTGGATCTCTTTTCATATTTCAGGCTGTGCTCGCATAGTCCGTACATCGTATAGCTGGATGCGATGGTGGGATCACCAATCATACTTGGTCACTAAATGCTTGCCAGTGGATTCTTCTATCTTTCTCCATCCGCCCAGGATGAAGGGCAGAAATTTAGAGAGTGGATCGGTTATATTCCAGAAAAGAGCTATGCATCTCATCCTGGAGAAATTTGTAGGGAATATCATTTGGAAGACCCTATCCGTGAAATCAAGCCTATCAAACACTTTGGATGGCTGGTTTGCTCACGGAGTTTTGGAGAAATTCGAGAAAGCTCGTCGGACTTCTCAAATCAAGCCATAACGATGCTGAAGGTACATCTTCTCCATTCCTGCGAGACTGCAACCAAAATTCAAGAAGGACCCTTTATTGGTACTTCCACACTCTTCCACAACCCCTTGGTCCTAGTCCATCTTACCCCAATGACTAGATCAAAAACACTTTTGCAAACATCATCCCCTATTCTTCCAGAAAGGACCCCGCAAGCATCCGCTTCCCCTATAAGTCCATGTAACATCCCGGATTTTTGCCAACCTGGGATTAGATGTCCTTAGGTAATGGGTTGCTCCTAACACCTTATTATTTCGTCAGAACTGAACCCCACAGTCTAAAATCGCTTCTGAACCCATTTCCTTCACAAATCTCACCCCTTTCCTAACTTGTGCTTTCAATTTTTCAAAGCACTTTCGCCCTAGACACTAACTTAAACTAGCTAAGTAGTAAAACTTGGATCACTTTATATACAAACTGCAAAGGCCTAAGTATCATCTCAACCAGAAAACAATTAGGATTAAATCCTTTAGAAATTTAACAAAGTTAACTAAGTGCAAACTCGATTAGCCATGAAATCCGTTGGGATCGCTTTAAATACGATCTGCAAGACCCAAAACTTGTAAAACATGTGACTCTAGGTTACCCTAAAGTTTAGACCAAACTCATTACCCGTCTGCTCTCGGGACTGAAACGAAACTTCGTATGAGGTCTAGATCGCACATCGGGAGTCCGATTAACACGAAGCTAGGAACTAGGACCGCCCCACTGGGCTTGACAATCATCTCAAAAATCAGGCAATTCGATGTCCCACGGCCATTTATTTCGATCCGGAGCGAGGGAGTGTGAAAAACACTATTCCCTTTGAAAATTAAATATCTGGAATAGTGATCTGGCACCTTTCGCTTGCGCATCAGTATTAAGCAACCAGACCGTCAGAATCAGACCAAATTACACCCTCGGATCAGGAAAAATTTCAGGAACATTTACATGTACTTGGAATTTCGGATCGTGGCCCACTGACCGTTGAACTGAAAGTGGTCCGCCACGTGCGATCTGGGAATCCGATCGAGTCGAAAACGTAATCCCTCATAGATCCATGTGTGGTGAGCTTAAGTCTGACGTTTGGCTCAAGGAGGGCCACCAGAACCTCTCTTTTGAGCTGGAAAAGTGACGAAATACCTATATTAGCAGTAACCTTTGAACAGGAGTCTATTTCGGTGAGTTTTGAGGCTATATAAGGACCTTAAACCCTCTCCCATTCCAGCCATACGAATTTGGATTTGAGAGAGGGAAAAGAGAGAGAAAGTGAGGGAGAAGTGGGAGAATCTCCCTGCCGTCGTTCCCTGCCACCACACGGGCTGCACCATCCCTTTCTTCATCGCTTTCCCGGCGATTCCAGCCCCGTTTCTAGGTAAGAAACCCTAACCCTAATCTGTTTTGGGGTTTAGACGTGTTGTAGGTTGTGAAATAGCTAACCTATTTCGTTCTCTAGGTTGCCAAACTGCCGAATACGGAAGCTTAGCAAACCTATCAACTCCGTTACGATTCTACGACCAAAGGTGCGGACTTTAGGTGTATAGGTTACGTTTTTCAACGCTTTCAATGTCAGATAATGATAGATTCATGATCTGCATGCAATTGCACATGTACAAAGTGCTTTCCGTTTCCTGTTTCGATTAACATTGTAGAATATGGAATTTCACATACTCTAGATATACGTAGAAATACCGTATACGTTTTTTTTTGGAGAAGTGTTTGACATGTTTATTTAATGTATGATTATTATATATATTGATAAAATACTAGTTTGGCGAAAGGAATCGCCGTAATACATGTTCACTTGTAAATGCTACGTATGTTGAAATTGTGTATTCTAGAAATACTGTATACGTATAAATTTTGGAGATGTATGTATCATGATTATTTGCTGTAGTATATATTATACATGGATAAAATACTAGCTTGGCTAAAGGATAACCCTAATACATGTTTTACTAACATACACCATGTATGTTGTAATAGTGTATTCTAAGTGTTTGTGGAAATGGCTGAATGAGTATGGAATTCTCATTCATGCTCGCCATGACTAATTGTCATGGATTCATGATTTTATATTGGCGATACCCCCTTGACGAAAGGATTTGCCCTAAATCACGCCACGGCCATTATACCTATATATGCTAAAATGTGTGGCCCAAGTGTTTGTGGAAATGACTGAATGGATATGGAACTTGGATTCCTACTTGCCATGACTATCCGTCGTGGGTGTACGCGTATTATGATTGGGGCAACTCCCTAGTGAAAGGATTTGGCCTAATGCCTATGTGATCGACATATGTCATGTATGTGATGTATGTAAGTTTAAGTATAACTTGAAATGTCTGAATGAGTAGTAGTTAGCAAATTGTAATGTATAAGGGTGTTGAGACATGATTCTCAACCTCTATAACTATGTGTATGATCTCCTTTGATAGTTGTGTGATTAGGAATTGAACATGTACAAACTCATGCTTGTGTTGTGATTCATAACATGCTCAACTGCTTTATGATTTTAACTATGTGATGCATATGTTTAATCTATATTTACGTTGTATGATCCGTCATGGGTGATGGGGGAGCGGAGCAACGAGTGCGTGCAACAGCCCTGGCAGCCCTAAACGGATAATACCAGACTGATTGTATGATTTGAATCCTGATCTATTACTGCTTTATATCTCTGTAATTGATTGTGTTTGGGGCTATGATTATAGTCCAGGCAATCGGTAACGAGATTGAACTCGTGGCTGAGATTCATTTGCCACGTGGGATGTGTTCGACGAACTCGAGTCGTGCGTTGCCTGTCGGCAGTGGCTAGGCCACACGAAGTTGTTTATGCACTTCATGTCGTGCAGCTCAACGGGCGATCGTGCTAGTCGAGCTCATCAAGTAACCCGATCTGCCTTATGCATGTTCACCCTGTTTGGTCGCTACTGCTTGAACCTAGGGTACCAAACTTACCAGTGGCGATCCCCGTTTAACCATGGTACCTAGATCCGCTAAGTCGCATGAGCCGGGCATGGTGGTATGGGACACCGTGGTCGAGCTGTCGGCCTACGCTGGGGCCATGTGCCTCCCCGTAGTGACCATTGCGCAATCAACTCGTGAGCCGAATATGGTGGTATGGGACACTGTATTCGAGCTGTCGATACTTCGGCGAGAGCCGAGTACGGTGAGATCTGTGCTCGTGCTGACGGGCGACGAGTCCTCCGTGGTATCATCGAGTACACTCCAAGGGTCTGTGATTGGCCACGAGTCTTTCACAGCAACTAGAGTGTGAGTTGAGCCGAGTACGGTGAGACCTGTACTTGAGCTGACGGCTAGTGATTGAGCCGAGTACGGTGAGACCTGTACTCGAGCTGACGGCCAGCAATTGAGCCGCATACGGTGAGATCTGTATCCGCGCTGACGGGTGATGAGCCCTTTGCGATGCCTTCACTACGCTTCTCAAACCATAACATCGTATGAGAATAACTAGGATTGACGACCCTAGAATGGATCATGTTTGGGAATGATACAAGGGAGGTACCTTAGTTTCCCAATACTGCTGTTTGAAATGGACTAATAAAAACTTGGTAATCATGAGCATCATCGCACCGCATGTGCTTTGTAGATGTGGCGCACTGAGGGAGTAAGCATTCGCGAACGTAAGATGATGTCGCTTGAGGGTGGTTTGGCAAGGGCATACAGCATCATGTCATTTCATTCTGCATTTAATAAGAGTAGTTAGAATTGTTTGATTTGTACTGCTTTATCATTACTGCTTGATTGAATTGATAACATGTTAACCTATGCTTTACTGTTCCACTGAGTTGATCACTCACTCCCACGTTACGGGACGGTGTTCCGAACACCCACCAGATTTGTTGAGTTTCAGGTGATGGCGATGCTTGTGAAGCAGAGCCGGACTACTTCTATGATGATAGGAGGAGTTCTCCTATCTGTATCTCTCTGGCAAGTCAATGAAGAGCTGATATTGTATTGACGGGGCTATGGTACATGGGATAGGAGGCATTACACTTCCTCACATTTGGTATATTTTAGAACTGCACTTGTATTTATTTAACCTGGTAATGTTATCACACTCTGGAGACTCATCATAAGTTATATATTTTATCTATCTATCACAGTCTTCCGCTTGCAAATTAACTGTCTCTGGAGTATGATATGCTGTTTTGGCTTAATCTCACTCATGTTCAATGCACGAATACAGTCAACATTCAATCATCATTCATTTTGTTGCATAAGTGATGTTCTGGAACTCGGGAGTTGAGTTATGCTCGACCCCCGATTTTCAGGGCGTTACAAGATGGTATCAGAGCATGATTTTGATTAAACTGGACCTGGGTTATGGTCACACTACGCACTCTGACGCACTCTGACTTAGGAGGGAGCGACGAAACATAGAAACTAACTTAGGATTTTCCAAATTCGCCGAACGGCGAAACCAACCGAAATCGACCGTTGAGATTGGGCCGTACACACCCATGATCAAGCGAAACAATCCCGAATCACTTCTAGGCCATCAGTCGACGGGTTTGAGTCATTCCTTAGAGACGAATGTCCTTAGATTGTGGGTCAACCACAACACCAAAGCCTAAAACCCCTTTTTACCCAATTTCTTCAAAATCTCTCCTTGCACCACTTCATTCTTTAATTTTTTCTAAATCCTATCATACCAGATATAAATTCTAACGTATAAATGACGAAGAATAACACCTAAACAAAAATTTACTATAAATAGTAAATATATGTATAAATTGGACTTTTGACCATTCAAACTTTGGAATCTAACCAAGTAAATGGGTTAGTTGGATAGATTAGCTCCTCCTACCCCAAAATCATATGTCACACGATATATAAAATCATTCTAGTTTGTAAATGGCCCCGAAAATGCCTCAACTGGAGTCGGGGGCCTCCCCACTTAAATTTACTAAGATCCAGGGTCGAACCCGGTGCATTTGGCACCTTGGGACCAAGGAGAACACATCCCACCCGCGGCGGCAGCCCACCGGCCACTTTGGTCGGCGGTGGAACCTCCACTCTGGCGGTGGACCTCCGCCAAACTTGGCCGTACGGGTCGGGCCGGGGCTGGGATTGGTCGGCCTGACCTCCCCTACCCCCTGGCACGTGCGGTTTTGGCTGGAGTTTGGGATTTTTAGGTCTGGAAGCCCCCTCTCTCTCAAACGCCCCTCCCATCTCTCTTTTCCTCCTATTCTTGCTATTTTCTCTCTCAAACCTCCACTCCAATCGCCCATTTCGTTGTTTCCTGTCCAACCATACATCACTCCATCGTTTACAGCCCTACCTATCCTCCTACCCTCATCATTCTCTCTCATTTGAGCTCCTACACCCCTCATTTGGAGCTCAAAAACGTGTAACCTCTCTACCCAACCCATCTCTCCACTTCCCTTTACAAATCCCTGTTCTTTGGGCCTCTACAACCACTGTTGAGACCCAAGTTCGTGGAGAACCAAAAACTTCAGCCGCCCTTTTCTCCCTCTAGGGCCCGTTCGGCCAACTGCGTTAGGTGAGTAAGGTGGATTGAATTGTAAAAGTAATAATAAATGTATGTGTATGGTATGGCCCTAGATTGGTTGTATCCCATGTTTTCTAATACCGTGTTTGGGATGTATGCATTAAATGTAAACTCTGAGTTGTCCTTCCAAATTTCGCTTAGAAAATCATTATCCTGGGATTTGGAAATCCCATCTCACACTTTCCGACACCAGGCTCATTTTCCAAAGCCTATACCAATAATTTTGATCCCCACCCACCCTCCTACCAACCATGTCACTCCCAATCCCGAGGTAGGATTAGTAATGCGGTCACATTTAATACAACTTAAGACCACTTGCCAAATAGTGTTGAAGTGATAAAGTCCCTTGATATACATTAACCTACCGCACTCTGATAGCTTAAGCTTTCTGAGTAAATGGTTGTTTGACAAATAGACCCTCGGAGTTTTGGACTTGAGCGGTGCTCTTAGACTTAGACAGGCCTGACCGTGTAGGAAATCCAACAAATATGTAATGTGAACCTTAGGACCCTCTTAGTTGGAATGAGCATGTGTAGTGCTCGAGTATAGTTAAATTTAAGTTCAGGCAACTCAATTCTACTTAGACAACGTTTGACCCTAAGCAATAAACAATTTCCTATATAGAAAGGGTATAAAATCATCTAGTGTATAAGCATAGACTTTGGATTACAACCAGTGGATTACCGCTACTCCTACATTAAGACTAGACTATTGGTTAGGCTAAGGAAAGTAAAAGACTAATTAATTAGGCTAAGCCAATTGAATGATAGAACTAGTTTGGTCGGCTTAAGTTGGTTGGAGCGAGGACCCATTCCTTCGTTAAATCCCCTTAGTACACACAGGCTTCCTTAGTAACTCTTAGGGAGCTTGTTTGACGTAGAAACTATTCACGATTAGAGAATTAATGTTAGGTCAAATCAATACGACCCTTAGAATTGCCTTCTCAAGGACTTAGTACAATCGGGAACACGGAGTGGAGAAACTATCCATAAGCGAGGTATTCGCGGTCTGAATCGAATTCTCAATTCTGGTAGTGACCAATGAACCCTATGCTCCGATCAAGCAGAAGGTCGGGATCGACTAGGATTAAGAAATGATATGGCAACTTTCTGTCTTCGCGAGGCAGAAGATTCATGTATCCGACTCAGACCCACTACACAACATTCCTTCCGTGTTGGCCCGACCACTTACAACTAAAAGTTTATAACTTCGTCTTCGAGAAGCGTTAAGAACATATAGCCAATAGAGATTGTCTTTTAGGCCTAAGGAATTGCCCAAATGGGCAACAAATAGTTAGGAATTAGATCCCAAGTTACATGCCATGTCGGCATACTTTTTGTGCATATGAACGCAGAAAGATAGCCTGCCGCTTAGGCTTGACATGAGTACATAAGGTAGGTCGGGACCGTGATACTCCCTTTCTATAATCCTAGGTACCAAGACAGATATTGTGGGAGACCGCATTTCATTTCATGTCAAGGATAAGACTTAAATTACACCTTGTTCCGACATACGGATCAGGGCATAGCTCTTGAGCCTTGAGGGTGAAAATAAAATTTTAGGGGGGGTAGAACATTATGAACCCAATCTAGTTAGGTCACCTAATACGCCTCTTTGATCTGGGTGGCGCAGCGGAAACGCGGTGGACCCTACCCCACTGGCCCAGGATCGAAACGGTGCTCGTTGAATACGAACATTATAGAAGCCCTAGCCTGCCCTACTATGAGAAACCGTTTTAGGATGATCTAGTAAGATTTGATTTACCATTTCCTTGGACATAGATGATAACGAGGACTCTCTTAGACTAAGACCTAAAGGGCAACCTTAGAATAAACAATTTGAGCCTTTCAATGATGGCATTCCCTACTCTTAGAGATTGATCGGACTACGGAGTTACTGAAATATACAACTGCGAAACATTCGCGGCTTGACCCAATTCTCAATCCTGGGCGACTACTGATGGACTCTCTGCTGACGAGCGGACGACCAGGATCCACCAGGATTCGGAAGGGATACGATGAGCTTCCTACCCTGGCCCGGTAGATGATCGATGTATCGGGATCGAGCCCACTATTACCGTCTCTCCGTGTTGGTCAAACAATGAAAACAGCTATCTTGCTCTAAATTGTTGGGAATTGTCGTCGAGACCCAAATAGGTAAGGAAATAAATGGTAGCAAACCATCAGGGTATGAGAAATGGATAAAGAATTAAGTTTTAAGGGGGGTAGACTAAAATGAACCAGCTGGTATATACCCTACCACGCGTAGAAACTTGGAATCAATAAGTCTTAGGCGAATGAAATAATAGAAATTTTCCCTTATTACCCTTAGCCAATTTCGGGGACGAAATTTTGTTTTAAGGGGGGTAGATTGTAACATCCCGGATTTTTGCCAACCTGGGATTAGATGTCCTTAGGTAATGGGTTGCTCCTAACACCTTATTATTTCGTCAGAACTGAACCCCACAGTCTAAAATCGCTTCTGAACCCATTTCCTTCACAAATCCCACCCACCCTTTCCTACCTTGTGCTTTCAATTTTTCAAAGCACTTTCGCCCTAGACACTAACTTAAACT
Organism: Magnolia officinalis; assembly: GCA_021015155.1. Classification (NCBI taxonomy): domain Eukaryota; kingdom Viridiplantae; phylum Streptophyta; class Magnoliopsida; order Magnoliales; family Magnoliaceae; genus Magnolia; species Magnolia officinalis. Next base: position 34,638,071 of record JAJHSJ010000008.1, read on the forward strand.
AGCTAAGTAGTAAAACTTGGATCACTTTATATACAAACTGCAAAGGCCTAAGTACCATCTCAACCAGAAAACAATTAGGATTAAATCCTTTAGAAATTTAACAAAGTTAACTAAGTGCAAACTCGATTAGCCATGAAATCCGTTGGGATCGCTTTAAATACGATCTGCAAGACCCAAAACTTGTAAAACATGTGACTCTAGGTTACCCTAAAGTTTAGAACCAAACTCATTACCCGTCTGCTCTCGGGACTGAAACGAAACTTCGTATTAGGTCTAGATCGCACATCGGGAGTCCGATTAACACGAAGCTAAGGAACCAGGACCGCCCCACTGGGCTTGACAATCATCTCAAAAATCAGCCAATTCCGATGTCCCACGGCCATTTATTTCGATCCGGAGCGAGGGAGTGTGAAAAACACTATTCCCTTTGAAATTAAAATATCTGGAATAGTGATCTGGCACCTTTCGCTTGCGCATCAGTATTAAGCAACCAGACCGTCAGAATCAGACCAAATTACACCCTCGGATCAGGAAAAATTTCAGGAACATTTACATGTACTTGGAATTTCGGATCGTGGCCCACTGACCGTTGAACTGAAAGTGGTCCGCCACGTGCGATCTGGAATCCGATCGAGTCGAAAACGTAATCCCTCATAGATCCATGTGTGGTGAGCTTAAGTCTGACGTTTGGCTCAAGGAGGGCCACCAGAACCTCTCTTTTGAGCTGGAAAAGTGACGAAATACCTATATTAGCAGTAACCTTTGAACAGGAGTCTATTTCGGTGAGTTTTGAGGCTATATAAGGACCTTAAACCCTCTCCATTCCAGCCATACGAATTTGGATTTGAGAGAGGGAAAAGAGAGAGAAAGTGAGGGAGAAGTGGGAGAATCTCCCTGCCGTCGTTCCCTGCCACCACACGGGCTGCACCATCCCTTTCTCATCGCTTTCCCGGCGATTCCAGCCCCGTTTCTAGGTAAGAACCCTAACCCTAATCTGTTTTGGGGTTTAGACTGTTGTAGGTTGTGAAATAGCTAACCTATTTCGTTCTCTAGGTTGCCAAACTGCCGAATACGGAAGCTTAGCAAACCTATCAACTCCGTTACGATTCTACGACCAAAGGTGCGGACTTTAGGTGTATAGGTTACGTTTTTCAACGCTTTCAATGTCAGATAATGATAGATTCATGATCTGCATGCAATTGCACATGTACAAAGTGCTTTCCGTTTCCTGTTTCGATTAACATTGTAGAATATGGAATTTCACATACTCTAGATATACGTAGAAATACCGTATACGTATTTTTTTTGGAGAAGTGTTTAACATGTTTATTTAATGTATGATTATACTATATATGGATAAAATACTAGTTTGGCGAAAGGAATCGCCGTAATACATGTTCACTTGTAAATGCTACGTATGTTGAAATTGTGTATTCTAGAAATACTGTATACGTATATTTTGGAGATGTATGTATCATGATTATTTGCTGTAGTATATATTATACATGGATAAAATACTAGCTTGGCTAAAGGATAACCCTAATACATGTTTTACTAACATACACCATGTATGTTGTAATAGTGTATTCTAAGTGTTTGTGGAAATGGCTGAATGAGTATGGAATTCTCATTCATGCTCGCCATGACTAATTGTCATGGATTCATGATTGTATATTGGCGATACCCCCTTTGACGAAAGGATTTGCCCTAAATCACGCCACGGCCATTATACCCTATATATGCTAAAATGTGTGGCCCAAGTGTTTGTGGAAATGACTGAATGGATATGGAACTTGGATTCCTACTTGCCATGACTATCCGTCGTGGGTGTACGCGTATTATGATTGGGGCAACTCCCTAGTGAAAGGATTTGGCCTAATGCCTATGTGATCGACATATGTCATGTATGTGATGTATGTAAGTTCAAGTATAACTTGAAATGTCTGAGTGAGTAGTTTAGCAAATTGTAATGTATAAGGGTGTTGAGACATGATTCTCAACCTCTTATAACTATGTGTATGATCTCCTTTGATAGTTGTGTGATTAGGAATTGAACATGTACAAACTCATGCTTGTGTTGTGATTCATAACATGCTCAACTGCTTTATGATTTTAACTATGTGATGCATATGTTTAATCTATATTTACGTTGTATGATCCGTCATGGGTGATGGGGGAGCGGAGCAACGAGTGCGTGCAACAGCCCTGGCAGCCCTAAACGGATAATACCAGACTGATTGTATGATTTGAATCCTGATCTATTACTGCTTTATATCTCTGTAATTGATTGTGTTTGGGGCTATGATTATAGTCCAGGCAATCGGTAACGAGATTGAACTCGTGGCTGAGATTCATTTGCCACGTGGATGTGTTCGACGAACTCGAGTCGTGCGTTGCCTGTCGGCAGTGGCTAGGCCACACGAAGTTGTTTATGCACTTCATGTCGTGCAGCTCAACGGGCGATCGTGCTAGTCGAGCTCATCAAGTAACCCGATCTGCCTTATGCATGTTCACCCTGTTTGGTCGCTACTGCTTGAACCTAGGGTACCAAACTTACCAGTGGCGATCCCCGTTTAACCATGGTACCTAGATCCGCTAAGTCGCATGAGCCGGGCATGGTGGTATGGGACACCGTGGTCGAGCTGTCGGCCTACGCTGGGGCCATGTGCCTCCCCGTAGTGACCATTGCGCAATCAACTCGTGAGCCGAATATGGTGGTATGGGACACTGTATTCGAGCTGTCGATACTTCGGCGAGAGCCGAGTACGGTGAGATCTGTGCTCGTGCTGACGGGCGACCGACGAGTCCTCCGTGGTATCATCGAGTACACTCCAAGGGTCTGTGATTGGCCACGAGTCTTTCACAGCAACTAGAGTGTGAGTTGAGCCGAGTACGGTGAGACCTGTACTTGAGCTGACGGCTAGTGATTGAGCCGAGTACGGTGAGACCTGTACTCGAGCTGACGGCCAGCAATTGAGCCGCATACGGTGAGATCTGTATCCGCGCTGACGGGTGATGAGCCCTTTGCGATGCCTTCACTACGCTTCTCAAACCATAACATCGTATGAGAATAACTAGGATTGACGACCCTAGAATGGATCATGTTTGGGAATGATACAAGGGAGGTACCTTAGTTTCCCAATACTGCTGTTTGAAATGGACTAATAAAAACTTGGTAATCATGAGCATCATCGCACCGCATGTGCTTTGTAGATGTGGCGCACTGAGGGAGTAAGCATTCGCGAACGTAAGATGATGTCGCTTGAGGGTGGTTTGGCAAGGGCATACAGCATCATGTCATTTCATTCTTGCATTTAATAAGAGTAGTTAGAATTGTTTGATTTATGACGCTTTATCATTACTGCTTGATTGAATTGATAACATGTTAACCTATGCCTTACTGTTCCACTGAGTTGATCACTCACTCCCACGTTACGGGACGGTGTTCGAACACCCACCAGATTTGTTGAATTTCAGGTGATGGCGATGCTTGTGAAGCAGAGCCGGACTACTTCTGTGATGATAGGAGGAGTTCTCCTATCTGTATCTCTCTGGCAGGTCAATGAAGACCTGATATTGTATTGACGGGGCTATGGTACATGGGATAGGAGGCATTACACTTCCTCACATTTGGTATATTCTAGAACTGCACTTGTATTTATTTAACCTGGTAATGTTATCACACTCTGGAGACTCATCATAGGTTATATATTTTATCTATCTATCACAGTCTTCCGCTTGCAAATTTAACTGTCTCTGGAGTATGATATGCTGTTTTGGCTTAATCTCACTCATGTTCAATGCACGAATACTGTCAACATCCAATCATCATTCATTTTGTTGCATAAGTGATGTTCTGGAACTCGGGAGTTGAGTTATGCTCGACCCCCGATTTTCAGGGCGTTACAGTCCAAGAGCCTGCACCGGAGAGCTGTCAACCCGTTTCTTACAAAGGAAGCAAGTTATCATGAAAGTTGACGAAGAAATCTTAGAAGATGAAAGTTCGAGCTTCATCGTCAGATACTACTGAATCTTCACAATATTCTATCAACAATATAACAGGCTGAGATAGCGACAGCTGTGAAGAAAAAGACGTGACTTTGAAGAAGGTGAAGTTGACATTGACAGGGATGAGGAAATAATTGCGAAAGAAGTTGAGATGGAATCTTCCCCTGCAATTGTTAAGACTCTCCCTGGTGTAAATGTTCCTGCTAAATCTCCTGCAGCTGAGGAAAATGAAGAGGAACTTTTAGATTATGGCGAATATGGGCATTCACCAGGTAAAGGAGATTTAATTTCCATATGCATATATCTATCTATATTTTAACAACTATATATTTTATTTTATGTCTCCCTTTTATTGGTCTCCTCTTTTTTTTTTTATTATTTTATTTAGGTGCTCAAGTTGCAGAAATAGGTGCTATATCTCTCAGCGAGCCCTCTCGTGGTAACTTCACCAAGAGCACCTGTAGTTCCATTGTAGTACAGAGAGTAGTGGAGTGATCGTGAATCAATCATATTCCAACAGAAACTACAGACTTGCCAACTCCGGCTACCAGAGATTCAAGCACGGAAGCTAGAGCACCATCTTTTGCTGATATGATGGAACTTGGTCTTTCCATGACTCAGAGAGCTTCTCCTTCTGTTAGTCATATTCCGGTGACAGGTACATATATATGCACTGATATCTTTATTCATGACTACATTTCATAATAATATTTTGAATATCTTTCTTCTTTTGCTATAGGAACTCATCCTTGCAGTGGTGTGGCCAGTTCTGATTCTATGGCCACTACTTTTGAATTGTCGTCCTTTGCAAAAATCCCTGTTCATAAAATGCTTATGGTGAAACATTCCTTGTTAGCAATAATCCATATCTTCAGAAATCCTGATCAATGGTTGGATTTGGATGTTGTTATAGAGATTTTGGAGAGCTCTGCCAAGATGGCTAGAATCAACATATCTCCTTTGCGTGATTCACTCCTCAAGTTTCGTGATTCAGTAATTTCTTTGGCGTCGGTAGAGAATGTTACAATTTCCCCTGAGATTTTAGAGTACAAGAAGCAGCTGGCTGTATCTCAAGAACAAGCCTCTCTGACAGCTTCATCAATTTCTAAACTTGAACAAGAGCATATGATTCTTCAAGATCAATTAAAGATTCATATTGATGAAAATAAGACTATCCAAGATCGTATTGCAGTCCTGAAGGAAGAAATCTCTCAACTGGAGAGAAGGAATCATGAAAAAGCCTTAATTATTCAAGATGTTGAGGAGAGGATACAGGCGAATGTTCAATCCATTAATATGAAAATTCACGCAACTTCAAAGTAAAGAAATGATGCTTCTCTGGAGAATAAACTTGCTGGCGTTCCTGATTAGGCGAAACTTATTCTTGAAGAAAAATCTAAACATGATGTAGCTCAGGCACAGTTGAAAGAAGATTTGTAGATATTCAGAAGCAGTGGGGATTACAGAAGATCTTTAAAACATGTAATTTTGAACATGTGATTTTTTTTCATGTTTTTTGGACATAATTTATTTGGCTTCACATATGTTTTATGAAAGCATTTTGAGATGTTTATAATAGCATTTTCTCATTGCATGTTGATGACATTTATACTAATATTACCAAATTATTCATACTTTATATAATAATTTCATTACATCCTTTACAATTTCTAAACCTTTTATGCTTTGTTAGTGCGGGATTCTCTATATGAGTATTTAGATTGGCGGTACTAAGTTCCAATTTAATTAGCCACACACAGTTTAAGCTCATGAGTAGTGGAGCGTGCGCACACACACAGTTTAAGCTCATGAGTAGTGGAGCATTTATGGGTCTTATGTGATGGCCACTGTAACTCTCTAGAGTTCGCTTTTGGGCTTTTCACTGCCTTGAGCTCACAGCCAAGGTCCATCAGAGGGGCCCATTGACGCTACCCCGCGGTGAACTGCTTTAACTGCTGGTTTTACGCACAGGGTTGGCCACGGTAACTCTCTAGAGTTCACAGGGCTCGCAAGGCTACCTTTGGGCACCAAATCTAGGGTCGTTAGTCCCAATGAGTAGGTTTAAGCCCTTCCTCACGAGTTACTACTACTGAAATCAAACCCTAGATCTGGGGGTCTTACGCACGGTTAGCATAAAGCTCGCACTGCGGCCCCTGTTTCTTCGTCTGTAAGGTCGAGCCCATTCACAGGAGGGCATTTTCATCCGTTCCTCGTGGCGCTGCCGGAAGCTATACAGACGGCATGGGAGTTACGTGACTAGTCTTCGCGGATTTATGGCCTTTTAGGCTTTGAATCCTTGATTTCGTCAGCTGCCCGCATGGGTGCGCACGATGGTCTTCGCGGGCTTTTTAGGGCCACTGACTCCTCGCCGCTGCCCGAATGGCGATCTTCATAGGTCTTACGTATAGTTGGCCGGCTCTTTTAGAGCTTGATCCTTTGAGAGCATTTTTTTTTATACAAAGCTTGATCTTTTTGATTTAGCTCAATTTGGCTCTTTTAGGATTTGGCTTGGCTATACTGCCTCTTTAACTGAGATTGGTGTATCCATGTAAGGCAATAATATCTATGATCATCATCATTGCCAGTATAGTAGTAGTAGGTATTTCCACCTGAGATAATATCTTCAAGAAAATCCATGCCTTGTAAAGCAATATATCAATCTTGTCAATATCTTCAAGAGAATCTTCAAGATGATATTGATTTTGTCAAACTTGTTTGGTGATGATGATCATATATATATTTTCGGATTTGATGCTTGATAATTGACATGCTTGTGAATTTTTCTTCACAGCTTCTTTTGTTGACATATGCACATGATCTTATTCATCCTTGCCCCCTTTCGATACAGATTCATTATGCCGATAATATTCTGAATCAAAATCCACATGTCTATCTTTAGGGATAGTATCTTTTGATGAAACGGGCGTTGACAAGTATACCGATACCCTGTCCTTCTTGATCTGTGATTCTATATGCCCCATTGGAGTATACTTCTTTTACCACATATGGACCGTCCCATTTAGGCTCGAACTTGCCCCCTGTTCGGCGAGTAATCACTATAGGTCTTTTCAGCATTAACACCATATCCCCTTTTTTGAAAGAGCGGTATTTAACCTGTTTATCAAATACAGCCGATATCCTGGCCTGATATGACTGCAACCGTTGCTGAGCTTCAAGACGTTTCTCATCGAACAGATCTAATCTTTCAGCCTTATTTTTGCACTTTCATCATCATCTGTTATAGACTGATGTACTGCTATTCTGAGTGATGCCACCTGCATTTCAATTGGGATAACTGCCTCTATACCATAGATTAATGAATACGGTGTCGCCCCCCTGTTGTTGTACGATGGGTAGTTCTGTATGCCCATAATGCTTCTTGTAACTTTTCATCCCAATCACGCTTATTGCCTGTCACCTTTTTTTTATTATTTTGACAATCGTTTTGTTAAACGCCTCTGCTAATCCATTGGCCGGAGGATAGTAAGGTGTTGAAAAAAGATGCTGGATGCCGAACTTCTGACACAACTTTTCCATGCTTCTATTTTTAAAGGGGTGCCATTATCAGTGACGATCTTTTTCGGAATACCATGACGGTATATTATAGCATGCCGGATGAAATTGACCACATCTGTCTCTTTAACACTACGCAAGGCAATTGCTTCGCGGTCCATTTGGAGAAATAGTCTGTTGCTGCCAGAATATACTATTTTCCTTTAGATGAAGGGGGATTTATAGGACCAATCACATCGAGTCCCCAAGCTGAGAAAGGCCAGGAAGTAACAGACTGATGTAAGTCTTCTGGGGGAACATGTATTACGTCTCGTGTATTTGACATTCATTCATGACACCGCTTTGCGTATTCTATTGCATCTTTGAACATAGTAGGCCAATAATAACCCATTCGATGCACTCTATGGCATAAATTTCGGCCGGCTTGATGTGCTCCACATTCACCTGAATGTGCCTCCCGCAGCATTTGGTTTGCTTCTTGCTTGTCTAAGCATCTCAACAGCATTCCATTGTAAGATCGCTGCTTAATCTGCTGTCTTTGTGCATTATCTTCTGGCAAGATATTATACTTGAGATAATCAATGAAAGGCTGACGCCAATCATCTATCATTACTTCTAGACAAGATATAAGAAATATTTCAACAGTTTCTTCGATAACCTCTGCAGATGGCAGGAATCTTCTTTCTTCTATAGTTACCTGAAGAGGACTTCGATTTGTGCAGGACAGAGCTGCTGCCAGACTGGCTAAAGCATCCGCTTTTGCATTCTCGGAGCGTGGTATGTGTTTAATTTCCACATGACAAAACTGTTTAAGCAACTTTTGTGCCTTCCGATAATAGGGCAGAAGTTCTTCTTTCCTTACTTTGAATTCTATTGTCAACTAATTTACAATCAATTTAGAATCTCCGAAGATATGCAATAATTTTATTTCCATTTGCTGGGCTATTTCCATTTCGATTATAAGAGCTCTATATTCAGCTTCATTGTTTGTGCATGCGGTGCCCAATGTGAAGGAGTATGGCAATAAATCGCCTTGAGGCGTAATGAATATCACTCCTGCCCCCGCTCCCGATATCCGAGCAGCACCATCAAAATACATTTGCCAAAGATTCTGAGATTCAGCCAACATAACCTGTTCATCTGGAAATTCGTCATTGATTTCCTCACTTTCTGCTATGGGATGTGCTGCGAGGAAGTCTGCCATAGCTTGTCCTTTTATTGCTTTCGCCAGTTTATACGAAATAGTATATTCTGATAGCAATAACATCCATTTGGCTAGTCTTCCTGACAACATTGGCCTGGTCATCAAAAATTTTATCGGATCTGCTCTTGAGATCAGAGTTATATCATGGGAGAGACAATAATGCCTCAACTTTTGTATAGTGAATATCAGCGCCAAACACTCTTTTTCAATCGAGGAATAATTGCATTCTGCCCCCATCAATGTTCGGCTTAGATAATAAAGAGCAGTCTCTTTTCCGGCTTCGTTTACCTGTGCTAACAAAGCACCCAAAGAATTTGTAGCTGCAGATGTATATAAGATAAGTGGCTTACCTTTCACTGGAGCTATTAACACCGGCGGTTGTTTCAATAATTCCTTAATTGAGTCAAATGCATTTTGACAGGTGTGATCCCATACAAATTCTGTATCTTTCTTCATTAACCGAGAAAATGGCTGACACCTTCATGCGAGGTTTGAAATGAAATGGCGAATGTATGCCAATTTTCCTTGTAAGCTTTTTAATTCCTTCAACGTCGTTGGTGGCGGCATATTTTGAATAGCCTTAATTTTTTCTAGATCAATCTCGATCCCTCTGTGTCGTACAACAAAGCCGAGGAATTTGCCAGAAGATACTCCAAATGCACACTTAGTAGGGTTCATCTTTAGTTGCTTCTTTCTGAGACGACGGAAGACTGATGCTAAATGTTCGCGGTGTTCTTGATGATCTCCCGACCTGACCACCAAGTCATCAACATAGCATGCAACATGTTTATGCATCATATCTTGAAAAATATTTTTCATCGCCCTTTGATATGTTGCTCCAGCATTTTTGAGACCGAAAGGCATAACTTTATAACAATAAATTCCAAGCGGCGTTCTGAAAGCCGTTGCCTCTTTATCTTTGGGTGCCATCCTGATTTGATTATAACCCGCGTATCCGTCCATAAAGGACATAATAGCATACTGAGTAGTGCTATTAATTAATAATTCTGTTATCGGGAGAGGGAAGTCATCCTTTGGACATGCTTTATTCAGATCTCTGAAGTCAATGCATACTCTAATCTGCTCATTCTTCTTTTTTTCACCGGAACAATGTTTGATATCCATTTGGGATATTTAACTTCTCTGACGAACCCAACCTTTATTAGTTTATTTACTTCTTTTTCGATTAATGGAATCAGGTCTGGGTGGAATCGCCTTTGTGCTTGCTTTACTGGTTTCTTTTCTTTGGAAATATTTAATCGATGCATTGCTACAGAGGGTTCCAATCCCGGCATTTCTTCATATGTCCAAGCGAAGACATCTTTATTTTCTCTGAGAAGTTGGCCATATTTCTCAAATTCCTGATCTAAAAGACTGACGCTGATGAATGTGTTCCTTGGCTCTTCTGCTGTTCCCAAATTTATTTCTCGCAAGCCATCTATCGTCGGCTACCCCCCGTCTTCTATTTGTCTTGGAGCGGTTTCAGGATACTCGACTACCTTAGCATCTTGTTCTGACATTTGTTCGGCTGGAGTCATATTTACTGATACCATATTTACTGATGATTCTGCTCCTAATCCTTGAATTTATTTTCTCCGTTTTTCCTGATTAACTCCGAGAGGGATTTGAATTCCTTTTCCATGATTCAGTCCAGTGGGCTTGTCACAATCAAAACCCATATTTCTCATGATTTTCTTGCTTACTGCACTGTATTTTCTCAAATTCTGCGGTGCTAACTCTCCATGATATATATTGCTTGTGTTTTTTCATTCTTCACCTCTGCTGCTGCAGCGTGAAACTTTATTGCTTCAGGATATTTAGCACTGGCTCTGACTTGAAATGTTCCTGGGGCGGCTGCAAATGGCTTACATCTTTCGATATTGGGTAAGGGCATCGTGTAATTGGACTGTAAGACTTTCAGCTGTTCTGTCGACAACAATGTCAACGGCGGTTGTCCCGGTTGTCTCAGGCGCTTTGGTACAAAATAGAACTTTTTTCTTGCTACTGTAATCCCAGGGGATTCCGCCCTTTCTTCTCTAACTTTATTTATTTGGACATCTTTTACGACTCTCTTTCCATCAACATTTATAATAGCTAGCATCCGCAAAGAAAGACTCAGCTTCTGTATAGGGTTTCGCATCAGCCATTACTTTACACTGCATTCCATCCTTATAGTATTTGAAACATTGGTGTAGAGTAGAAGGTACAATATTGTACTGATGTATCCACGGCCTGCCTAAGAGAAGGTTATATGTCGTCACAACAGCATTTATAACATGACATACCACAGTAGTAATTAGTTCTCTCCACTTCCAATATTACTGTAATTTTACCGAGTGCGCGTTGTCCATCTTGATTAAACCCCTGTATCATCATTCCGCTGGGGCGCAAATCTGAACGGCGATAACCCAATTTAGTAATCATGGAGAGTGGCAAAAGATTCACTGCTGACCCATTATCTATCATGATCCATTTTATCTTCTTTTCGCAAATGTACCCTTCTATCATCAATGGCCTGTTATGTTCTGTTTCACCAATTAAGTCATCATCAGAGAAAGATATTACTGGTAGACAATCCACCTTTTCCTTGCTTCTTTCATTTTTCATTTCTGCCAGTAAAGTTTTTCTCACGTCGTGATCAGACAGTGCTTGAATCAAACTTTGTCGAAACTCTTCTGATAACTTGAGCGCATCATAAATACTTAAACGTGCAGATATACCTTTCAAGTGACTAACTACATCGTAAGCCACTTTTGTCGCTGTGTCCCCATTTCTACTCTACTTCTATCCTCGATGTTCTGTCTTTCAGTCACTTCTTTCCTTATAATTCCTTTGCTTTTTGCTTTACCGGACTTGTTATCTGCTTCCCCGATCGTAACGTAATCATTGTCGCATTTCTTATCGGCCTTCGGTCTCTCTCTTCTCTTTTATTCCCCGAGTCTTTTCTTGAATTGACAATACATTTACTGTCGCCCTTGTATTCTTTCCTTTGCTTTCGCTGGTTATTATATCACCTTTATTTATCATTCGCTGTATGATGCACTTTAACGTGTAACAATTTTCTGTCGGATGTCCCACTAAGCGATGATAACGGCAAAAGTTTCTTTCTCTCGTCTCAGTTCTCGTCACATCTTCAGGGCGTTTCGGTTCTGGTAATTCCAGGGTACCTGCTTTTAACAATTGTTGCATCATAGGCACCACGTCCTCTTTGTCAAACTCAAATCCTTCATGAGAATCGAGCATTCTATTCTTTTTTTCCACCGTATCTGTCCCTTGATTGATTCCAGTTTTCTCTTCCTTCCGACCTTTTGTCTCTTGAGCCCTTTGCCTCTTGATTTTTCTTATCCCGATCGATGGTGTTGACGGTTGTCCTGCCAGATATTCTTCTGACAGTTTCATGATGAAATGCTGGCATCTTACGAGTCATTAATTCCAATGCATGGGCTTTGGTAGCCAAATCGCGAAAGGTTCCGATATCAGCGCTGGTGAGTCCGAACGCAATTCCTGTCTCCATAGAGTTCAGACATATTTTGACTTGTTCCTTTTCTTCTGGCAACTGCCTACAAGATGCCCCCAGTGTCTTCCATCTGTCTATGAATTTTTCAACTGGTTCTCCTTCTCGCTGTCGTACTGAAGCTAATTCTGTGATGCTAACATCGCGCTCTGACGAGAAAAAGTTTGACATGAAAGCATCTTACATTTCTTCCCATGTGCGTATAGATCCTGGTGCTAAATTTGAATACCACCTGAAAGCTTTACTTGTCAACGATGATCCAAATAAGCGTAAACAGTATTGAGGTATCGTGGAGAAATTCCCCATGCTGGTGATGAAATGCATCAGGTGTTCTTCTGGTGATCCTTCCCCATTAAATTTCTGGAAATCTGGATGCTTAAAATTGGCTGGAAACTGAACATCCTCTACCTCTCTCGGGTAGGGTGTTCGGTATCTGAAACGACCGGTATTCGTGCGCTCCCTTTCTATTCTGACTGCTTCTTCGACGACTTGTCTTACATCATCCTGTGTTATAGCTCTTGTCACTGGAACTGATCCTCGCGATCCTATCTCCTGCGGACGGGAGCCTTCAGGTTGGTTCTCTTGTCCATTTGTTGCTCCCATCATGGGTGGAGCCACTATCTGGGCTACATTGTGTGCCAGAGTTGCCAGAGCTTCTCTGAGGTTCCGGCATTCATCCATTAGCACTCTTTGTGCCTCTGCCATTTGATCAACACGTTCTTCAGTAGTTGGTCTATTTCCTTGACCCGTCTCTGCCATATATACTGCGGCCTCTTGACTGTTTGTCGAAGCTATTTTTTGAGTAAAACGAGAATATGTTGACGTAACAGGACTTATAAAGAGGGGAGACATTGGAGTCTCGTTTGACTCTTACGTACTTCCCGTGCTTTTAACCGATCGAGGTGATACAGTTATGGGCGAGCTTGTTTGAGGTGACACGGCATCGGTGATCCTATCATCAATGCTTTGCCTTTCTGCGATTCTGTCCATTAGGTCTTTGGAGCGACCAAAGTTGGAAAATCGTGCAACGAGAACTCGAAGCAGCTTGTTCAGGATAAATCGCCGGAGGAGCGAGCTCGGGTTTTCTTCTTGCTATACTACGCGTGATTGGTCCCTTAGCTCTTGGTACAAACAATTTCGCCCTGCGGTTCTTTAAGGTCTTTGCTTTTGTCTTTTTGGACAAGACCAAAGTCCAGTTCTCATCACTTTCTTGTGGTTGGGGTGAGACGAAAATGACTCCCGCTGTTACTTGAGTCACTTTGCGCCTGCTTGTAGTGCTTGCTTTCGTATGCTCAGGAGTTTGGCTTGGCGCATATTCAATTACAAACCCAGTAGCAGTGAATTGGAAGTTCACTTTTCTCACAATGTTAGCCATTAGCAATGTTATGTGATTGAATTTGGGTACCTTCAATAACGAAACATACATGAATTAGTATGCGAAAGATTAAGTAAACTATTTTAGAGATGAAGGGAGGATGTTCCCACTGAGAGTCGCCATTTTGGCGTCTTCCAGACGCCAAAAATAGTAATGAGAGTCTCGCAACTTTCCCAATATTAGTGTTAAATAAGATAAAGTTCCCCAGCAGAGTCGCCATTTTGTTTCGACAAAGAAACAAATGTATTTGTTTTGAGAGCATTATCTTATTCAGACATAATAATGGAATAGTTACAAAGACAATCATCACATTTTATTGATTCTGAATTCATTTACATCCTCTGGTATCCCTTGATTCTAAGATAGTTTACAAAGAATTCCTTGTAAGTTACAATTATCATAGTTAAATATGAATTTCGACAGCATAACGGCAATGATTTCAATCATCTCCTATGACTTAGGAGGAATAGACAAGTCGACTAATTAATCTTCAAGAGAATAGAGATTTCGGCAGCATTTCAGTGTTATTCCGGTCATCTCCTGAAACTTAGGAGGAATACACCTTTTCGTCAATGATTCTTCCCTTCCTCCTGAACAAGAAAAACTTGAAGATTTGAAGACTCTAGCCATTCCAGCAGCATATCAGCCCATTGCTGTTATAGACTGTCCAGCAGTCGGTTTGCGCGGGTCCGCGCAAATGACATGCTTTGCGCAGGTCCGCGCAAACTACAGGAGCCCAATGTTCCTTTGCGCGGGTCCGCGCAAACTACAGGAGCTCAATGCTCCTTTGCGCGAGTCCGCGCAAACTATATGAGCCCAATGCTCATTTGCACCTTCTGTCTTCTTCTTTGTCTTTCTTCCACTCTGAAATCTTCCAACCCCTTTTGAGAGAAAGAACGGGGTATTTATAGATATTTTTACTGGTGTAAATCTCTGTTCTAGTCGATGTGGGACAAAATAACATCCAACCATTTTTATACCTCCTCAAAACACTTTGCGCGGACTCGCGCAAACGACATGCTTTGCGCGGTCTCGCGCAATCTATCATTCCCTCGCAACCTGTCTTCACTGATCAGTCCGCGCAACCCATTTACTTTGCGCGGTCCAGCGCAATCTATTCACTTTGCGCGGACCCGCGCAAAGTCATTTTTAAACTGATTTCTTTGATCTTCAAGCTGATTTTCTTGATCTTTCCTTTCTTTAGTTCTTTGCTTATTTTAGCCTCAACAGCCGGAATTCGACCGGGAGGACCACGGAAGCCTACGGAATGATACAGACTATGATTTAGGCCTTACATTTTTAGTTTGATATTAAGGGAATATTTTCATTTTCAATGATTTATTGTGACTCAAATTACAATAGATGTTGTGATAGCTTTGGATATCTTCTTTTCCTGTTTTGATGAGATAGTGAGATTGTTAAATCTTATTGTTCACCATCGTCTCTTAGGCATGGTAGGGTAATGGAATCCCTTCCAATCATCACAATTCTCCACCATTGAGAATTATATAAATGAAAAGTTTAGATTTGATTTAAATTGTTTTATCTTCCAATTGGATAGGATAGGACTCCAATTCCAATTGTGTTCCTTGAATCAAGTAAGGTATCATCTTGATAGGTATAAGTGGAACTTTGGCACCCTAGTTCTCACCTTTAAATTCATAAGTTTTAATCAACATTATTTACCATTACTCTCAATTATTCGGATTTCAATTTAGATCTTTTTAAATTCTAATTCTAATTATTTTCAAAATACGTACAAGTTTAGTCCTTGTGGATTTGACCTTGGTCTTATTGAGTTATTACTACATCGCGACCCTACACTTGGGGTTGTGAACTATTTTTTGGCGCCGTTGCTGGGGACTATGACTACGTTTTTGTAACACCCTGAAAATCGGGGGTCGAACAAAGCTCTACTCCTGAGTTCTAACGCATCACTTATACAGCATGGATAATGATATTTTAGATGTCGTCCATAGCAATGCATTAAACATGAGTGAGATTATACTGAAACAACATATCAAACTCCAGAGTTAATGTAATTAGGCAAGCGAAAGACTATAATAAATATGCAAAGTATATAAGTGTTTCACAACCTCCAGAGTATGAGTATGTTACCAGGGTGAATATACACATATATGGTTCCAAAATTTAGAAATCATCAAAGTGTACATGTCCAACTAATCCATAAGTCCCTGTAATCCCGTCGAATCAGCACGAGGTCTACATAGACCCGTTTGAGAGCTGAACATAGGAGAATCCTTTCTCCCCACCTACGAAGTCCAACTCCGCTGTATAGGCTTCACCATCACCTGCATCTAAACTAGAGTCTGGGTGGTGTTTTAAAACACCATCCCAGGTGGGAATGAGTAGCTAATTCAGTGGAACTATAAAGCAAAGGTTAACATGTTATTAATTTAGTCAAGCAGTAATGATAAAGCAGTATAACAAGCATTCCTAGGTACTCTGGTTAATGCAAGGATGATATGTGTTAATGATGCATGCCCTCGCCTACACTCCCTCTGCGACATCATCTCATGATCGCGACATGCATCCCTTCTACTATGCTTAACTCCTACGCTAAAGGCACATGCAATGCGGTGCATGATCATGTTAGCCCAGTCCTTAAAAGACCCATTCATACAGCAGGTTCAGGAAGCTAAGGTACCTCTCGTTGTATCATTTACCCAAACAATGATCCATCTAGGGTCGTCAATCCTAGTTAACCACAGACGATAGGCAAGTTATAGGGCAATATCTTCCCTGATTTAAAAGCAGTGGACAGGCAAGTTCAGGTCACCACGAAGAGGCTCGTCACCTCAGCGTAGGCCTTAGTTTATACTCGAGGTCACCACGGGAAAGGCTCGTCACCTTAGCGTAGGCCGACGGCTCGAATACAGTGTGTCATACCACCGTATTCGGCTCACGAGTGTTGTTTGCTCACTGGACACTACGGGGAGACTCGTCACCCCAGCGTATGCCGACAGCTCGACCACAGTGTCCCATTCCACCATGGCCAGCTCATGAGTCTTAGCGGATCATGGTACCAAGGTTAAATGGGTTTTTCACTGGTAAGTGGTACCTTAGATTCAAGCAATAGCATCCATACATGGTGAACATACATTTGGTCAATTGGGTTGCTTGACAAGCTCAACTAGTATGAGCGTACGTTAAATTAATCGACATGGAGCGCATAAGCACTCCTTGTGGCCTAACCACTGTCGATAATCACCGTACGACTCGGATTCCTCAAACGTATTCGTCGTGGCTAAAACAGTTTGGCCACCGATAATAAACAATTACCGATTGACTGGACTACATCATAGCCGCAATCACACTCCAAGCAATAAAATTCACATGTGATAATCAAAGACAACATGTGACAACCAATTTAAATATAAATCTCATTGGGCATTTCAACAAACAAATAGTACACATGTTATCGTACACAGGCATTTCATCCATAGATCACATAGAAGTAAGATAGGTTACATAAAGGAAGCTGTAACTATAGATAAGGGAATTGAGAATCCTATCTCAATACCCTCATTAAATACATTTCAACAAGCATTTTCTCATTCAGGCATTTTATCAAACACTTAGGCTACACATATCAACATACATGTAATATAGTAGTTATAACCGATATTATAGCAAATCCTTTCACAAGGGAGTTGCCACATGTTCAACAATCATGTATCCTCAAACATCAATCATAACAAGCACAAATCATAATTCCATATTCACTCAAACATTTCAACAAACACATATAATGCATTAAAATCAACATAGTTCATATATATGTAATACGTGGAAAACATTGTATCTAAGCATATGTGATAGCAATCAAGTCAGTCATAAATCATTACTGACATTGAAAGCCTTGAAAACCATAACCTAAACGTTTATAGTCTGCACCTTTTGTCAGAAAATTCATTTCGAACTCGGTTCGAATCCTACGCACCCGAATACGGAATAATAATACCTAAATCATCAAAATAGGTTAGCTATTTCACTGATTACCCTATCTGGACTTCTAAAGCAAGATTAGGGTTAGGATTGCTAACCCAAATCGAAGTTAGAACAGATGGTGTAGCGATGGTGGGGAGGCAAAATAACATGTGGAGTTGTGAGAATAAATCCCAGCAACGATCTCCCTATCTCCCTCTCTTCTCCTAACTTTTCTCTCCTCTTTTTCTCTCTTCTCTCTCCAAAGGCGTGGAATTTCGTATGGAATGAGAGGGGGGTGGGTTTAGGTCCTTATATAGGCCCAAAACTGATGAAAATGGCCCCAGGGCCATGGTATACTTAGGTTATAGCTAAAGAGTGTCTGTTTCGGTCTAACCGAACTCATCTGGAGGCCCATTCCTTGTATATGGTCTGGGGAAAGTTTCCTGACATTCGATCTATGCTAAGTTAAGATTTTGGTCCGATCGATTTTATGGATCGACTGTGGAGGGCCAGTTTCAGTTTAACGGCTATCGTCACTCGATCAGGGCCACAAGTACACTGACATGTGTAGGGAAAATTCCCTGATCTAAGGGTGTAGTTGGGTCAGAATCTGACGGTTTGAAACCTTAAATTTGGCATGCAAGCGAATGGTCCAAATCACTTAAATCTGAGTTCATTTTCTAAAGATATTCACGTTTCCCACACACTTCACTTGGGGCCCAAGTTGTACGTTTCTGGACACTAGTTGTGCTCGATTCCTGTGATGGTTGTCAAGCCCAATAAGACGGTCATAACTGTATAGTTTCGCGGTAGTCGAACTTTCGACGTGCGGTTCAGGTCCGATACGGAGTTCTAATGTGCTCCCGTGAGCAACTGGGTTTTGAGATTTCTCCTAGGTTTTTAAGTAATGTTGGTTTAGTGATTTTAATGGTTTTAGGTTTTGTAGCTTGTATAGAAAGTGGTTCAAGCCAAATCCATCGATTGTTTAGTTTAGTACTTAATTAAATTCCGCCCTAATTACGATAGAATAAGGTCCTAGGGTACTTCTATGCCCCTTTTTGACACTTTTAGTTTGTATATTATTTTAATTATTTTTCTAGTAGTTCTTCATCAAGTCTACTTCATCTCTAGCAAATTTCATTAGATTTCGTATTGTAGAAAATTTCTAAAAATTCTATAAGCAGCAGCTGTCCAAACTAATAATTTTTGGACAGTAGTTGTTACAACAACATATATTTAGCTATATTAAAATTTTTATTATATTTTTCACTTATTTTTATATCAAATTAGACTTATCAAGCTTCAATCTGTCTTTTGAATCAATTAAATCGGAGTTATATCGAGGGAGATATGACTTTTCGAAATTAGTTGAAAAACTGTAGAAAATAGGCCGCCCGGCCTGCTGTGTCCCGCCCAGCCTGCTAGACCGCGATGCATCGCCTCTCGCTGTCCTGTTTGGTGGTGGTTTCGCCACCTGATATTTAAAATGGGTGTATCTTTCAATTCGGAATAAGTTAAGTGACGTACAATATATGATTTTGGGGTAGGAGAAGTTGTTCTATCCAAATAACCTATTTATTTCGTGAGATTCCAAAATTTTAATGGTCAAAAACCCATTTTATTTTTTAATTTACTATTTATAGTAAATTTTAGTTTAAGTATTGTTCTTCATCACTTAAACTTTAGGATTTTACTTAGAAAAATTTGAAGAATAAGGTAATGAAAGATGAGATTTTGAAGGAAATGGGTTAAAAAGGAATTTTAGACTTTGGGATTAAGTTTTGAGAAGTTAATAAGGTGTTATGATCAACCCATTGCCTAAGGACGCCCATCGCCAAGTTGGCAAAAATCCGCTACGTTACAATCTACCACCCTTAAAAACAATTTCGTCCCCGAAATTGCCTAAGGGGACTAAATAAAGATTTTTACTATTATGCGTGGTAGGGTATGTATTGTCTATGCTAGTCTGGTACATTTTAGTCTACCCCTCTTAAAAACTTATTTCTTTATCTCTTACTTATACCCTGATGGTTTGCTACAATTTATTTCTTTATCTATTTGGAGTCTTGATGACGATTCCCATCTATTTAGAGTAAGATATTTATTTTCAATGGTCGACCAACACGGAGAGACAGCTGTAATGGGCATGATCCCGATACATCGATCATTTACTGTAACACCCCGTACTTTCCAGTACTCAGGTGTTACCATATAATCAAACTTAGTATAAATAAAACTCTAACCTAAGTGAACGTTCGCGTTCATCCTAGTTTAAATCTGACCGTTGAAAACAGTCCACACCTGTGTATCACAGATCCCATCCGTTAATCTTCGAGATGAACCATCCCGTAGTCACATAATATTTAATAAGTATATTTATTTTATTTATTATTTTTACACAAACATAGATCAAAAAAATTATAGATGTATCTTGATAAATTACTTATCATATAGAAGTGTATGAAAATACATACATACATACATATATATATATATATTTAATGTAAATAAAATATTATGAAAATAAAATTTATTTAACTAAACATGATGGATAATAATTTTACAGTATATAATTGAATTATAAATACTAATGTAGTATTAAATATCTTAAATCATAAGACATTTTAAAATTTGTATATTATTTAACAATGTGAATCTAAATATGATATTGCACAATTTTCAATTTGAATATTATAAATTATATAAATATATGATCAATAGCATGAATATAATATTATGTTAATATTTAAAATTTTATTTACATATGTATATGAGATTTTAAACATTGTAACTACAAGTAATACACAAAAAAAATATAATAATAAATTATATTAATATTAGTATCGATTAATGATATATGACGAAAGCCTTACAAATGGCCCCTTGGACCTTTTCAACCGTCGACGTTCAATTTCGGGATGATCCGACCGTTAGATTGCCGGGAATCCACAAAAATTAACCCAAATCAAGTTGTGGGCCCCGCCTAGGCCTTAGTTTTGCCTGACTTTCAACCAAGGGCCCCGATTTGGGACCCTGGGATCGAATGGACGGGGTGGATTTCCCACCAGCATCACCATGGGCCCCACACCAATTGCGTGTGTACACCAACGCGTGTGCACCTGATGCACACCGAACTTAAACATGGGTCAAACTAAGTTTGACCCGACATTTGCTAAAGAAGGAAGTATTCCTTCTTCCTTTCCTCTTCCAGCGTCCGTTTCAAACGGACTGTCTTCGTCAGTTCCGATCAGTGGACCATCTCCATCATGTAGACGTGTGATCTGAGCCGTTCATCGTGTCCACAACATGTGGCTGACCAAAACCTTAGCTTACCTGCATGCGGAAATGCACATACGTGCTCACAAGGATGGGCGCAAGTGGAAAGCGTACAAGCCTGTTTGTGCTTCTAGCCGCCCCAAGATCAGCCCGTTGTGAAACATGTGGGCCACCTTGATCAAATCCAGACCTTTCAGGTTATAGTCCTTTTAAATTCACCCAAGATAGTGGACCTTGCATAAGTGCATAAAAATGTACATGCACTGGAATTTGACGCAAAGATGCCCCACACAACTGATGCATTCCAAAAATGGAAGCCATTTCCCCTCCCTTTTCTCCGTCCAGCTGGCACGATCTGCGTGCGTGGGAATCCGTTTATCTCGTCCGTTCATTTGCAAACAATCCTAGCCTTCCAATGGCCCTTCACATGAGATAGGGTTTCGCCCATAGAAACCCAAAACCACTGCCGTTTTTCTTCATTACCGGGTGGTATTTGGGGAAAACTGTTTCTACCAGATTGAATCTGGTTCGTCCATTACTCATCCGACGGTACTGAGTGAGCCTAGGTTAAGGTATAAGGTAAGGAGAATCAGGCAGCAAGGCCTCTCCTCCCTGTTATTACGTCCGCTTGAGAAAAATCGGCCGAGACCTCCTCCATTGGAACCCATCCTCCTAACCACTTCCAACCTTCGAAAAAGCTTATCTATAAGTTCATATGGCCCATCTAGGTCGTCTAGAAGAGAGAGTTCGGAGGGATATGAGTCTGGTGTGAAAACACCATTGGAGCTTTCTCCGTCAGGGCTGTCGAGCTGCTGGAGGGTTCGGATGTATCTGGCCATGTCTGAGTGCGGCTAGGGAGAAAAAAATGGAGGAGAAGTAGAGACGAGAAGAAGAAGAAAGAAAGAAAATGAGGGAGAGGTTGCATTGTGCTGCAACCACTCAAACTGAGCCGAGTTGGGTCGACTCGCTGCCAGTCCGAGCGTTGTTGACTCGGTTGGACTCAGCTCAGACCTTTGTGAATGGCGATCTAGCTCCCATTTCCTCGCTTCAGTTATCCCATAGAGCCATATCAGTTTTAGCAGTCTCTCTACGCTCGAGGTAAGATCTTTCTCCTGTAGCCATTGGATGAGGTGGTTAGAATCGTCCAAACAGTGAGATTTTTGTTCGGTGGCCCTTGAGGTGTGGGGTGGGCCTGATGGATGGTTCAGATTGACCGTCTGACTGCTCTTGTGTCCGCCCATGCCTGCAACTAGTGGGTCTCTGTTTTGATAGGTGGCACATGAGATGTACAGTGATGGCTCCCTGCGCAGCTGCAAATGGTGGGAGTTGCTACAACTGTCTAATACTCAGATAAAGTCGGCGAGGCCGGATTCATTTTGACCGTCCATTGGCTGGGTCCTAGCCACCAAACCAAGCTGTGAGCCGGCTGAAACCAGCTCCAGTTTGGGTCAGGTGCAGGGCCAAAAACAACCCAAAGGGTGACCGAGATCAGGCCATGAATGGACTGAAATGTGGGCCCAAATAATCTTATTCTTGGGGCCCTTTTAAACCCACATTAGACTCATTTTAGTGCATTATTGCCATTGTTACCACTCTTATTTACGGGGACTGTTAATATTATATATGGTTGGACATTAGTAAATCATTTATTCTAGGACTAGTTATCATGCAGAAATTTCGATTATTAAATAATAGTATTTTATTTATCATCCTTGAATAAATGTATTGATAGTGGATTGTACTAATGGCATCATCATAATAATTATTAACTAGTAACAACTATAGCACTAATGTTAATAAATATTTTATAATTTCTAAATTAACATTGAAATTAATTGCACACCAAGTAAGGTTCAAACCCTAGAAACCTAGCTTAGACCTAAGTAATCTAAACTCTAAGTCAATACCCTAAACATAAGTAATGTATGAGGTTTGGGTCTAGTTGTAGGACTTCATAATTCATGACGGGTCATAGTATTTATTATCATGATTAAATTCATTATTTGTAGTTATGATCATTATCATTAGGGAATATTATCATTTTCCTTATAAGACTAGTGTAATTCTTGTAATATGATGATTATCATTAGTCGTATCATTTTACTATTAGTAAATATTCTATTTTAATTCCTCTACTATTAAATAGATTTTTACTCATTATAGGAATATTAGATAACATCAGAATATTTAATAGGAACTTAGGAGCCATCATGGATTAGTACTCCTACTATGAACATTATTCAATTCATCGTATAATAATAATAATATTAATATTAATAATAATAATAATAATACTAAAACTAGAATTCAAATCCTAGAATCTAAGTTTAAGACTAAACCCTAGAATGAAAACCCTAATTCTACACTAAAACCCTAAAAGATAACCCCAGGCGATGATCTTAAACCCTAAGTAGTGATTAGAACTTGGACCTAATTATAAAAGTTCATGATTTGTGGTAGGATACAATTCTAAGGGCGCAAGTACTTAACGACACTAGAAGGCGATTCAAAGTGTAAGGTGATGATTCTTCCCCTTGAGCTTTCCATCTTCTCATTAGCTTAAGTTATAGTTTTTATTTAAATTCATAATTGATATCTCCCTTTATAATCACATGTGTTAGCTGGCGGAAATTGAATTGTTGTATTACATGCTTTATGATTATCCTGTATAATTGTTGATGCTTGTGTTCTTTTTGTGGATTGCTTATGGAAACTTAAACTGGTACATTAGTGGAAAATTCTCACATATGAATGTACACCCATACTTGGGATGTAACTTGACTAGTTGTGATCGTAATGGACCTTTGGCTTGGTGGTTTTTGAGTGGTGGTCTAGATGGATCATTGATGTGGGCCTACCATCCAGGGTTGTTGCGCTCAATAGTTTTTAAGGATGGTCTTTTATCGCATGGTTTTGATACTCACCCTATGAGGCCTATTTTGATAATTGCCCTATGCGGCTTGTTTGATATCCCCTATGTGGCTTTGTTCTGGTATTTTTCCTATATGGGCTCAATGTTTTATACCACGCAACTATGCGATGGTAAGCCACATATATTGTAATATGATTAGCCACTAGTCGACGGGTTTCCATTAAACATCCTAAGATGGTAGCCTCATAGGCCGGGGATGGTAGTCATGGGATACTATGCCCGAGCCGTCGGCCTACGCTGGGCCATGTGCTCCCCGTAGTGACCGTGAGCTTACTTAAATCGGCTGTTTGCAATTGGACTAATAATGGGCTGACAAATCATGCATACATAGCATATTTTCGATGACTTGGATCACTCTGCCCTACGATTACGCCGCGTGTTGCGCTTATGACCAGCCATTCGATTTATGATGATGACTTGGATCACTCATGCCCATGCGATTACGCCGAGTGTCGTGCTGATGACCAGTCACAACCTTGGGTGACACCCCAATGCCCGTCCGGATATTTTACCCGGGGCACCGACCGTCCGAATGTTTTACCAGGGTCGATGATTGCATTCATGCATCCATGCATATAATAAGACTGCATTTACTCTGTTTTGGTTGTCTGGGTGTTTTACTATTTCTTACCTAATGCGGCGGTGTGTAATCTCGAGGGGAATTCACACTGAGTTGGCCACTCATCCATCAAATATACAACCGTACAGGTAGTACAGGTGGCTTTAGTGATATGCATGTTCAGACTTGATGAGAAGTAGGGTACGATCACCAAGGATGCATAACTGCGTTTGCCTGGAGGAGCTGTGTGATCTTGCGGCTTATATTTATATGCTTTCGGGTATTCTTCATGTATTAAATCCTTGTAATCCTGTACTTGGTAAACCTCGAGATATGGGTTTGTATAAGTCATTATGGGCAGCCTCTTGTATATTTGAATGATAATAAATTTTTCTTTATGTTGATTTGTCCACACTACGCTCATTTGCTTACTCTGAAAAAAAAAAAGAAAAACAAAATGTACACTCGAATTTGACCATCCTTTAAGGTTAACACTCGGGTTTTTGGGACATAGGTCATATACTCGGGTCTTGAAGATTCGGGTCGTTACATCTACCTGACCAGGGTAGAAGCTCATTGTATCCCTTCCTAGTCCTGGTGGATCATGGTCTTCTGCTCGGTCAAGCAGTGAGTTCATTGGTAGTCGCCCAGGATTGAGAATTGGGTTAAGCCGCGAATGTTTCGTAGTTGTATATTTCAGTAACTCTGTAGTCCGATCACTCTAAAAGCTTAGGGAATGCCTAGCATTGGAAGGTTCAAACTTCATATTTATAAGGTTGCCCTTTGGCTCTTGGTCTAAGAGAGTCTTCGTTTAAATCTATGTCCGTGGTAAGGGTGAATCAATATCTTAATAGCTTATCCTAAAAAGGTATCTCATAGTAGAATTTTCTAAGGCTTCTATTAAGTTCGTATTTAACGAGCGGATTTGTGGATACACTGACCTCAGCTATTGTAATTCTACTCATACCCATTGTTGACATTCTAGGAAAGGGTCAGTTCCTATTTAGTGACCATTTAGAGACCTAACCTTTCGTCTAACCTGACTCAATTTCCTTCGATCCTGGGCCAGTGGGGCAGGGGCCCACCACGCTTCCGCTGCACCACTTTGATCCAATAGATGTATAAGCTGACTTAACTAGATTGGGCTCATAATATTCCACCCCCCTTAAAAATTATTTCTACTCTCAAGGTTCAGGAATCTATGTCCTACTCTGTATGTCGGAACAAGGTGTAATTTAGGACCTATCCTTGGAATGAAATGGAAAATGATCTCTTAATACATTGGTCTTCCTTTCATCGATGATGTGTATTATAACATTGGTACCTATGGTTATAGAAATGAGCTAAAAATGATGGGTGTTGTGGTTGATTTCAGGGACGGGTATGAGTTTGTGGCAAGATGCCTAATTCTACCCAAGAAGGAACTTTTACTACCGTCCTGACGTACCCTCTTTAATCATGTCCAGTTTAATACCGTAAGATAATCTATACATTATTAGTACATAAGGAAGTTGGACAAAACAGGTTAACGGGCAGACTAGCTTTTTAAGTTCATATGCATAATATGTATGCCAGAATGGTCTGTGGTTCAGGACCTAATTCCTAACTGTCTGTTGCCCATTTGAGAAATTTCTTGGGCCTAAAAAGAAAATCTCTATTAGCTATAAATTCTTAACACTTCTCAAAGCCGAAGTAATAAACTTTTGGTTACAAGTGGTTGGGCCAACACGGAAGGAAAGTTGTGTAGTGGGTCTGAGTCGGATATATAGACCTTCTGCCTGATCTATGACAGAAAATTTGTCGTATCAGTTCTTAATCCTAGTTGATCTCAATCTTCTGCTTGATCAGAGCATTGAGTTCATTGGTAACTACTAGGATTGAGAATTCGATTCAAACCGCGAATACTTCGCTTATATATAGTTTCTCTACTTCGTGTTTCCGATTGTAATAAGTCCTTGAGAAGACAATTCTAGGGGGTGTGTTGATTTGACCTAACGTTCAATCTGAGGGATATATAAGTTTTCTCTGAGCGTGAATAGTTTCTAAGTCAGATAAGCTTCCTAAGAGTTACTAAAGAAGCCTATAAGTATCAAGGGGATTCAACGAAAGAATGAGGTCTCACTCCAACCTAATCAAGCCGACTAACTAAGTCTATCATTCATTTATCCCAACATAATCAGTCTTTTACATTTCTTAGTATAACCAGTAGCCTAGTCTTAATTTAAGAGTAACGGTAATCCAATAGTTGTAATCTAAAGTCTACGCTCATACGCTAGATGATTTCGTACCATTTCTAATATAGGAAATTGTTTTATCGCTTAGGGTCAAAAGTTATCTGATTGGAATTTAGTTGCTCGAACTTGAATGTAATTGCACTCGAGCACTTCACATATGCCCATACCAGCTAGAGTGGTCCTAGGGTTCACGTTATTAATTTATTGAGTTTCCTATACTGTCAGATTTTATATAATCCTCATTCCTAAGGTCTTAGTTATCTCATTACTCCGCTCTGAACTTCTTGGTTTTGGTCCTTAGGCCTGTAGGGTCCATTTTTATGGTCCAACACGCCCGTATTCATGCCATTTAGATCCGTTTTAGGTTTGGAATTCGTCAACTAACGACTCAAACCCGTCGACTAATGGCCTAGAGGCGACCTAGGTTGATTCACGTGATTAAGAGATACGTTATGGACTAAATTACAATACTCTGTCTCGCCTGTCGGTAAAGCTTGGGATTCTAATGTGGTTTCTAGGTTGCATCGACCCCTTAGTAAGTCAGAGTACATCAGAGTGTGTCATGTTACCATAACCCAGGTCCAGTTTAATACAAATCATGCTCTAATACCATCTTGTAACGCCCTGAAAATCGGGGGTCGAGCAAAGCTCTACTCCCGAGTTCCAACGTATCACTTAAGCAACATGGATAATGATGTTTTAGATGTTGTCCATAGCAATGCATTAAACATGAGTGGTATTATACTGAAATAACATATCATACTTCAGAGTTAATGTAATTAGGCAAGCGGAAGATAATAGATATGTAAACTATATAAGTATTTCACAACCTCTAGAGTATGAGTATGTTACCAGGCTGAATATACACATATATGGTTCCAAAATTTAGAAATCATTAAAGTGTAAATGTCCAACTAATCCATAAGTCCCTGTAATCCCATCGAATCAGCACGGGGTCTACATAGACCCGTTTAAGAGATGAAATAGGAGAATCCTTTCTCCCCGCCTACGAAGTCCAACTCCGCTGTATAGGCTTCGCCATCACCAACATCTAAACCAGAGTCTGGATGGTGTTTTAAAACACCATCCTAGGTGGGAATGAGTAGCTAATTCAGGGGAACTATAAAGCAAAGGTTAACATGTTATCAATTTAGTCAAGCAGTAATGATAAAGTAGTACAACAAGCATTCCTAGGTACTCTGGTTAATGTAGGGATGATATGTGTTAATGACGTATGCCCTCGCCTACACTCCCTCTGCGACATCATCTCATGATCGCGGCATGCATCCCTTCCACTGTGCTCAACTACTACGCCAAAGGCACATGCAATGCGGTGCATGATCATGTTAACCCAGTCCTTAATAGACCCATTCATATAGTAGGTTCAGGAAGCTAAGGTACCTCCTTTGTATCATTTACCCAAACAATGATCCATCTAGGGTCGTCAATCCTAGTAAATCACAAACGATAGGCAAGCTATAGGGCAACATCACCCCTGATTTAAAAGCAGTGGACAGGCAAGTTCAGGTCACCACGAAGAGGCTCGTAACTTCAGCGTAGGCCTTAGTTTATACTCAAGGGCACTACGGGAAAGGTTTTTCACCTTAGCGTAGGCCGACAGCTCGAATACAGTATCCCATACCACTGTATTCGGCTCACAAGTGTGGTTTGCTCACTGGACACTACGGGGAGGCTCGTCACCCCAGCGTAGACCGACAGCTCGACCACGGTGTCCCATACCACTATGCCCGACTCATGAGTCTTAGCGAATCGTGGTACCAAGGTTAAACGGGTTTTTCACTAGTAAGTGGTATCTTATATTCAAGCAGTAGCGTCCATACATGGTGAACATACATTTGGTCAATCGGGTTACTTGATAAGCTCGACTGGTACGAGCGTACGTTGAATTAATTGATATGGAGTGCATACGCACTCCTCGTGGCCTAACCACTGTCGATAATCACCGTACGACTCAGATTCCTCAAACGCATCCGTCGTGGCTAAAACAGTTCGACCACCGATAGTAAACCATTACTGATTTCCTAGACTACATCGTATCCCCAATCACACTCTAAGCAATAGCATTCACATGTGATAATCAAAGACAACATGTGACAACCAATCTAAATATAAATCTCATTAGGCATTCAACAAACAAATAGTACACATGTTATCGTACACATGCATTTCATCCATAGATCACATAGTAGTAAGATAGGTTACATAAAGGAAGTTGTAACTGTATATAAGGGAATTGAAAATCCTATCTCAATACCCTCATTAAATACATTTCAATAAGCATTTTCTCATTCAAGCATTTTATCAAACACTTAGGCTACATATATCAACATACACGTAATATAGTAGTTATAACCGATATTATAGAAAATCCTTTCACAAGGGAGATGACACACGTTCAACAATCATGTACTCTCAAACATCAATCATAACAAGAAAAAATCATAATTTCATATTCACTCAAACATTTCAATAAACACATAGAATGCATTAAAATCAACATAGTTCATATATATGTAATACGAGGAAAACATCGCATCTATGCATATGTGATAGCAATCAAGTCAGTCATAAATCATTACTGACATTGAAAGCCTTGAAAACCATAACCTAAACGTTTATAGTCCACGCCTTTTGTCAAAAAATTCGTTTCGAACTCGGTTCTAATCTTACGCACCCAAATACGGAATAACAATACCTAAATCATCAAAATAGGTTAACTATTTCACTGATTACCCTATCTGTACTTCTAAAACAAGATTAGGGTTTGGATTCCTTACCCATATCGAATTTAGAACATATAGTATAGTGATGGTGGGGAGGCAAAATGGCGTGTGGAGCCGTGGGAATGAATCCTAGCAACGATCTCCCTATCTCCCTCTCTTCTCCTCATTTTATCTCTTCTCTCTCCTAAGGCTTGGAATTTTGTATGGAATGAGAAACGGGTGGGTTTAGGTCCTTATATAAGCCCAGAAATGATGAAAATGGCCACATGGCCATGGTATACTTAGGTTATAGCCAAAGAGTGGCTGTTTCGGTCTAACGGATCTCATCTGGAGGTCCATTCCCTACATATGGTCTGGGGAAAGTTCCATGACATTGGATCTATGCCAGGTTAAGATTTTGGTCCAATCAGTTTTATGGATTGACTGTGGAGGGTCAGTTTCAGTTCAACGACTATCGTCACTCGATCAGAATCTCTGTAGGAAAATTTCCCTGATCCAAAGGTGTAGTTGGGTCAGAATCTGACAGTCTGAAACCTTAAATTTGGCCAGTAAGTGAACGGCTCAAATCACTTAAATCTGAGTTCATTTTCTAAAGATATTTGCGTTTCCCACACACTTTACTTGGGGCTCAAGGTGTGTGTTTCTAGATACTAGTTGGGATCGATTCCCATGATGGTTATCAAGCCCAATAAGATGGTCATAACCGTATAGTTTCACGGTCGTCGAACTTTCGACGCGCGGTCCAGGTCCGATACGGAGTTCCAATGTGCTCCCGTGTGCAACTGGGTTTTGAGATTGCCCCTAGGTTTTTAAGTAATATTGGGTTAGTGATTTTAATGGTTTTCAGTTTTGTAGGTTATATAGAAAGTGGTTCAAGCCAAATCCATCGATTGTTTAGTTTAGTACTTAATTAAATTCTGCCCTAATTACGACAGAATAAGGTCCTAGGATAGTTCTATGCCCCCTTTTTGGCACTTTGTTTAGTATATTTATTTAATTATTTTTCTAGTAGTTCGCCATCAAGTCTACTTCATCTCTACCAAATTTCATTAGATTTCGTATTGTAGATAAATTTTAAAAATTCTAGAAGTAACAGTTGTCCAAACTAATAATTTTTGGATAGTTGTCACAACAACCTATATTTAGTTATATTAAAATTTTATTATATTTTCACTTATTTTTATATGAAACTAGACTTATTAAGCTTCAATATGCTTTTTGAATTCACTAAATCGGAGTTATATCGATGAAGATATGACTTTTCGAAGTCGGATGAAAAACTGTAGAAAACGGGCCACCCGGTCCGTTGGACCGTGATGCATCGTCGTCACGATTATGCCATCATCGCTCGCTATTCTGTCTGGTGGTGATTTCGTCACCTGATATTTAAAATGGGTGTATCTTTCAATCCAGAATGAGTTACGCGACGTGCAATATATGATTTTAGGGTAGGAGAAGCTATTCTATCCAAATAACTTATTTATTTCGTGAGATTACAAAAAGTTAATGGTCAAAAACCCATTTTATTTGTTTATTTACTATTTATAGTAAATTTTAGTTTAAGTATTGTTCTTCATCACTTAAACTTTAGGATTCGAGTCTAATATGAAAGTACTTAGAAAAATTTGAAGAATAAGGTGGTGAAAGGTGAGATTTTGAAGGAAATGGGTTAAAAAAGGATTTTAGACTTTGGGATTGAGGTCTGAGAAGTTAATAAGTTGTTATGATTGACCCATTGCCTAAGGACGCCCATCGCCAAGTTGGTAAAAATTCAGGACGTTACAGTTTTTCTAGAAGTAATTGGTATAAGAATTAAGTTCAGATTAAGGTTTATTTTCTGCTATATTTTTAGGTTATGTTTTTTTCTAAAATTATTTTTAGAAACTTACATTTTTTTCTATTTTCTGGGATCCTAAAATAGCAACTCTTATTCGGTAATTTTGTTCCAACCCTCTCTCTTATCTTTTCTAGATCGCTTATTTATTTTAGCTTTTTTACTTTTCTTTTTAGGCTTAGTTATTTAGTTACTTGAGGGCTTAGAGTGTTTCATTCCCAAGTGGGTTCGTGATAACACTCTACATCTTTCGAATGAAGGAGGATTAGTCGAAGGGTTGCTTATTCATCACAGGATTAGACACCACTTGAGACCCTCTGACTCAATAGAAGTGATGACTACAAATCAACCTCAACCTCCAGTTGAGGAAGTTCAAGATGAAAATAAGGTACAGAATGCACCCCCGTCTCGTACTCTACGAGATTATTTACAACCGGCAGGGGTGAGTACACCTTATTGCATGATATTTCCATTGAATGGAGGAACTGTGGATATTAAACTAGTGGTAATTCAACTCCTCCCTAAGTTTCATGAACTAGAATCTGAAAGTCCATACTTGCATATGAAAGAGTTCGATGAAATCATATCTACATTATACTTCCCAAACGTGTCTGAGGACACAGTTAGACTGAAATTATTTTTTCTCTTTCAAAGAAAAGGCTAAGTCATGGTTACATTTGTGAGGCATGTATCCTAAACCGTACTGTTCCTTAGGCTTCTGCGGTCCTCTCGGTCGACTTCCAGTGACCAGCGATGTGTAGATAGCATTTGCGCGTGGCCCTAAGTTGAGTCCTGTCGATCTGAGTCGGATTGGCCTGAGACTTGTACCCTTGTAACCGTGTTGTCGCCGCGTCTCCCATGCCGATGCGATACCCAGGCTAGGAGATGTGGGCCCACGTTTAGTTCGAGGAAATGCCGCTCATTTTCAAACACAAAAGAACATGTCTCATCAATCACATCAATCATGTCAAGTACATATCTCATCCCCAAGTACAAGCAACCCCTAAAGTCAACTCTCTCTCTCCACCCATCCTTTTTCAAGTACACCTATCACTCACCCATCCCTCTCTCTCTCTCATATCTCTCTCATTTTCCTCCTAAGAAACCATGAGAGACCGTCCAAGTTCCATGAGAGAGCCTAGTGTGGCCCACTTCCTACCCAAGATCCCCACCATCTAACCGTCCAATCTCCATCATCCTCCATCAAACTTATAGTTTTGGAGCTAGGGAGTCCAAGGAGCTAAAGAAGAGGAGCAATATGTGGGTGATCTTAGAAATTCTACCGTTGATTTTCATTTAAAGGCCCATTTGTGATGGGACCCATCTTGATGTTTGTGTTGTAACAAAGAGGGGCCCATAGTGGCGGGATCCCTCTAATATGCCGATCTCTCTCTCTCTCTCTCTCTCTCTCTCTCTCTCTTTATCTCTCCCTTCTTCCCTGTTCATGGTCCACCTTGAAGTATGTATCATATCCATGCCATCCATGCAATGGACCCACCTTGCTGGACTGTCCAGCGGACGGGATTGCTGCCCGTCCATGTGGACAGGCCCGGATGAAGGAAAATATAAATATTAGTTTGATACAAAGCTCTTGGTGGGCCACCACATGTGGACCCACCTCAATGCATGTGCGCATCCAACCGTCCATCTGCTGGATGCTGGGCCACATGATATTTGTGATATATCAAATGTCCGTCCAGCGTCCAGGTTTGGACGCTGGACCCACTTTTACAAAAAGAAAATAAAGAGATAATATTATAATAATATTATATTATATTATATATATATATAAATAATATTATATATGTATGTGGTGGGCCCCATGTGGGACCCACCTATTGAAAGGATTGGCTGGTCTACCACCACACCACTATAATGCTGATGTATGGACGTTAGCTGGATGGTCTGATCACGATCCTGATATCTAGACCATCCGTCCATTTTGCTGGTGGGCCACACATGTGGACCCCACCATGATGCATGCGTTATATCCCACCGTCCATCATCTGGACGGTGGGCCAGTAACCCCGCCAGCCATTTAGCTTCTATATTTGTCAGCAAGTTCTGTGGGTCCCGTATGATGTATGTGTTATATCCGAACCATCTATCAAGTGGACCACACTGCAAGAACAGTGAGGGATTGAATGTGTACCATTGAAACTGTTTGGGGTCACAGAAGTTCTGGATAAATATGAAATTTGTTCTCCTCTTAATTCAGGTCTGTGTGACCTTATGAATAAATGGGATGGAAATAAACCTTATGGTGGGCCCCGACCCTGTGAATTGTTTAACAGTGAAAATCATTATCTCCACTGTTATTTATCGTATGGTCCAGATGATCTTTTGATATGATTCATTTTTTGGGTAATACTGTAAAAGATCTCTAAAATAGATGAATAGTGTAGATGATGCGGCCCATTGTTGTGGCCCATTTGATGTATATGAGGCCCAAGTAGTGTGGCCCACTTGTTGTACATGAGGTCCTTGTATGAGGCCCAATATGATGTATTTGGGGTCCCTTTGATGAGGCCCGATGTGATATATATTGGCCCATTTGGTGAGGCCCAATATGATGTATTTACGGCCCCTTTGATGAGGCTCGATGTGATATATATTGGCCCATATGTTGAGGCCCAAAATGATGTATATGAGGCCCATGAGTGAGGCCCGATGTGATGTATGCGAGACCCATTGTGATGTGTATTAGGCCCTTGTGTGAGGCTATGGGTCCACTATATGTTGGGCTCTATGTGGGCCACTCCTTGGGGGCAATGTTGGTTAAATGTCCACATTGATGGGTAATGATGGTTAAATGTCCACTTTGTGAGCTTCCCTTTGGCCTTATTAGGCCCATTCTCACCGATTCCGATTGTCGAGGCTGATTCTGATTCTCGAGGCCGATTCCAATTGTCGAGGCCGATTATCGAGGCCAATTTCGATTGTCGAGGCCGATTCTGATTGTCGAGGTCGATTCCGATTGTCGAGGCCGATTCCGTTTGTCGAGGCTGATTATCGAGGATGGTTCCGATTGTTGAGGCTGATTATCAAGGCCGATTCCGATTGTCGAGGCCGATTCCAATTGTCGGGCCGACTATTGAGGCCAATTGTCGAGGCTGATTGTTGAGGCCGAATATTAAGGCTGATTATTGATGCCGATTATGAGTATGTGACAGCATAACATCATGATACATGCCCATACACATCATCTGCATGTTTGTTATAAGATGTGATTGACCATTGCATATGCCATAGGGCAGGTTGTTTATGGGACTCCCTAAGAGACGGAGTTGTCCCACATGAGCCCGCAGTATGTGTAGGTTTGATGCATGCCTAGATGGTATGACCCATACATCTCCCATTTTGGGATGTGACTATTGTACGCCCTAGCGACATTAGGGCCGTGACATCCACAAGGTTTACGTGGATGGCCAGGTGGGACACCGAAAATGTTTGATTCTAGCATACGGGCGCCATAGATGTCCTTGGGTGAAAATTACTAAACTTTCATAGCCAGGAGATGCCCGAATGTCTAAACCGATTGGATACATGAGCTCCTGAGTGCCGAATATCAGTAATCCGCGTCTCCCACTGTGTCGTGGTCAGTTGGGAAGGGGTTGTGGCCTTACCCGTCTGAGAGTAGTGGTCATAGCTAGGGTGAGTTTGACCAGATCATAATTGGGTCGGCTATCAACGTGCCGAGTAGATATTGGGTGACTACTGGTCAGGCGGATAGTGAGATCTCTTCCACTTGCATGGTTGCGTGTCTAGTGGGCAACGATTGCATGTAAAGTGTACTAGACCCCGATGATGATCCCAGAGATGTACAGTACTGATATGTGGACTTATTGAGCAGGAGTTGCATACTCATTCATTCATTCATTCACTATCCACTTAGGTTGGTAGTGCGCAATTAATTATTGTGTACCTTCGGAATGGACAGAATTTTGTTGGGGTGCGTGACTAACCTGAGATCTGGAGTCTACCACATTGAGTCTGACTATCTAAATTTAGGTATGTGACTGGTTTGGATACAAGTCCCTTATGATGGACCCCATAGCTTGCGATACTACGTACTATCATCCCGACTTCATACTCTAACTTGGTCATTTCATTCTCACCGCATATTGCATTACATCCGCGGCATATGGCATTTCGGGTTGCTATGTTTCTGCATTTATATGGCTTAGATGATCCTCACGGTATTTGTAGACTCATCAAGATTTGCATATAGCATCGTATAGCTGATATACGTTGCTTCCTCGGTATATGATATTAGTTTAATACATTTTGCATTACATAGCCTGGGTAAGGCTGATGGTATTTATAGACTTATTAGCATGTTTCCGCATTACTCTGATATTGTAGGATTTATGGATTGCTAATATTTCAACTTACTCTGATATTTATATGCTTGGCACGTGCATCGTACACACTTACACCACCCTTTAAGCTTTCTATAAGCTTATGCACGATAGATGTGTGCAGGTGGCGTTAGGTCGCAGCATCATTGAGCTTGGAGCATGTAGCTGTCTTCTGGAGCTTTGATTTTTGATATATGTATTTCCCTTTCAGCACTATATTCAACTGAATATATTAGTGGATATGTGATGATGATGTTGCCTTTGTGATTTGGGTATACTTGTAGTTATACTTCATATGAGATATATGTATGTTGGAAAATCCTCCTTGTAGGATCCTAGGATCGAAACTTGGTGTATGGGCGCTGGGATCCGAGATTGGGTATTACGGAGGCTGCCGGCATCAGTTTTGCCGATCGAAAATTTTGTGAGCCCGATTTTCGAGTTTAGGGCATGACAACATTCCTTAAGAGCATGGTCCATTGGCACATGGGCTAAGATAACAAGGGAGTTCCTTAAAAAGTTCTTCCCTATCATAAAATAAGGAAAGAAATCTTGAATTTTACGCGAAAAGAGGATAAGACCTTCCAATGTTGAGAGGGATTTAAGGATCTCATAAATTCATGTCCACAACATAGCTACGAAACATGGCGTATAACAAGCTTTTTCTATGAGAGATTGACCTCACCCATGTGCCAATTTGTGGAGATAATGTGTAATAGGGAATTCATGAATAAGGAAGCCGATGATGCGTGGGATTATTTTGATAAACTTGTTTAAAACGCGCAATCATGGGATACCTCTTCAAGAATTACCACTTCTAAGCTTACTCAATCAAATTACAGGGGAGGAATTTATGTTTTAAAAGAGAAAGACGATATAAATGAAAGAGTGGCCAAACTCACAAGAAAAGTCGAGGCCATGGAACTTAAGAAGGTAGAACCCGAAATGACTACAGAAGTTGTTTGTGGTATTTGTACTTGTAATATACATACAACTAAGAATTGCCCAACAATTCCTGTTTTTCAAGAGATATTGAATGAGCAATCAAATGCCATAAACAACTGCCAAAAACCTTTTAGTGGACCCACCTCAAAAACATATAACTCAAGCTGGAGGAACCATCCAAAATTCAATTGGAGGAATAGACAAACGGCTACTCCTCAAGGGATCCTTAACCAATTTCTGAATCAAAGGAAACCTCAAGAGGATCCGGTCTTAAAACATGTACAAAACCAAGAGCTTTTTAATCAGGGTATGCCGGAAGCCTTTCAAGACCTTACAAAGGCCATATAAGGGCTTGAAATAAAAATTCGATTGGGGAGAAAGGGATCCTTCCGGCTCTGCCATTCCCCAACCCAAAATAGCAATATGAAATCAGTCACCCAAGCTCTTCAAAACAGATGGAGCAGGCTAAGTCTATCACTACTCTTAGGAGTGGGAAGATAATTGACAAATCTACTCCGGTGATGGTTAAAAAGCCTAAGGTCCCGAAAATAGATGAGAATGATTGACCTAGTAATGCTCCACATGGGTTAGAACTGGAACCTCAAAGTAAGCCGATTGCGTTATTCCTTCAACGGTTGATTGCACTAAAACATCTCTCTAACTCTCAGGATATTCTAGAGGTTCTTAAGCAAGTGAAGGTCAACATCCCTCTAAGGGATGCTGTTAAACAAATCCCTTCATATGCAAAATTTCTGAAAGATTTATGTATGACCAAAAGACGGCAAAACATACAAAAGAAAATCTTTTTGACATAAAAAGTGAGTGTCATCCTCAAGCAAGATGTGCCACAAAAATACAAAGTTCCCGGTATCTCAACCATCACTTATGTAATTGGGAACCACCGGATTGAGCACGCACTTCTTGACTTGGGGGCAAGTGTAAATCTAATCCCTTACTCGATTTACGAACAATTGGGTGTAGGTGAATTAAAACTCACCCGGACCACATTACAACTTGTCGATCGCTCAGCTCGTGTACCGAGAGGGATGATTGAGGATGTGTTGGTCCAAGTTGATAAATTCTACTATCCAGTAGATTTTATTGTCTCGGATACTCAACCCATTATAAATGTGAGTACGTAAATACCCGTCATTCTTGGTCGCCCATTCCTTACTACATCAAATATTATCATTAATTGTAGGAATAGAATTATGAATTTATCTTTCAAAAATATGACATTGGAGCTCAACATTTTTTTCAACATGAACAAATAGGCAGAGGATGATGATGATACCCATGACATTAAGATGATGAATTCTTTCTTGGAAGAAAGAGCAGTCCTGACTTATACTCTGACACTCTAGAGACATGCTTGGCCCACTCCCTTAATTTAGATGATGACATTATTAGGGAGATTGATGCCTTGCTTGATGCTACACCGGTGCTTGAAGTTAACCGGTGGAGGCCATAATTTGAAAAATTGCCTTAAACCGATGTAGTGCCTCTACCATCTAATCTTAAAGCACCGAAGCTTGACCTAAAACCTTTGCTAGCCGATCATAAATATGTCTATTTAGGTCAAGATGAGACATACCCAGTGGTGATCTCTTCCCCCTTGAGAAAGAACAAGAGAGTGTGCTCATTTCCACTCTTATTGAGCATAAAGGAGCTCTTGGATGGTCGATTACAGACCTCAAGTGAATTGACCCTTTGATTTGTACTCACTGCAACCATCTTGAGGATAATGTGAAAACCTCTCAAAAACCACAATGTCGACTCAATCCAAATATGAAAGAAGTGGTTAAGGCTGAGCTAATTAAGTTGTTGGATGTGGGTATCATATACCCTATATCTGACAGTTAATGGGTGAGTCCAACTCAGGTAGTTCCTAAGAAGTCTGGAATCACCATCGTAGCCAATGTTGATAATGAACTCGTGCCAACTAGAGTTACTACTGGTTGGAGAATGTCCATTGACTACAGGAAGTTAAATACTGTCACAAGGAAGGGCCATTTTCTTTTTCCCTTCATTGATCAAAATTTGGAAAGGCTAGCCGGTCACTCTTACTATTGCTTCCTTAACGGATATTTGAGATACAATCAAATAGAGATAGCCCTTGAAGATCAAGAGAAGACAACATTCACATGTCCCTTTGGCACCTTTGCTTACCGAAGGATGCCATTCGGACTATGTAATGCTCCCGCCACTTTTTAACGATGAATGTTGAGTATTTTTTCTGACATGGTGGGGCAATATTTAGAGGTCTTCATAGATGACTTCTCTATCTTTGGTCCATCCTTCAGCGAGGAAAATCTTAAATGTGTGTGAAGCGATGCGAGGAAAAGAATTTAGTTCTGAATTGGGGAAAATTATTTCATGGTTCCCAAGGGAATTATGCTTGGACATATAATTTCTTCCAAGGGAATTTAGGTAGACAAGGTAAAAATTGATCTTATTTCTAACCTACCTCCACCCAAGAGCGTACGTGACGTACGATCCTTCCTGGGATACGCCAGATTCTATAGATGATTCATAAAGGAATTTAGTCATCTCTTTCGTCCTTTATGCAATCTACTTCAAAAGGATGTACCATACGAGTGGACTAAACAATGCCAAGAAGCTTTCACTAAGCTCAAAGGCATGTTAACTACCGCACCTATCATGCAGCCACATGATTGGAGCATCCTTTTTGAGATTATGTACAATGCATCTGACTATGCTATTGGGGGGGGGGGGGGGTGTTAGGCTAGAGAAAAGAAAAGAAGCCCTACATTATTCACTATGCAAGTAGAACTATAAATTCTGCCCAAGTGAACTACTCTACTATGGAACTCTAAATTTTTTCCAAGTGAACTACTCTATTACGGATAAGAAACTCTTAGCCGTAGTATTCACTTCGGACAAATTTAGGTCCTACCTGATTGGATCTAAGATCATCATCTACACAGACCATGCAACGCTAAAGTATCTTCTTTCTAAGATAGATGTCAAGCCCCTCCTGATAAGATGGATCCTCTTACTCCAAGAATTTGATATCGAAATACAAGACAAAAAAGGAGTAAAAAACATAGTGGCCAACCACCTTTCTCGACTTGCCTCTCTGATTCCCTTGAGTCGACACTAATAAACGATATGTTCCCTGACGAACAATTGTTTAAACTCTCCCAACTACCTTGGTTTGCTGACATTGCAAATTATCTTGCTACAGGTTTCACACTAACATATTAGACTGCACAAGATAAGAAAAAAGTTCTTTGCTGAGGTACGTAAGTTTTTCTTGGATGATCCTTATTTGTTTAAATATTGCCTAGACCAAATTCTAAGGAGACGTGTGCTAGACAATGAACATCAAAGTATCATCTCATTTTGTCATTTTCAGGCCCGTGGTAGTCACTTTTCTTCTAAAAAGACCGCAGCCAAAATTCTGTGGTGCGGCTTTTACTGGCCCACAATGTTTAAAGATACTCATGAGTTTTGCAAAGCTTGTGAGCGTTGTCAGAAATTGGGAGGGTTGTCCCATCGAAATATGATGCCTATGAACCCCATTCTTATCATTGAAGCATTTGATTGTTGGGGCATCGATTTCATGGGACTCCTCGGGCCATCATTAGTGATGGAGGTTCACGCTTTTGTAATATGCCATTTGAAAACTTAATGAAGAAATATGACATCTCTCTTAAAGTGAGCACTCCATACCACCCACAGACAAGTGGGCAAGCTGAGATTTCCAACAGGAAAATTAAACAAATTCTAGAAAAAATGGTTAACCCTGACCGTAAAGATTCGTCAATCCATTTGACCAATGCTTTATGAGCTTACCGTACAACTTTTAAGACCCCCATTGGAATGTCTCCTTTTAGACTCGTCTATGGGAAAGCCTGCCACTTTCTTATGGAGCTGGAGCATAGAGCCTGCTCAGCTATCCAAAAAATGAACTTTAACTTGGACAATGTTGGCTCGCTATGCAAGTTCTAACTAAATGAACTTGAGGAAATCTGGAACGACGGTTATGAGAAATTGAGAATCTGTAAGGACAGGATTAAGGTGTTCCATGAGAGGAATATCCTTCGGAAATCATTCATAACCAGTCAAAAACTCCTTCTGTATAATTCTCGATTTCATCCTTTTCGAGGAAAACTTCGATCTCGTTGGACTGGCCCTTTCACTGTTACTAATGCTATCCTCATGGGGCCATCGAGATAAAAAATCTTACAAATGGCAATATTTTCAAAGTGAATGGACATCGTCTCAAGCCATTTGTTGAGAAGTTTGATTCAGAGGACATGTCCATGCCTCTGACTGATCTTTTGTACCCAGGATTGACCTCCTAGTCTAATGGAGGTGTAGTTAGGTTTATTGCTCTCATAGGATTTATGATTTGGATAGTTTGATTTTAGTTTGTTCAGTCTTCGTGCTAACCCATTTACATGTTAAGAACTTTGGAAAAGCTGCAATTTTTCTTTCTCAGGTATTATCTTCACATCACTTCTCATTTCTTTTCATTGTCTCATGTGCATTGCATGCTCATTTCTTTTACATTGAGGACAATGTAGGTTTAAGGTTGGGGGGTGTGGATTAGGTAAATTAATTAGTGTTTTCTTAGTTTTGAGCAAAATTTGTGAAAATTTTCAAATTTTCAAGTTAAAAACATGTATGGGAAATGATAATTTGTGGAATTAAGAATGCTTTGAGCATGATGATAAGATGGAGAATGAACTTTGAATTGTTGGAGTTTAATCAACCAAGTAGACTATCGTCTAAATTCTTGCATTTAATTGATTAAGAGGAAGTTTGAATATAAAGTTAATCTAAGTCACAAGCCACATTCAACTTGCTTTCTATGAATTGTACTAGAATTTCTCATTGTTATTATGTGTATCATTGATAGATATTGAGAATCAAGTCTAGAGAATTTTATCCACCTTAAAAAGATGAAAAACACCAGTTAAAAAACAGAGAGATCGACAAAAAGGTCATGTATAATGAAAAGACTGGAAAGGAATGAAAAGTCTGAAAAGAATAAATAAATAAAAGGGACCGTCGATATAAAATCAAAAACTGGAAAAACAATGAAAAGGTGATAAGTTCGGAATCAGTACTTGATTATTTAATAAAAATTGAGGTGATGAGCATGGCTAACATTATGAAATAGTAGTATGTTATGAAAAGTAAATAGAATTCACTAAGCACATTGGAAAATTTTGATATATGAACTTATGCTCTTAAATGATTGATAAAGAAACTTTTTGATTGATTGCTTATGTGATTCGGCTCTAGGTTTTCAAAATTGCACTCTCGCTTATTTAGATTGTATTAATTCATACTTGATTGCGCAATAAACTATTTTCTGAAAGTGAT
Organism: Magnolia officinalis; assembly: GCA_021015155.1. NCBI lineage: Eukaryota > Viridiplantae > Streptophyta > Magnoliopsida > Magnoliales > Magnoliaceae > Magnolia > Magnolia officinalis. The sequence goes on from JAJHSJ010000008.1 coordinate 34,679,879, forward strand.
TTGAACATTAAAGATTGAAGATCACTTCACGCATGTTTTGCTTGAGATTAACAAAATAATGGTTGGGGAGTGTGTTGAGTGTGAAATATTGCATATTTCCCCTATTTATACCTTGGTTTTATAAACATAATAGTGTTTAATCGATTTAATTATGCATGTTTTCATGTGCGACATGGTTTTGAGAGCTTAAGGTGAAATTGATGCCAAAAGGAAGACTTATTCTCAAAAGATTACTAAATGAAGATTTGAAGATTTGGAAGTCATTAATGAAGAATTCACATGCCAAAGATCCAAGAAAGCCAAGTGAAGAATGAAGAAAATCAAATATTTGAAGTGAAGAAAAGGAATCCTGTAATTATCCTGAAAACAAATGTATTCCTGAAATTGTCATGAAAAAGCATATTCTGAAACTCCGAGTCTATTTTAGGAAACTTCGCAGAGTGGGCAAATTTGAGGCAGTTTAAAGTCTAAGTCTATTTTGGAAAATTGCGCAGAGTGTGTAAATTTGAGGCAGTTTCAAGATATTTCCAAATCGATGCGAAAGTTGGAGTTCCACAACTATAAATAGGACTCCCTAAGATGCTCCAAAGTAGGGGTGTACACGGGTCGGTTTGGTCCGGTTCTGGGGTAAAACCGGAACCGAACCATTCCTAACGGTTCTGGAATTTTTGGAACCGGAACTGAACCGTTAGCACATTAGAACAGAACCAGAACCGGACCGTGAAAACCGGTTCGGTTCCAGATTGGTTCCATGGTTCTGGCTGTTAAAAAAAATTAACAAAAGAAAAAAAAAGGTGAAAAAAATCCCATAGTCCATTTGCAATTTTCTCAGTGTGGCCCACTCCACATTCAAATCATCGATCTGTACCGTCCATTGTTTACAGAAGGGAGATTTAACCCTTGGCAATGTGGCATTCTGAAACCATGCAGACTGTTGTAGAATTATGACCGTTGAACATGAAATAGATGGCGGAGTAGATAAGCTCATGGACCACGCTGATTTTCCTCCAAAAGCACTCTATTCCTGATGGGTCCTCAATCCCATGAACGAAGTAGATTTTCCAAAAGACGTTAGTAAGTGGGCCACCAAATTTCACAAAGTCGACGTACGTCAACTCTGTTGAAAACTCTGTGGAAAACAGAGCTTCCGTCATTTTGTTGTGGGCCACCATCATGCAGGGAGAGATTGATCTGAACCGTTCATCAGGTAGAGGGGGTAGAACCCATTAAAACCATGTTGACTTTTCTTAGCCGTGTACATCCTCGTGATCTCTACAATGATCGAAAGAAGGCTGTCTAATTGCTTTTAAGGCTTGATTATTCAGGTGGGTCATATCATCAGATGATCAAAGCTCACCATTCACGGTCTAAATTCCAAGAGGAAGTCAATGGACGGTGTGGATCTGGGCCACGGTTTAACGGATCGGGTCCACGGTTCAGTTAACGGTTTGGTTCGGTTCTGCCTACCCTTGAACCGGAACCGAAGCGTATCCAACGGTTTTGGCAATTTTGGAACCAGAATCGGAACCGGTGCTGTCTAGAACCGGACCAAATCGGACCGATCCAACGGTTGCGGTCCGGTTCCACGGTTCTACCGGTTAAATCTGCACCCCTACTCCAAAGCATCTTCTAGGGTTTGGAAAGGTCTCAAGGTGCATACACAAGGGTCGAGTAGCTGCCAAAGTATTTTTCTTCTTCTCTAGTTTTTTTTTTTTCATGCTTTGTTTAAGAGATTTGGTTTTAATCATGTATATGGTTGGCTAAACCTCTTAGCTAGGGTTTAGAGGTGAAGGTTGTAGCATGTTTGGATGTTTATTTTACTTTGATTATTGTTTTTATTGAACTTCATTGATTTCTAGTTTATTATTAAGGGAATATTTTAAAATTTCTATGATTTATTATGACTCAAATTACAATAGATGTTGTGATAGCTTTGGATATCTTCTTTTCCTGTTTTGATGAGATAGTGAGATTGGTAAATCCCTTTGTTCACCATCGTCTCCTGAGCATGGTAGGGTTCTTCCGGCCATCCATCTTCATTAAGCTTCTGAAAGTCCGAATACTTGAAGTTCGCTAGACATGGCACATCCTCTACCTCGCGGGGGTATGGTGTTTTGAAACAGAACCTATCGAGGTGTTCTCACTCTCTTTCTGTCCCGATAGCCTCAGCCACTACCTGTCTTATTTCATCTTATGTTATCGTACGAACTGCGGGTACCGATCCATGCGATCCTACCCTTAGAGGTTGCGAACCCTCTGCATGCTACTCATTCCCATTCACCCCAGCCATCATAGGAGTGGTAACCTGAGCTACATTATGAGCCAACATAGCCAGTGCTTCTCTGAGGCTCGTACATTCCTCCATTAGAATGGTTTGTTCATGAGTCATTTCAATTAAGCATTAATTCATAGAAAACAAATGTTCTTGGCTCTTCCTCGCCATAAAAATTACTGCTTCTTCACTTCTTGATTGTTTGGTTGTCGAAGGAGAGAAGGGTACGTTGCAGCAGGAGAGTTCGGAGAAAAGGAGCCTTCCCTAGACTTGTTAGCACTCTTGCCTAATCCCGATGATCACGGTGAGGGAATATCCAGTGTCAGCGCGCAATAGTTACAGTAGATCATGGAGACTACGATTTGTTTGTCAAGGGAGACTTTTCTTTCTCTCTGTAGGTCCATCGCAGAGCCGTAACTGGGAGAGCAAGAAAGTCCTGTGTAGTAAAGAAGGTAATCTTAGCTTGTCATGGGTTAAAATTTCTTTGCCAACATAGCCATACCATCTTCATTTTCTTCAAAAACAAATTTACATTAGATTCACCTGAATTAGATTTAGAAGATTTAAGAGTCATAGACTTGATTTTAGGAGCTTTGAAATTCAACTCGTAATTTTGAAGAGAACCAACTAACTCTTCAACTTTCATAGTATCTAAAATTGCGGTAATGACCGCTTTAATAGGAGTAGGAATAGGTCAAAGTGTCCTAGAGGGGAGTGAATAGGACTTTATAAAATTTTACGACAATTTAAAATCCTATTACCATTATCTTGATCTAATATGAAAATGTCAAGATATGATATCATCAATTTAACTCTAATGGTTTCCAAACCAATTAGAGGATCCAATCACAAGACTGAATAGAATTTAAACAATATATAACCGTAGTCTAAGATGGATTCACTGAGTGACTGTCTGTGGAATGTGATACTTATCAGTTCTAAATAATCATGTCATCATGCATCATGTGAACATTAAAAGCAAACACAATAAGAGAGTATGCAAATAACAATCCTAAACACAGTCATTTTATAGTGGTTCTGCTATATGCCTACTCCACTCCCAGCGGACGCACTCAGCCCTTGAGTGTACCAGATTTCACTAACAGAGGTTTCAAATCAGGTTTACCTCAAACCAGTACAACCTACATAAGCGTGACTCCAGGACGTACACAAGATACCTAACATGTCTCCACGAGATACAAGTTTATGCCCCACATAGGAGCAAGGGTCAATACACAATACTCAGGTTTTATGCCCTACACAAGAGCAAAAGATCCACACTAGGAACCTAGGGTTTTAGGCCACACAGGCAAAGGATCCACACAAGGACCCTAGATTTATGCCCTATACAAGAGTAATGGTCAACACACAACACCTAAGTTTTATGCCCTACACAAGAGCAAAAGATCCACATAAGGAACCTAACTTTTAGGACACACAAGCCAAGGACCTAAGTTTATGCCCTGCACAAGAACAAGGGTCAACACACAACACCCACACGTACTCTCCCGTTGGAGGCGTCCTATGATGACTTAAAAGGGGTGAGAAGCACCTTTGACCCAAACCGACAAAAGGAATGATCAAAAGGGTCTTTGGACTCTAGTGACTTACAAATAAGTAGGTGAGCCCCGTTTAGCACATTGATGAAGATCTTCTCCTTATTGATGAAGATTCTTCAGCTCCCTTGATCCACAACACTCGAAGATGTACCAATAAAGGTGACGGGTTGGGTCAAGGTTATCTCGGAATCTACTCTAATAAATATTACCTATTAAAGCAATGGAGAGATTCCAAGGTCTTAGGCATTCAAGGGATCCTAGCTCAATGATTTTCAATTAAGGTGGTAGCTGGATGATCCTTGAATGCGGAAGTCCATTCCCCAATCCACTCTATTGAATATCAATGATGAGGGTGGATTGAAGGATGAACTCCCATGAGAAAAAGGGCTTAAGGTAGATGTTATGTAGTTACTCTCTCAAAGCTCTCTCTCTCTCTCTCTCTTTGTTTCTCAATACAACAACTAAGAACAAGCTCTCTTTAAATAGACAAAAATTTCCAACGGTAATAAAGATGTTAGATTTTGACTGAGTTCGATATCATCGGGCCTACTTCGATATCATTGAACATATACTTTCAATGTTAACGAAGCAAGGTTCGATGATATAAACTGCACTGAAGTATATATGTAACAACTCGATTTTCGAGAACCGAGTATATAACCCGTTTCCTAAAAATTCCGGTGTTAACCGATGATCAATAAATAACTTAAACGAATCAAAGTGTGATCAATGGAAGAAAAGCATAGTATGATGTATCCCAAACCATAACAAAATAAATATTCTGAGCCAATCACCTGGGGCCCATATACAAAATTCCAAAAAAAAAATTTGTTTCCAATGCCATAACAACTAGCCTATTGATTTAAGCCATACTAGGCAGCCGCTTCCCGATGCAACTCCTCGACATAGAACTCCTTTTCAGTAGGGGCTGGCTCCGAATCCGCTACATGCTCAACAACTTCCGTATCTGTCTCATCTGTACGGTTGAACATCGATGATTGAGTGGCCAACTCAGTGTGATCTACCCTTAAGATTACACACCGCCGCCTTAGACAAGAATAACATAAAACATACATACGATCCAAAACATAGCAATGTAGTCTTATTATGTTCATGGATATGTGAATGCAATCGCGCCCCGAGGATGCTCATTTGTGCGGAATTTGGGCTCGTCACCCATGAAAATACGCAAAGCCTCTATATTGGGGGCCTACTCACATCATAGCTAGTCTAGTTACACCCCAAGCACAAACTCTCCTTTGCTAGAACTTCCTATGAAGAGATTTCGATGATGTGTGTGTCATAACAACATAATAACAACATGGATCTTATCATGAATATGAGTAAGTAACAACACACATATTTCCATTACAAATTCATACTAACATGACTAACGCATGCCACCTACAATGAGTAACCGATTTAATCATTCAATGCACATGTTCAAGGTTCTAGGCAAGAATTTAAACAGGTGAATCAAACAAATTATGTAGTATACTTCCTCACAATTTATCACTAGACTAACTAACCATTAAATCATTAAATCTACTATTTCTGGTCTAGGTGGGAATGGAAAGCTTAAGGGGAGGAAAATCATCACCTGCAGGGTCGCGTTCGTGTATTTGGTCCAAGTTCTCTTACTCCCCAAAGCCACCCAAGGAATTTCCTAAAATCACAGTTTATATTTTGTCAAGTATTCACATGGTTTCGTTCAATTAACATGGCCTTTTAGGCTTGTGCTAGAGCGAACAGGTCCACCGTATGTTTACCCAAACAAGGTGGCCCTACTAGGCTCAAGCTCATTATTACTATGGGAAGTACCGGCCCCACACATGGATCTTATATACACCAGGTAGGCCTTGTGGATGGTCACACCCTCTACTCCGTTCATCTATTTTAAGAGATCATGAATTATATCCAACGATCACTTGGACCACATCACAAGCAACAATGGAGATAATGGTTTCCAAACCATAACATTTATTTTCCATCCAGACTTTTTGCAAGGTCACTAGGTCTTGAATTGATTGGAAAACAAATATCATATTGACCCAAAACTCCTGTGTACGCAAGGGTTTCAAGGGTAGCCATTCTATCTGCCACTATCTACTGTAGCATGGTCCGTCTGATACTTCTGTCTCATCTTTGTCTCAAGCCTTACGACGAATGGGTCCCACACATTTTTTTATATCGTGGCATGGCCCACCAAAATTTGCAAGGTGCGGCCCACCCATTGGTGCAGCTCACCGGATTTATATATATATTTTTTTCTCCTTTGTTTTTGTCAGGGTGTTAAAAACCCACTCAAAACCAGGGTTGTCCAGCACTATCCAGCACCGGTCCAACTTCTGGACAACGTGTATATTATACGTACATCATGGCCAAGCTCACACAGATGGGCGGTGTGGATCAAAGTGCACAATACGGTGGTCCGCAATACCATCACTCGATCAGCGCCTATGCAGACATTGGACAGTGTGGATGTAACACGTAGGCCATAGTGGACGTCACATGTGTAGCAAGTGGGGTCCACGGCTGGATGGAGCGGGTGTACAACATATATATCAGGGTGGGGCCTATCTTCTCCCGAAACAGATGAACGACCTGGTTCAAGACGTCAATACAGCAGCTATATAACTAGTGCACACGTGCACCAACAATCACTTCACAGGTGGGTCCCACGTGGGGTCCACTACATATATATGTAATGTTATATAAACTATTTATTATTATTATTATTATATTATATTATATATATATTATTTTTATTTCTATTTTTTCCAAAAATGTCCAGCACTGGATGTCATTGAGAGAGGGTCTAAACGTAACGTCCCTTGATGGATGGTCTAAACCCATGCGGCCCGGGGTGGCCCACCGTTTGTGCAGCCCACCAGCGTTTGGTGGTGCCGATGGTCAGTGCAGGGCCCATGATCAGAGTAGCCCGATGGACGAGGCCCACCTGCAATTGTGTCGGGCCCAACGTCAATGCAGTCCACCAGCAATTGACGTGAAATAGTCTCTATTACAGGCTACTTTGGAGGACATTTTTGGCCCTATTTTCTAGCTCAAACATGGCCCGTCCCTAGCCATTTTTCAACCTACATCAATGCTCAACCAGAGGCACGGTGGCTGCCACTTTCACCGTCAAAGAACGGCCCGAAACAGGGTTGTTTTTACCTCAATTTTTGGACTGATATTAGACCGTGTTGCAGCTCAACAGAGCTCGTTTTTGTGAGCTATTCCTGGACTGGGTTTCAGCCCCAAGCTGGGGCCACTTAGATGCCTTTGTTCGGCCCCAGGCGGGGCCCGAACTCAGGCCTCGTTCAGCCACAAAACAGGGGTGTTTTCAGGTTGTATTCAGCCATAAAACAGGGGCTGTATTCAGCCCATTTCAGAGCTCAAACAGAGATTCATTTGCTGCCATATTTTCGGCTCAGAGACAGCTCGACCAGGTGTGTTTTGACCCAGGTTTGTGGACTGGTATTATTCCATGCTATATCACTCATTTCAGAGCTTTTTTTGGCCCATACATCGTAACCCACGGGTCGGATGGGTCTGAGTTCTTGTTTTGACGGTTAAGAGAGATTTTTGAGGGGTTTTAAGTGCTTGTTGTCCCTTTATTAATCCTTGAAGGTTGACAATTGTGTATGGTATCGGTATTGGTGACCTACGGTGTCTTTAACTTGGAGTGATTTGTTGAGCTTACCTTTTAGGTTGATTTAGGGTCCCCGTCAACCTTTAGACATCGTGATGGATGGCCTCAATGCTACCTTAGAGGTCCCATCCTGCATGTGTTGAATCCAAGTTGCCTAGTTAGTGGGTTTTAGTTTCCATAAACGTGGGCTTAAGAGGTAACACCCGTGTACTAGTGGTACGGGGTGTTACTGTATACCCCCCTGAAAAAAAATTCACCCTCGAAATTACCTGTGGTGTGTCGCAGAATAGATGGCGGTATCTTTCCTTAACTTCAGCTTCCCGTTCCCATGTTGCCTTATCTTCTCCATGGTGTGACCAAAGGACCTTGACTAATGATATCATCTTTGTCCGAAGGACCTGCTCTTTCTGGTCCAAGATGCAAACAGGTTCCTTGGTGTATGTAGCATCCTCAGTGAGCTCGACCTGCTCCCAGGTAACGATGTGCGATTCGTCTGGCGTATACTTTTTCAACATAGATATGTGGAAGACGTTATGAATTCTAGTTAGAGCGGTAGGTAGTGCTAAATGGTAAACCACTGCCCCCACACGGTCCAAGATTTCGAATGAACCGATGAATCACGGTGCCAGTTTCCCTTTTTGTCTAAACCTCATTAAACCCTTCATGGGCGAGATTTTCAAGAATACGTGATCGCCTACAACAAATTTCAAGTCACACCGCCGGTTGTCTGCATAGCTCTTTTGTCTGCTCTGGGCAATTTGCAAATGTTCTGAATCACCTCAATAACCTGTGTAGTAGCTTGGAACAGTTCGAAGCCCAGCAAGCTTTTCTCCCCGACTTCTGCCCAGCACTGAGGAGCTCAGCAAGGACAACCATAGAGTGTCTCATATGGCGCTATGCCAATGCTAGACTGGAAACTATTGTTATAGGTGAATTTTGTCAGACGCAAGTGATCATCCCAATTGCCTTGGAAGTCCAGGACGCATTGAAAAGGCCAAGCTATATGTCCTAGAGGGGGGGGGGGGTGAATAGGAATATGCCAAATTAAAATAAAATCAGTGGAATAAAATTAGTCAATAGCCTTACAATTGTAAATCAATTCACAATGCTGAAATCAAATCACCTTAATAGATAAGTATTGAGAGATTGATACAAATTCAGTTCTACGGACAACCTTACACCATAATAAACAAGGGCTTATGGTAAGACAACCTTATTTCTAGAACATCTTTTGGATCAAGAACTCAATTTTAATAGAAATAAATGAATAGCAGAGAATTGAAATTAAGTGCAGAAATATAGATCTAATTTATTACAACAATCCCCACACTTGCTTGAAATGTAAATTGTTACAACATTCACATTCGCATGTACATTCCACACAATTGAATGATAAAAGATATGAAAATTAAGCAAGCATTCAATCCACAAGACAAAGAGTTATAGTGGTTCGCCTGTGTGTACACCAACTGTTCTTCAACAACCACACAGAATGCTACTCCACTCCTAATATCCTCACACAGGGGATATTAGCGTTCACTATCAAATAGGTTTTCACAGGTTCACCCAAAACCTTTACAATTGTGTCTTTTTAACTTGGGCTTACACAATTCAAAAACCCACACTTCTGAGTTTTCTGGCTCTCCTCAGATAACCACACAAATTGAAATTTTTCTGGAGAATCCCAAACAAAAACCAAAAAGGAATGGAATTTACAGAATTATAAAATACCTAGATTTCTCCTCTTGTAGCTGCCCGGAAGAACCAATTGGAGTAGAGGTTCGAATATAGAAGTTTAATGTCCACTACTCACTTTAATATGGTTCTAAGTTCTAATTGATTTTAGATTTAAACCAGTTGGGCGTAGCTATATTTGATTTTGATTCCAAGAAGAAGGAATAAGTCAATTCCTCTTTTCAAATCAGATTGGAATACAGAAACAAAATCAAATTAAATAAGCTATCAAAAAGAAAAAGAAATTATGCACAAAATAGCTTAAAAATAAACGCAGACTTATCTCAGAGTGGAGCCTTGAATTCACTTAATGATTCAATGAAAAACTCTGAAATTCGTGTGCAATTTATAGCTGAAGAAATTCGTCTTCGACTGGTCCTAGGGTCACCACGGCTGGTCTTGGAATAAACTGATTTTTGAATTTTTGAGCGCGATCGCATCAGACCATTGTACGACCAGTCGTAGGTAGTCCATGACTGGTCGAGACCCCTCTACGACTGGTCGTGCGACACTTGATTTAGTCGCTAAAGTTTGAGTCATAGCTTTACGACTGGTCGAACGTTGAGTCGAGACCATCCCACGACAGGTCGAGCAGACTCCAGGACTGGTCGTAGCCGAACTAGAAAATTTGATAAATTGTAACAATTCTAGGACTGGTCGTGGAACTTTTTAGACTGGTCGAGACAGTGCTAGGACTGGTCGAACATGGTCTAGGACTGGTCTTAGAGTAAACCAAAATCATGTAATAATATTCATTTGGATTATGTATCCAAAGTGACCTACCCTAAGGTCAATCTAATGGTCTATCAAACCTGGAACATGAAGTATGGACATTGAACACTTCATTTGCTTAGACTTTGATCGTTACGAAGCTTGATTTCTTCTCGATGTAGCTTGACTACTTTAGAAGCTTCAATGTTACTTTATGTTGTACTTGAGTCCCGCATTTAGATTTGAATCTTGAACTTCGACTTGCACTTGAACTTGAGTCTTGACCTTAAGTTCTCTCTTAATATTGTAGCTTGAACTATCATGAAGCTTGAAGAATTCTTTGAGTTAGACTTCAAGTGTTGACGAGGTGTCTCGAACAAATTTATCAAGATATAAACACACGACATACAGAGAAGTTTTGACACATAAAATTTGACAATCAAAGAGGAATCAAATCATAGCACTTACAATCTCCCCCTTTGTCAAATTTGTGGCAAAACACTTCTCATACTTCAATAAGATAAGTATCACATTATATAATAACGAATCATGCACCAGTTGTCATAAAACAAGCAACTGAGACAACTCAACTCCCCCTGAGTTAATACACCTCAACTCCCACTGAGTAGGTATACATCATATCAATCATACCTCATAAATAGAATGCACACATTCTCCCCCTTTTTGTCAAAATATGACAAAGGAAGAAACAAAGATAGGACATGAAAGACAGAAATAGAGATAGCAACTCAGAAAGATAGAATGATAAAAGTGCAGAGTGAAGAGCAAAACAAGAGAAGTATGCAAGGTGAGTCAGAGTACATATTAAAAGAGTTAACAAGTGATGTTTTAAGACAATAATTCACACAACCAAGGAAAGAAACTTAGTAAACTTGTTACAGACCAAAGATTAAACATTCTCAATCGGAACCAGAAGATGGAGCAGGAATGTTAGGATTACTTTGGTGAAGGCTCTTCTGTAAGCGCCTAAAATATTTGCGCATATTTTTAAATTGTTGATTGTGGCCAACATTCATCTGATCTACTTTTTCCTCTAATACACTAAGACGTGCATTGAAATCAGATGGTTCAAAGTCTGGATCATTTCCAGAATCAGAATCAATTTCATTAAAAATATCATCCATGTTAATATCATCGGCTGGCAACTTATCACCTTCGACACCCATCTCAGCTTCAGTAGCAGCAGCACCCACATCAACATCGACTTGACCAGGAGCCAACTCCAACTTCATCTTATGTAGGTTGGAATTGTTAAATATGAGGTGTTGGATAGGAGCCTCACCGACGGGCATAGCGACTAACATATGAGTGACTAATACATTTAACAGATATCCAAATGGAATATCACCATGACCAAGATGACTACGAATTTGTATGATAGAGGAACAAATCAAGGAGGGCAAACAGATGTTAGCACCAGTAATGATCAAGTACAAAATACGAACCATAAACAGAGTCAACTCAGTCTTGTTTCCAGAGCGGGGATACAGATTAAAAGTGAAGATATGATGCAAAATTCTGTATTTGGGTAACAAGTATCTGGTTTTAAGGGCATTTCCATTTGCAGTCCATGGTGCATTCATGTTACACAATGCTCTAGTAAAAATACATTTTTTCGATTCTGACACTCTCTCAGCAAGTGCACTATGGTCGGGGGCCCTTCGATAGAATCGATATTCAAATATCGATGATATCGGCACCAGGTCGATTGCATCGAACAAGGTCATAAACTGTCCAGCATGCTTAAAGACAAATCTGCTGGATTTATCGATGCCTCGACTCTGATCTCGATATCATCGACATTCAAATTCCGATGATCTTGATGGTTCCCCGCTCATTCATGAAAACCTAAAATATTTCAAAGTCAAGTCTCTCTCATTTTTAAGTGTCGATGGATCGATCCAGTCATCGATGGAATCAGAGTTCGAAATCCGATGACATCGACAATAGTTTCGATTCATCGACCGATTGGCAAAGAGTTTCAAAAGCGTATGACATTGAGTCTGAGTCATCGAGCAGACCATCGATGCTATCGAGAGTATACGCTCGATGATATCGAACCTGCTCGATGATATCAAACTCTGTCATAAATGTAACCGTTTTATATCCGTTGGAACTTTTTGCCTATATATAGAGGACTTTTCTTTTGTTGCTGTGAGAGAAAGAAGAGAGAGCTTTTGTGTGTTTCAACTTATATCTTATATCCAAAGCTCTTTCTCTCAAGGAAGTTCATCCTCCAATCCACCCTTACCATTGATAATCAATAAAGTGGATTGGGGAATGAACTTCTGCATTCAAGGATCCTCCATCTACTACCTTATTGGCAAATCATTAAGCTGGGATGCCTTGAATGCCTAGATGATTGGAACTACTCTATCTTCCTTATAGAAAAATCTTTAGAGAGTAGGATTCCATCATAACCTTGACCCAACTCAAAGCCGAGTATTGGTACATCATTCTATGTTGCGGATCAAGGGAGTAGAAGACTCTTCATCAACAAGGAGGAGGAGATCTTCGACATTGTGCTAAACGGGACTCATCAGCTTATTTGTAAGTATCTAGAGTCCAAGAGGACACTTGTGATGATTCCTGTCTAGGATTGGGTCTTAAGTGGTTCTCACCCTTTGAAGTCCTCAAGGAGGCCTCTGGCTAGAGTGTACGTGGTGGGTGCATTGTGTGGACCCTTGCCCTGTGGAGAGCATAAACATCTAGTTAGGAGTGAACCAATAAAACTCTAGGTTTAAGGTGAACTGTGTAAAACCTTGGGTTTGAGGTGAACCGGGTGAAACCTCCAGTAGGGTCTTATGGAAGATCCTTGGCCAGTGTGCCTAAAAGCGGGTGCGATGTGTTGACCCTTGCTCGTGAGAGCATAAACAGTCTGCCTCAGTGTAGGTTGTAAAGGTTGAAGGTGAACCTGATTTAAAACCTTAGGTTTGAGGTGAACCATTGTGAAACCTTCTTAGTGAAATCCGGTACACTCAAGGGTTGAGTGTGTTTACTGGGAGTGGAGTAGACTTATCGTCCAACCACTATCAAGTGACTGTGTTTGAGATTGTTATTTTTATGATTGTGTGATTTTCTTTAATACTTCTTCCTCTGAATATTTGATCACACCACACACACCTACACAGTCATATCCATCATAAGCTAGCTTGCATACTGCTTACTTCTAAGATAGTCTATGATTGGATCCTCTACCAGGCTTGGAAGCTAGTAGAGTTACATTTGAGTAATCCTGATATTTGCATGATCACAAGATTAGTGAAGTAGGATTTTTAAATAAAACATAAAAACTTTAAAAAGTCCTATTCACCCCCCTCTAGGACACATTGGCATATTCCTTCTTTAACTAGCGCGGTCTTTACCGCCATTTCAATTGGTATCAGAGCGGGTCTCTCTTTAAGGGCTTCACCGCCTAGAGAGTGATCTTAACTGAAGTTGGAATCATGTTCAAAAGTGTCTAAGAGGGTGTGACAAACCAGAACAGTTGCCTTGTCATTCACACTGCCCTGAAAGTCAGAAATAATTCGAAATGGTACCTTGATAGTGGATGCTCCAGACACTTGACTGGTGATCAAACTCACTTTTATGAGTATTCAAACTTTGATGGAGGATCAGTCACATTTGGAGATGGAAGCTCAGCCAAAATAATTGGACAAGGAACATTAACTGTACCAGGTCTCCCAAAGATCAAACATGTCCTCTATGTAGAAGGTCTAAAACATAATCTCCTTAGTATCTCCCAAATTTGTGACAAAGAACATCTTGTCACTTCTCAAAGGATGCGTGTAGAATTGTGGATCATACAGAAAAATCTCTCATAAAAGGGTTACGCACTAGTGATAATTGTTATGTCATTGAAAGTACAAGTGAGAGTGTACTATCCACAAAGTGCAATATGGCTATAAAGAATGAATCCAAACTGTGGCACCAAAGGTTGAGACACGTTCACTACCAAAATTTAGCAAAACTCAGCTCAAAGAATTTGGTTAGGGGACTTCCCAAGATTAGAAAAGAAGAAAAAGTTGTATGTGGAGAATGTCTAAAAGGAAAACAAATTAAAGTCGGACACAAAAAGACAACCACCGTAGCAACAACAAAACCTTTGGATTTGCTACATATGGATCTAGTTGGACCAACGAAGGTGAAAATCCATGGCAAGAAAAGATACTTCCTGGTGGTGGTAGATGACTACACCAGATTTACTTGGGTCGCATTCCTTCAGGAAAAATTGGATGCGTTTGAGGAATTTGTGATCTTGGCAAAACGACTCCAAAATGAAAAAGGGTATGACATAAATCGTATCAGAAGTGATCATGGTGGAGAATTTGAAAATGAAAGATTCGAAAGATATTGCAATGAGAAAGGAATTCGTCATGAATTCTCTGCCCCAAAAACACCTCAGCAAAATGGAGTCGTTGAAAGGAAAAATTGTGTACTGCAGGAAATGGGGTCTATTATGCTAAATGGGAAAGATATGGTAAAAAGTTTTTGGGCAGAAGCTGTCAATACTTCCTGCTACATCATAAATAGAGTATATCTTAGAGCAGGTCTGAACAAAACTCCATACGAATTATGGTTTGGGAAAGTGCCTAGTGTGAATTATTTTTGTCTTTGGAAGCAAATGTTATATCTTGAGAGACAGAGATCACCTAGGAAAATTTGAGTCTAAAAGTGATGATGGAATCTTTTTGGGGTATGCTTTGAATAGTTGTGCGTATAGAGTATACAATCTAAGAACCCTCACTATTCAAGAGTCAGTCAATGTGGTAATCAATGATCAACCTCATGAAGAAGATACACCTGAAAATTAATTAGAAGATGATGTAGATTCATGCATAATAGAAAAAATCTGACAACAAAACTACATCACCCTATGAACCTCAATCATCATCTAACACCCCCATCATAAAAGATCACCCTTGCGAACAAATTATTGGAGATCCTGAGGATGGTGTAAGAACTTGACAACAAATAGAAAATATCTATAGACATTGATTTGAGCACTTCGATGATCTTCCATATAAGCATATCATAGTATATTTTCATATCATCTTGTATACACATCAAAATTTGTACAAAACAATTGTGAAGCCAAAAATTATAAATACTTGTTATGTTTATGTGCAAAAAGAGTTTTTAAGGTATAGAAACCTTAAATATATCATGATAATTTCCAAAAGTAAATCATCTCACACATCCATTCAAGTCTAGATGCCATGACCTGGACTTGTTATCCTTGGTCAATTGGCATTAGGCATATGTATCAACCTTCCTGTTTCCTTGGAAGACATAACAGTGGTCATTAGTGCGAAGACCCTTCATAACTGATTTCCCTGATAGGTCCATGATCTTGCACTCTAGCTTGTTGAATGTAACCACATGCTTGTTGTCACATATTTGAGAAATGCCTAGAAGGTTGTGTGTTAGACCTTCTGCACAAAAGGCATTCTCATTTTCGAGCATCTCTAATCCAACAATATTTGCATGCCCTAATACCATATCAGTGTTTCCATCTCCAAAGGTGACTACCCCATTATCAAGATTTGAATAATTTGAGAGAAGGGATTTGTCACCCGTGACATGTCTTGAGCATCCGCTGTCTAAGTATCACGTAACACTATTGTCTGTTTTAAGATTTGAGTGACTCACAAGGCAATTTTTCTATCCCTTAACCACCCATTTTATGGCAAGTTTTCGTGAGGATGGTTCTTTCATTTTGCTAGGAACTTGTTTGGGTACATTGGGTAACTCGATCACTTTTCCTTGTTTTATCAATTCATTTGTTTTCTGATTCAGTTGAACCACTTGACTTAGTAGTTCCTCCATTTTCTTGGTCATTTTAGGTGGAGACGGATATGTCTTACCTTTGAATATGAACCTTGGTGGACTCTTGACAATTTGTACTATTCTTCCGGTTGGTTTATATTTACCAGTAATGTTCAAACTGGAATCAGGATGAGTCCAACCAAAGGTATGACATTCAAATTTATAATGTCCTGAATCTCCACATAAGCGACAAATAGGAGTAACCCTTGTATTACTTCCTGAAGCAGCTGTTTTCTTAATTGTTATTGCTGCAATGGTAGGAATTGGTTTGAAGTTTTCATATCCTAATCCCCTTTTGTCCTTTTGTGGTCTCTCCATTCCCAGAAATTTTTCTAATTTTTCACTGCTTTGGGAGAATTCGTAATTCGACTCAACACGTTTTTTGGATTTTTCTGCATCAAATATGAGTGCGTGATTTTCATTCTTAAGACGCATGTTTTCATCTTTCAATGACTCAATCTGTTTGTTTAATTTCACCGACTCCAATTTCAGAAATGAGTTGATTCTTTCAAGCCTATCATTATCTAAGTGGTATTGCTGAAGATCATTAATTATGTGTGTATTGGTTTCTAAAGTTTTATCTAGATCCATTTACAACAATTTATTCTTATTTTCACTAATCCCATGTCTTTTAAGGATATTGATGCTATGTATGTAAGGTTGATTATAGGCATCCTAAGGAAAATCCTTTTCTTCTTCTTCTTTCTCTGTTTCCTCATCATCAGATGGAAATGATCTCGTGGCTTGAAGTTCTTTGATTTTCTCAGTCTCTATGGGAATGTTGGAGGATATGGATGCCATAAGGATTTTCAAGGATTTTTGGTCTCCATCACTCTTTGAGTCATTGCATTCTAAATTTGACTCTTCAGTGTCATCCTAAGTGGCAGCATGGCCTTTCCCTTAGTCTTTTTGTTAGGACATTCAGTGGACAAATGTCTAAATTTCCTACTGTTATAACACTGAGGCTCTCTGGATTTTTTAGAAGGTTTGCCTATATAGCGCTTACTGTCCAACTGATTGCCTTTGGTGTTGAAGGTTCTGCCATGGTTTTTGTTAAAGAATCTCTTGAACCTTTGAGCCAGCAGAGCCACTTCCTCATCCTCATTTTCTCTTTCACTTCCTTCCTCCTTAGTAATGATGGTGTGTTTTCCTGCTTTGAGTGCATTACTTTTGGATTTTGGAGTTGGTTTGAAGTGTAGTTCGAATGTTTGTAGAGAGCCTACTAGTTCTTCTACTTTCATTTCATCTAGATTTCTACATTCTTCAATGGTTGTAACTTTGGAGTTAAAACGTTCCAGTAGGGATCTTAAAATCTTCCTACAAATTTTAGGTACTAGAACTTTCTCTCCTAATCCACTAATGGAATTACAAATGGTGTTTAGCTTTGTAAAGAATTCCATGAAGGCCTCATGCTCCTCCATTCTGAGATGTTCAAATTGGGATGTCAAGAGTTGTAACTTGGATCTTTTCACTGTGCTGGTTCCCTCATGAGTTGTTTCCAACAAATCCCATGCTTGTTTTGATGTGCCGCACATACTAATTTGATTAAATACTTCTTAAGACACAGAAAAGTAAATAGCATTCATTGCTTTAGCTTCAGAGGTTTATTTTTCTTTATCAATTGTAGTCCACATTTCTTTGGATTTTGGTTTGAAGATAGTTGTACCAATTTCAAGTACCACTTGATTGGTTGGGGGCACATATCTATTTTCAACAATGTCCCAAATATCATGATCCAAAGATCTCAGAAAGTAGTGCATCCTAGCCTTCCAATAGGCATAATTTGAACCTTTAAAGGCAGGAGGTCTAGTTACAGATGTGTCATCTCCATTGGCCATGATTCCAACTTCATTCAAGATTTATTCTTTAGGCGGTGAAGCCCTTAAGAGAGACCCTCTCTGATACCAATTGAAATTACGATAATGACTGCTTTAGTAGAAGTAGGAATAGATCAAAGTGTCCTAAGGGGGGTGATAGGACTTTATAAAATTTTATGACAATTTAAAATCCTATTACCATTATCTTGATCTAATATGCAAAAGTCAAGATATGATATAATGGTTTCCAAACCAATTAGAGGATCCAATCACAAGACTGAACAGAATATAAACAATATATAACCTTAGTCTAAGATGGATTCACTGAGTGACTGTGTATGGAATGTGATACTTATCAGTTCTAAATAATCATGTCATCATGTATCATGTGAACATTAAAAATAAACACAATAAGAGAGTATGCAAATAACAATCTCAAACAAAGTCGTTTTATAGTGGTTCGGCTATATACCTACTCCACTCCCAGCGGATGCACTTAGGACCTACACAAGGTACCTAACATGTCTCCACAAGACATAAGTTTATGCCCCCACACAGAAGCAAGGGTCAACACACAGCACCCAGTTTTTATGCCCTACACAAGAGCAAAGGATCCACACAAGGAACCTAGGGTTTTAGGCCATAGAGGCCAAGGATCCACATAAGGACCCTAGAATTTATGTCCTACATAAGAGCAAAGGTCAATACACAACACTTAAGTTTTATGCCCTACACAAGAGGAAAGGATCCACACAAGGAACCTAACTTTTAGGCCACACAAGCCAAAGACCTACACTAAGGACCTAAGTTTATACCCTACTCAAGAGCAAGGGTCAACACAACACCTACACGTACTCTCCCATCGGAGGCCTCCTATGAGGACTTGAAAGGGGTGAGAAGCACCTTTGACCCAAACCTACAAAAGGAATGATCAAAAGGGTCTCTGGACTCTAATGACTTACAGATAAGTAGGTGAGCCTCATTTAGCACGTTGATGAAGATCTTCTCCTTGTTGATGAAGATTCTTCAGCTCCCTTGATCCGCAATACTCAAAGATGTACCAATAAAGGTGACGGATTGGGTCAAGGTTATCTCGAAATCTACTCTAATAAATACTACCTATTAAAGCAATGGAGAGATTCCAAGGTCTTAGGCATTCAAGGGATCCTAGCTCAGTGATTTGCCATTAAGGTGGTAGCTAGATAATCCTTGAATGTGGAAGTTCATTCCCCAATCCACTCTATTGAATATCAATGATGAAGGTGGATTGAAGGATGAGCTCCCATGAGAAAAAGGGCTTAGGGTAGATGATATGTAGTGACTCTCTCATAGCTCTCTCTTTTTCTCAATACAAGAACTAGGAACAAGCTCTCTTTAAATAGATAAAAAGTTCCAACAGTAATAAAGATGTCAGATACTGACTGAGCTCGATATCATCGGGCCTACTTCAATATCATCGAACGTATACTTTCGATTCTACCGAAGCAAGGTTCGATGATACAAACTACACTGAAGTATATACCTGAAACTTTTTGCCTAAGGATTGATGCCATCAGCATGCATCGATGTCATCGGAGTTTGAATTTCAATTTCATCGACAATCTATTCGATACATCGATCATTTCCACATGATTTTCAAAAGAGCTTGCCGGACAATCTTTGATCCATTTCGATGATATTGAGCAGATATCAATTTTATCGATATTTGAATTACGATCATATCGAGTCATCATCGATTCCACAGTCATTCCCATATGGTTTACCTTATAAGATTACTGGAATAGTTTTATCCAGATAAGATCTCATCGATCTACCTTTGATATCATCGAGATTTGAAATTCGATGACTTCGAGTAGAGTTTCGAGTCTTTGATCATTCTAAGTGATTTTTCTTTGAGGCTCGCAGGACAAAAACTTGACTAAATTCAATGAAGTTTGAATTCAGATAATATCTAAGATGGTTCAATTATTCAAGTAATGTCAGGACATTTTCCAAAAGTTATTGGAGAAGGCTCAAGGTAATTCGATATCATCGATTTTCATTCAATTTGATCGATATTTGAATGTCGATATCATCGAAATGTTTTTCGATTTATCGAGCATATTGTCCAAAATACTTTGTGGATGCTGGGCATAAAATGGCCTAATTCGATGATATCGAGTGATTGTTGATATCATCAAATGTGAGTGTTCGATACCATTGATGAGTACTCATGTAACGTCTCGGAAAAATCAGTACAAGGACTCGAATACCACCTCAGGTAGAAATCACTAAGGACCACTTCCTTTAGAAATTAGACAAAAATTAATTAAGTACTAAACTAAATTAATCGGTGGATTAGCTCAACCCACTTTCTATACGAACTGCAAGACCCAAAACTATTAGAATCACTAACTTAACATTTCCTAAAAACCTATGATTAGTCTCAAAACCCAGTTATTCCTGGGAACGCATTGAAACTCCGTATTAGACCTGGACCGCGCGTCGAAAGTCTGATGACTATGAAACTATAAGGTTATGACCATCTTACTGGGCTTGACAACCTTCGCTGGAATTGAGCCTGAATATTACCCTGAAATGCATAACTAGAGCCCCGAGTAGAGTGTGTGAGAAACGCGAATATCTTTAGAAAATGAACTCGAATTTAAGTGAATTGGGTTGTTCACTTGTGAGCAAAATTTAAGGTTTCAGACCATCAGTTTCTGACCAAACTTTACCCGTGGATCAGGGAAAATTTTCCTGCACATGTCAGTATACATGTGGCCCTGATCGGGTAACGATGACCGTTGAACTGAAACAGGTCCTCTACGATCGATCCACTAATCCGATCGGACCGAAAGCATAACCTGGATTAGATCCATCAACAGGGAACTTGCTCCAGACCGTATGCGAGCAATGGACCTCCAGATGAGCTCTGTTTGCCTGAAACGAACACCCTCTGGCTATAACCTAAGTATACCATGGCCCTAGGGCCATTTACACCACTTTTGAGCCTATATATAGCCCTTAAACCATTGCTCTCTCATCCATACGAATTTTCCAAACCCTAGGAGGGAGAAGAGAGAAAAGAGGAGAAAAGAGTGAGGAGAAGAGTAAGAGATTAGGAGATCATTGGTGGGATTCACTCCCAGCACTCCACGTACCGAATCATCTCTCCCATGTCGCTACACCATCGAATCCAACTTCATTTTTGGGTAAGAAATCCTAACCTTAATCTATTTTAGGAATCCAAATAGAGAATCCGGTGAAATAGCTAACCTATTTTAATGTTTAGATAGCCGTTGTAAGCCCCATGTCTTAGTCCATACCGTTCCGCAGACTTCCGCGGTCTTCCGGGTCGAATTCTGGCAACCTTCCACCCTTAACCGACATTTGCGCGCGACCCTGATTCATACGCCGTCAAACCTAGTCTACTTAACTCAAGACTTGTACCCTAACGACCGCACCATCACCGCAGTTCCGATGCCGCAACTCACGCACTGATCCGATACTCTGGCCAGGAGATGTGGGCTAGCGTTCGGTGTGAGGAAAACGCCACGCTTGCGAATTTTAAGAGAATCTCTATGACTTGTCACATCAATACATTAATTAATCAATCCCTTCATGTCAAGTACAAGTCAAGTACACATCACCTTTCACCCATTCCCAAGCAACCCCAAAGTCAAAATGTTCTTACGCAAGCCCATACTTTTCTTACACCAAGCAACCCCAAAGTCAAAAAGGGCTCTTACACCCATCACTCACCACATCAACACATCCATCACCACCACATCCATCACCCATCTCTCTCCCTCTCTTTTCAACCCTCTCTCTCTCTCTTATTCTTAAACCACTCTCCCAAGCAAGAGAGAACACCACATGTCCAAGCCTCTCCAAGCCCTCCCAAGCAACAAGTGTGGCCCACTTTCCCACCCTCTCATCTTACATCTCAACCATCCAAACTCCATCTCCTCCGTTCGGATCGAAGCTAAGGAGCAAAGGAAGCCAATGGAGCAAGAAGAAGGCGGTGGGTGATTTTGGATTTTGTCTTTCATTTATTTATTTGATTTAAGGGTCCATATCTATTGGGACCCACCTTGATGTAGCCTTTGTATCAAAGAGAGGCCCATAGTGGCGGGGCCCCTCCATCCTCACCGATGTCCTCTCTCTCTCTCTTGTGTATGATGACTTGTGGTCCACCTTGATGTATGATATCATTCACCCGGTCCACCCATCCAAAACGGTGTGGCCCGCCTTGATCATGCCCTTTTAAATCAATGTCATCCATCCATTTTATCTAGGTCATTCGGTGAGCCTAGATGATAAGAAACACAAATATCAGATCCATCCAAATCAAGTGGGCCACGTCTGTGTGGGACCCACCTTGATTTTTATTAGAGCATCATCCGTCCAACGTCCATGGACACTGAACATGTTGACTATGGTAAGAACCGACAGTGCTTTGTACTCACAGCAGCATTGCCTTTTTAGGCTTTTGGGTGGGTCACGTGTACCGGATCCACCTTGACGTATACATCAAATCCACGCCGTCCATCCTATTCCTTGGCTCATTTTAGGAGTTGAGCCGAAATGTGAGGTCAATCCGATAATCAGGTGGTCGTACCATAGAAAACTGTGCCTTCTTACTGTTCAAGGATGTTGGGACCCACCCTGCTGTTTCTATACACCAAAACACCCTGAATATTGGGCTTGTTGGGTGTGTTTTGAGCCCTAGAATCCATTTGATAGAGTGGATTCTTAAGACGTGGGCCCCACATGTGAAATACTGCGGGAAAATAAAAAAAGAAAAGAAAATAAAAGAGATGCAGCAGCAGCAGGCGCTGCCTGCGCACTGGCGGACGGACGAACGGGCAGCAGCCCACGGGCCCAGCCATGGGCCCCACCATGATGTATGTTGATTATCCACACTGTTCATTGGGTGGGCCACTTCTTGAAGTGGGCCCCCTCCGAAAATCAGCTTCATCCGTAACTCAGGTGGCCCACACGGTAGTAAACAGTGGGGTTAAGCGTTCACCATTGAAACCCTTTGGGCGCAGAAGTTTTGAATCATTCTGAAATTTATTTTCCCTATTCACCAGGGTCCGTGGGACCCATTCACGTCACTCGTCCATTGGATGGGCCACACCTTAACATGTGTGATGGTGGAACCCACCACACGTGTGGGGAAACCCCCCTTACGTTTGTGACTATCCAGGCCGTCCAGGGCCTGAACGTCAGATATATTTTTTATATATATAAAATATGTATATATTATTATATATTATATACTATATAATATATACATGGTGGTGGGTACTACATGGGACCCACCTTTGCCTTCCTTGTGCAACCAGCTGCATGAACAGCAACTATGTGGCTGCTCCTCTTGGCAGTAGCCAGCCCTCAGGCCCTACATGATGTATGTGTCTTATTTACACCATCCATTGTTTCGACGGTGGGGCCCACCATGATGTATGTGTTATATCCATGTCGTCCAACCATCGGTGAGATCGTTTTAGGACATGGTGTAAATGAGTGAGACCGAAGGTTCAAGTGGACCCCACCATTTGCATTAATAATAAGGTATAGTGACATCCACCGTTCAAAAACTTCTATGGGCCACCATAGTCCCCAATATTGTTTCCACTTCATTTATCTCTATGTTGACTTGTGAATAGGTCGGATCTCAAATATACATAAGGGTGGACCCGATTTGATATACATGAGGCCATCGGTGCGACTTATTTGATGTACGTGAAGCCCGTTGGTGTGATCCATATAGTCTAGCCCATGTGATGTGGCCCGCTTGACGAAAGAGGTCCATTGAGATAGATTCGAGGCCCTAGTGCAAGGCCCACCTGTTGTGTATATTCGAGGTCCAATGTGATGAATGTTGGTCTGTGTGACGAGGCCTATATGAAGTAAATGAGGCCCATCATGATTGTACTAGAGGCCATGGGCCCACTATATGTTTCATCGTATGTAGGTCACCCCTTGGGAGCAATATTGGTTTGACGTCCACATTGATGGGTAATGATGGTTAGACGTCCTCATTGTGACCTTCCCTTAGGCCTTATTAGGCCCATTCTCTTCATGGGTTAACGCAAATAAGTGGGCCTCATTCACTGTAGACGAAGGACTTCATAACCATGGTCGACGCCGATTATCGACCCTGATTATCGGTGCCGATTTTCGATGTTGCTTATCGATACCGATTACGAGTATGTGACAACATAATATCATAATACATGTCCATACGCAACATCTGCATGCTTGTGATGAGATGAGCGATTGATCATAGCACCTGCCTTTGAGCAGATTGTTTATGGGCTCCCTGATAGGCGGAGTTGCCCTACATAAGCGTGCGATACGCGCAAGATTGATGCATGACTGGATTGTGTGATTCATGCATCTTGCATTGTGTGACATGCGTACTGTACGCCCTAGCGACATCAGGGCCATAACCGCCACATGCATATTGTGGTTAGCAGGATTGGATACCGAAAATCTTATTCTACATGGGGTGCTATAGATATCCCTGGGTGAAAGCCCCTAAACCCTTATGGTACCAAGAGGTTGCTCCAACGTTTAGACAGAGTGGGTGCATGAGCGTCGAGTGCCGATTACCAGACGGCAGCGTTTTCCATTGTGTCGTGGTCGGTTGGAAGGGGGTGCGGCCTTACCCGCCTAAGAGGAGGGGCAAAGCTAGGCTGAGTTTGACCAGCTTGAGGAATGGGTCTGCTATCGACTAGTTGAGCCCGATATTGGCAGGTGGATAGTGAGGTCTCTTCCACTTACCTTATTGCACGCGATGGGGCGACAATTTGGTTTGGAGTACACTAGACCCCGGTGGTATTACAGATTTGAGTCGTATTGATATGTGGACTTAGATGAGGATTCGTATGCTTGAGTTGCATCTGGCATTGCATGGCCTTGGTATGGCCGACATCATTCATGCTTTGTATCGTATGGCCTTGGTATGGCCGACATCATTCATGTCGTGCATCGCATAGACTTGGTACGGCTAGTGGTATTCATGGATTCATCAGCATGTTCCGCATTACTCTGATCTGCATAACTGCATTATTACCTTGCGCACACACTTTCACTACCCTCTAAGCTTTCCATAAGCTTATACACGACCGTTGTGTGCAGGTGACGTTGGACCGCAATAGCGCTGAGGCAGGAGTGCATAGCAGATCATCTTAGAGCTTTTATCCATTATCATTGTATTTCCCTTTATGCTCATTGTACTTATAAAGTTTTTTATCATAGTGAAAATGTGATGAAGTTTTTAGTTGTTGTTTGTGGGTTATGTCTTTGATTGTGCTCATTACGAATTAAACTAACGCTGAAAATCCTCCTTGCAGCATCCCAGGATCGGAACCTAGCGAATGGGTGCTGGGATCCGAGAATGGGGTACTACGGAGGCTGTTGGTGCCAGATTCGGCGATCGAGAATTTTGTGAGCCCGGTTTCCGAGTTTGAGGCATGACAGCCGTTGTGCCGTAGACAAAGATGTGGTGTACGAACCGAGTTCGTAACGAGCGTACTGACGAAAGGTGCAGACTATAAACGTTTAGGTTATAGTTTTCAAGGCTTTCAATGCCAGCAATGATTTATGTCTGACTTGATTACTGCCATTTGATCTTAGTTACGATGTATCTGATAAACTATACATGTGTGTGAACTATGTGAATATATTATGCATTCCATGGGTTTGTTGAAATGTTTGAATGAAAATGAAATTATGATTTATGCTTGCCATGACTATTAATTTAGAATACATGTGTGTTGTGTGTATGACAACTCCTTTACGAAAGGATTTGCCAAATTATATGGTATAACTAATTTAGTGCGTGTATATAGTATTATGTAGTCTAAGTGTTTGATAAACCGTCTGAATGGGAAAGTGTTTGATAAATTGCTTCCAGCAAGGGTGTTAAGATAGGATTCTCAACTACCTTGTCCACGGTAATAGTTTCTTTCATGTAATGTAATTTGCTAGTACGTAATTCATGGTTGAAATGCATATGTATAACAATATGTTCAATGTGTTCGATAAAATGCTCGAATGAGATTTACATTTAAATTGTCTATTAAATGCTGTTATGAATATCACATGTATCCACATGCTGCATTTGAGTTCGATTACTACTACGTAGTTCAGGCAATCAGTAACAGTTTCCGATCGAGTGGCCGAACTAGCCTTGCCACCTTAGATATGTTCGATGAATCCGAGCCGTACGGTGATTGTTGACAGTGGTTAGGCCACGCGGAGTGCTTACGTGCTCCATGCCGATCAATTTAACTTGCGCTCGTACCAATCACACCTGTCAAATAACCTGATTGGCCTATTGTGTGTTTACCATGTATGGACACTACTGCTTGAATCTAAGGTACCACTTACCAGTGCAAAGCCCGTTTAAACCATGGTACCAAGATCCGCTAAGACTCATGAGTCGGGCATGGTGGTATGGGACACCATGGTCGAGCTGTCGGCCTACGCAGGGGTGACGAGCCTTCCCGTAATGACCATTAAGCAACCCAACCTCCTGAGCCGAATACAGTGGTATAGGACATTATATTCAAACTATTGCCCTACGCTAAGGTGACGAGCCTTCCTGTAGTAACCATTGAGCAACCCAAACTCGTGAGCTGAATACAGTGGTATGGGACACTGTATTCAAACTGTCGGCATACGCTAAGGTGACGAGCCTTCCCGTAGTGACCTCGAGTATAAATTAGGCCTACGCTAAGGTGATGAGCCTTTTGTAATGACCTTGAGTGTAAACTCGCAAACTTGCCTATCCACTGCTTTTCAAATCAGGGGTGATGTTGCCCTATAACTTGCCTATCGTATGTTATTAATTAGGATTGACGACCCTAAATGGATCATCGTTTGGGTAAATGATATAAAGGAAGGTACCTTAGCTTCCTAAATCTGTTGTATGAATAAGCCTGACTAAGTACTTGGCTAACACTATCATACACCACATTGCATGTACTTTGGTGAGGAAGTGCACAGTGGGAGTTGTCATGCGCGACAGTGAGATGGTGTCGCTGAGGGAGTGCAGGAGAGGGAATGTATCATTGCGCATATCATTCCTGCATTAACAAGAGTACTTAGGATATGATTGTTGTATTGCTTTATCATTACTGCTTGACTGAATTGATAACATGTTAACCTTTACTTTATAGTACCACTGAGTTGATCACTCACTCGCACTCTGGGACGGTGTTTTAAAACACCAACCAAACTCTGTTGTAGATGCAGGTGGCAACGATGTCTACGCTGCTAATTGGGATTTCATAGACAAGGAGGAAGAATTCTCCTACGTTTAGCTATCAGGCGAGTCTATGTAGACCATGTACTGATCGATGGGATTACCGAGATTATATGATTTAGTTGGACTTTCACATTTTGTCATTTTGTAAATTTTGGATCAACATATGTATATATTCAGCCTGGTAACATACTCATACTCTGGGGATTGAAAAACACTTCTATACATTATATACCTATCTCAGTCTTTCGCTTGCTTAACTTAATTATCTCTAGAGTATGACATGTTGTTTTAGTATAATCCCACTCATGTTTAATGCACTAATATGGACAACATTTAAACATCATTATTTATGTTGCATAAGTGATGCGTTGGAACTCGGGAGTTCAGCTTCTACTCAACCCCCAATTTTTGGGGCGCTACAAGTTGGTATCAGAGCATGATTTGGATTAAACTGGACTGGGCTGTGGTAACATGACGCACACTGATCGTAGGATTCCAAGTTGCACCGGCGGGCGAAACTGACCGTTGAAATGTGACCCGTACTCATTTGTGATCATGTGAAATGATCCCAATTCCTTTCTAGACCGTTAATCGACGGGTTTAGATGATAACTCAGTGTATTCCACACTCAAATGACCTCGAAAGCTTGAATATGTGCGAGATGGAACCCGAAACCACCTCAAACGGACACAGGGGTCCAAACTGTAAAATACGGTGGAACCCAGGGGATGTCCCGCCTGGGTTCGTCCCAGACACAGATTATGGTTGTGTCTGCCTACGTTCGTCCTACTATAAATAGTCCAGACCACACGCTCTGTTAGGACAAATATTTCACTCCCATTTGGCCGGCTTATATCAAGCTTGCTCATGAGTTAGGCTACAGACTTAATGCTGATGAGCTTGTACCGATCCACTTCATAAATGACACTGAAAGTGCCCTGGTTTGCCAAGTTACGTGAATGTTGAGTCAGAGTGTCTACAAAGCCTAATAGGAAGATCAACTCAAGCGTCTGCCTCAACAGGATGTGTGCAAGCTCGTCACAGGTAAAACTAAAGCCTCACATCCCATGACCCCAAAACATCAGGTAAAGAAAACCCATAAAAACAAGTTAGAAATCATAGGGTTTTAAGGAGAGAAAACTTTTTTCAAAATAGGAAAATCTCTAAGTTTTTCTCGCCTTGTTGATTTTATCGAAACACCCTCGATATGATAGACCTGCTATGTCGATGTCCTCAATACCTTAACGATATTATCGATGTGAGGACCAAAAGTGTCCAGCAATTAAATATTCATCTGGACAGATTTATCGATGTATCGATACACCTATCGATATCATCGATATAAGCACTAAATATGTCCAGTAACTTCACAACATATCTGGATGAATTATCTATGTATTGACACACCTATCGATATCATCGATATTCAAATCTCGAGCTCATCGAAGGTGGCTCGATAAGATCAACAGACAGATTTTCGGCGGCCCTGTTTTTTAATGAAAATCTCAAATTCCTTCGATATATCGATGCTCTTCCGATATGATCTGAAATCAAACATCGATAACATTGGAAGTCCATCGATGATATCGATCGAGGGCGCGCGTATCTTACAACAGATATTTCAGGATATTTTTAAACTATGGTCGGGGGCCCTTCGATAGAATCGATATTCAAATATCGATGATATCGACACCAGGTCGATTGCATCGAACAAGGTCATAAATTGTCCAGTATGCTTAAAGACAAATCTGCTGAATTTATCGATGCCTCGACTCTGATCTCGATATCATCGACATTCAAATTCCGATGATCTTGATGGTTCCCCGATCATTCATGAAAACCTAAAATATTTCAAAGTCAAGTCTCTCTCATTTTCAAGTGTTGATGGATCGATCCTGTCATCGATGGAATCGGAGTTCGAAATCCGATGACATCGACAATAGTTTCGATTCATCGACCAATTGGCAAAGTGTTTCAAAAGCGTATGACATTGAGTCTGAGTCATCGAGCAGACCATCGATGCTATCGAGAGTATACGCTCGATGATATCAAACCTGTTCGATGATATCGAACTCTGTCATAAATGTGACGTTTTATATCCGTTGGAACTTTTTGCCTATATATAGAGGACTTTTCTTTTGTTGCTGTGAGAGAAAGAAGAGAGAGCTTTTGTGTGTTTCAACTTATATCTTATATCCAAAGCTCTTTCTCTCAAGGAAGTTCATCCTCCAATCCACCCTTACCATTGATAATTAATAGAGTGGATTGGGGAATGAACTTCTGCATTCAAGGATCCTCCAGCTACTACCTTAATGGCAAATCATTAAGCTGGGATGCCTTGAATGCCTAGATGATTGGAACTATTCTATCTTCCTTATAGGAAAATCTTTAGAGAGTAGGATTCCATCATAACCTTGACCCAACCCAAAGCCAAGTATTGGTACATCAAGGGAGACTCTTCATCAACAAGGAGGAGGAGATCTTCGTGATTGTGCTAAACGGGACTCATCAACTTATTTGTAAGTATCCAGAGTCCAAGAGGACACTTGTGATAATTCCTGTCTAGGATTGGGTCTTAAGTGGTTCTCACCCTTTGAAGTCCTCAAGGAGACCTCTGGCTGGAGTGTACGTGGTGGGTGCATTGTGTGGACCCTTGCTCAGTGGAGAGCATAAACATCTGGTTAGGAGTGAACCAGTAAAACTCTGGGTTTAAGGTGAACTGTGTAAAACCTTAGGTTTGAGGTGAACCGGGTAAAACCTCCAGTAGGGTCTTATGGAAGATCCTTGGCCAGTGTGCCTAAAAGTGGGTGCGATGTGTTGACCCTTGCTCGTGAGAGCATAAACAGTCTGCCTCAGTGTAGGTTGTAAAGGTTGAAGGTGAACCTGATTTAAAACCTTAGGTTTGAGGTGAACCATTGTGAAACCTCCGTAGTGAAATCCGGTACACTCAAGGGTTGAGTGTGTTTACTGGGAGTGGAGTAGACTTATCGTCGAACCACTATCAAGTGACTGTGTTTGAGATTGTTATTTTTATGATTGTGTGATTTTCTTTAATACTTCCTCATCTGAATATTTGATCACACCACACAGACCTACACAGTCATATCCATCATAAGCTAGCTTGCATACTGCTTGCTTCTAAGATAGTCTGTGATTGGATCCTCTACCAGGCTTGGAAGCCAGTAAAGTTACATTTGAGTAATCCTGATATTTGCATGATCATAGGATTAGTGAAGTAGGATTTTTAAATAAAACATAAAAACTTTAAAAAGTCCTATTCACCCCCCTCTAGGACATATTGGCATATTCCTTCTTTAACTAGTGCGGTCTTTACCGCCATTTCAATTGGTATCAGAGCGGGTCTCTCTTTAAGGGCTTCACCCCCTAGAGAGTGATCTTGACTGAAGTTGGAATCATGTTCAAAAGTGTCCAAGAGGGTGTGACAAACCAGAACAGTTGCCTTGTCATTCACACTGCCCTGAAAGATAGAAATAATTCGAAATGGTACCTTGATAGTGGATGCTCCAGACACTTGACTGGTGATCAAACTCACTTTTATGAGTATTCAAACTTTGATGGAGGATCAGTCACATTTGGAGATGGATGCTCAGCCAACATAAGTGGACAAGGAACATTAGCTGTACCAGGTCTCCCAAAGATCAAACATGTCCTCTATGTAGAAGGTCTAAAACATAATCTCCTTAGTATCTCCCAAATCTGTGACAAAGAACATCTTGTCACTTTCTTAAAGGATGTGTGTAGAATTGTGGATCATACAGAAAAATCTCTCATAAAAGGGTTACGCACTAGTGATAGCTGTTATTTCATTGAAAGTACAAGTGAGAGTGTACTATCCACAAAGTGCAATATGGCTATAAAGAATGAATCCAAACTGTGGCACCAAAGGTTGAGACACGTTCACTACCGAAATTTAGCAAAACTCAGCTCAAATAATTTGGTTAGGGGACTTCCCAAGATTAGAAAAGAAGAAAAAGTTGTATGTGGAGAATGTCTAAAAGGAAAACAAATTAAAGTCGGACACAAAAAGACAACCACCGTAGCAACAACAAAACCTTTGGATTTGCTACATATGGATCTAGTTGGACCAACGAAGGTGGAAATCCATGGCAAGAAAAGATACTTCCTGGTGGTGGTAGATGACTACACCAGATTTACTTGGGTTGCATTCCTTCAGGAAAAATTGGATGCGTTTGAGGAATTTGTAATCTTGGCAAAGCGACTCCAAAATGAAAAAGGGTATGGCATAAATCGTATCAGAAGTGATCATGGTGGAGAATTTGAAAATGAAATATTTGAAAGATATTGCAATGAGAAAGGAATTCATCATGAATTCTCTGCCCCAAAAACACCTTAGCAAAATGGAGTCGTTGAAAGGAAAAATCGTGTACTACAGGAAATGGAGTCGTTATGCTAAACGGAAAGATATGGCAAAAAGTTTTTGGGCAGAAGCTATCAATACTTCCTGCTACATCATAAATAGAGTATATCTTAGAGCAGGTCTAAACAAAACTCCATGCGAATTATGGTTTGGGAAAGTGCCTAGTGTGAATTATTTTTGTGTCTTTGGAAGCAAATGTTATATCTTGAGAGACAGAGATCACCTAGGAAAATTTGAGTATAAAAGTGATGATGGAATCTTTTTTGGGGTATGCTATGAATAGTCGTGCGTATAGAGTATATAATCTAAGAACCCTCACTATTTAAGAGTCAGTCAATGTGGTAATCAATGATCAACCTCATGAAGAAGATACACCTGAAAATTAATTAGAAGATGATGTAGATTCATGCATAATTGAAAAATCTGACAACAAAACTACATCACCCTATGAACCTCAATCATCATCTAACACCCCCATCATAAAAGATCACCCTTGCGAACAAATTATTGGAGATCCTGAGGATGGTGTAAGAACTTGACAACAAATAGAAAATATCTATAGTCATTTCTGTTTAACCTCAAAAATTGAACCAAAGACTATTGAAGAAGCTCTTCAAGATGAACATTGGATAAATGCTATGCAAGAAGAATTTCAACAATTATAAAGAAATGAGGTATGACAGTTGGTTCCCAAACCACTTGATATAAATATCATTGGAACCAAATGGGTCTTCAAGAATAAATCTTATGAATAAGGAAATGTGATTCAAAACAAAGCAAGGCTTGTAGCTCAAGGGTACTCACAGATAGAAGGCATTGATTTTGATGAAACATTTGCTCTTATACCTCGCCTTGAGTCTATCAGAATTCTTCTGTCCATTGCATGTGCACTAAAGTTTAAACTATTTCAAATGGATGTTAAGAGTGCTTTTCTTAATGGAGATCTTGCTGAAGAAGTCTATGTTGAACAACCAAAAGGATTTTCGGATCCTAAGTGTCCTCATTACATATATCGTCTGAATAAAGCCCTTTATGGTCTCAAACAAGCACCACGTGCTTGTTATGAACGACTAACAAAATTTCTTTTGGACCATAAATTCTGCAGAGGAAGTGTTGATAAGACTCTGTTTACTCAAAGAACAAAAGATTCACTGCTTATTGCACAAATTTATGTGGACGATATAGTCTTTGGTTCTACATGTGAAGATATCGCATACAAATTTGTCAACCTCATGAGATCAGAATTTAAATGATTATGGTTGGTGAATTGAACTTCTTCTTAGGATTGCAGGTCAAGCAGCTCCATGATGGAATTTTTATCTATCAAACCAAGTATGCGAATGATTTGGTAAAAATATTTGGTATTGAATTTGGTCGCTCTTATCATACTCCCATGAGCACCACACTCAAACTCTCCAAAGATACAAATGGCAAGAGTGTGGATCAACATCTCTACCGGAGTATGATAGGTAGTCTACTATATCTCACAGCTAGTCGTCCCGACATATCTTTCAGTATTGGGGTATGTGCTCGATATCAAGCATATCCTAAGGAATCTTATTTAATGGCTATTAAGAGGATCATCAAGTACAAAGGAGGGACTCCCTCCTATGGACTGTGGTATCCATCTGAAACATCTACCATCATCGCCGGGTACTCTGATGCCGACTGGACCGGAAATTTAGATGATTGAAAATCTACAAGCAGAGGATGTTTCTATATTGGAAACTGTTTAGTCTCTTGGCAGAGCAAGAAGCAAAATTCAATATCATTATCTACTGCCGAGGCTGAATACATTGCCGCTAGAAGCTGCTGTGCACAACTCCTTTGGATGAAACAAATGTTGTTGGACTACGGGATTGAACAACCCACGATGAGTCTTTTCTGTGATAACACAAGTGCAATCAACATTTCAAAAAATCATGTTCAACATTCTCGAACTAAACACATTGACATCCGTCATCATTTTATCCGAGAACTTGTTGATGACAAGATTATCACATTGGACTATGTTTCCACAGAAAAGTAACTCATAGACATCCTCACCAAACATCTTGATACAAATAGGTTTAGTGACCTTAAAAAATCCATTGGGATCTGCATTCACTAAATCTCAGTGAACTTGAGTCACATAGGTAAATCCCTACACTAGGACATTCATGGTTATACGTCAGCCACAAGTCTAAACTCCTTACATTAACCATGTTAGTTTTGGGCTGAAATAAGTCTTTTGTTGAAATAATTGTTAATTTGTTGCCAATCTTGGGCAGTTTATTTTGGAAAGTTGGATTTTTTTTTTTTCGTTTTATTTTGATATATGGCTGTATAGAACTCATATTTTTATTACCATAATTATGTCTTGAGTTCCCCTGGTTTATCAAGTCTCTGATATGGAATGCATGTGATATCTCTAACGTATATTCTATCTGCTATGCATTCATAAATTCAGAAATTGACGTTTGCTGAAATTGAGTTAAACTCTTATACATCAATGTTCTGCTTCTACCTGATTGGTTCTCTCAAGTATTTCAAGCTTTAGTCAATATCAATTGAGATATCTTTGTCAATGACTAATGAAAAGGGGGAGAACATTTGCAAACACTCCAAATGGAAAATTGTGTATCTATTTATGTTGTTGCAGGTGTTAGGGGGAGCAGCTGCATCAAGCAAGGGGGAGTTTACAAGAAAGGGGGAGCAGCTACTGGTTTTGTACATGGGCTAGAAATTGTAAAATTGTGTAAAAACATGTACACACAATTTATGGTATGTTTGTCTAGAAGTGTTCTATGGTGTTTTGGGATTTTGTCACGTAATTGACAAATGGGAGATTGAAAGTGCCCTGGTTTGTCAAGTTACGTGAATGTTGAGTTAGAGTGTCTACAGAGCCTGATAGGAAGATCAACTCAAGCGTCTGCCTCAACTGGATGTGTACAAGCTCATCACAGGTAAAATTAAAGCATCACATCCCATGATCCCAAAACACCAGGTGAAGAAAACCCTTAAAAACAAGTTAGAAATCATAGGGTTTTAAGGAGAGAAAACTTTTTTCAAAATAGGAAAATCTCTAAGTTTTTCTTGCCTTGTTGATTTTATCGAAACACCCTCGATATGATCGACGTTCTCTATTGATGTCCTCGATACCTTAACGATATTATCGATGTGAGGACCAAAAGTGTCCAACAACAAAATATTCATCTGGATGGATTTAATATGTCTAGCAACTTCACAACATATCTGGATGAATTATCGATGTATGATACACCTATCGATATCATCGATATTCAAATCTCGAGCTCATCGAAGGTGGCTCGATAAGATCGACAGGCAGATTTTCGGCGCCCCTGTTTTTTAATGAAAATCTCAAATTCCATCGATATATCGATGCTCTTCCGATATGATCTAAAATCAAACATCGATAACATCGGAAGTCCATCGATGATATCGATCGAGGGCGTGCATATCTTACAGCAGATATTTCAGGATGTTTTAAAACTATGATCGGGGGCCCTTTGATAAAATCGATATTCAAATATCAATGATATCGGTACCAGGTCGATTGCATCGAACAAGGTCATAAACTGTCCAACAAGCTTAAAGATAAATCCGCTGGATTTATCGATGCCTCGACTCTGATCTCGATATCATCGACATTTAAATTCCGATGATCTCGATGGTTCTGCAATCATTCATGAAAACCTGAAATATTTCAAAGTCAAGTCTCTCCCATTTTTCAAGTGGCGATGGATCGATCTTGTCATCGATGGAATTGGAGTTCGAAATCTGATGACATCGACAATAGTTTCGATTCATCGACCAATTAGCAAAGAGTTTCAAAAGTGTATGACATTGAGTCCGAGTCATCGAGCAAACCATCGATGCTATCGAGAGTATACGCTCGATGATATCGAACCTGCTCGATGATATCGAACTCTGTCATAAATGTAACCGTTTTATATCCATTGGAACTTTTTGCCTATATATAGAGGACTTATCTTTTGTTGCTGTGAGAGAAAGAAGAGAGAGCTTTTGTGTGTTTCAACTTATATCTTATATCCAAAGCCCTTTCTCTCAAGGAAGTTCATCCTCCAATCCACCCTTACCATTGATAATCAATAGAGTGGATTGGGGAATGAACTTCCATATTCAATGATCCTCCAGCTACTACCTTAATGGCAAATCATTAAGCTAGGATGCCTTGAATGCCCAGATAATTAGAACTACTCTATCTTCCTTATAGGAAAATCTTTAGAGAGTAGGATTCCATCATAACCTTGACCTAACCCGAAGCCGAGTATTGGTACATCATTCTATGTTGCGGATCAAGGGAGCAGAAGACTCTTCATCAACGAGGAGGAGATCTTCGGCATTCTGTGTTTGAGATTGTTATTTTTATGATTGTGTGATTTGCTTTAATACTTCCTCATCTGAATATTTGATCACACCACACACACCTACACTGTCATATCCATTATAAGCTAGCTTGCATACTGCTTACTTCTAAGATAGTTTGTGATTGGATCCTCTATCGAGCTTGGAAGCCAGTAGACTTACATTTGAGTAATCCTGATATTTGCATGATCACAGGATTAGTGAAGTAGGATTTTTAAATAAAACATAAAAACTTTAAAAAGTCCTATTCACCCCCCTCTAGGACACATTGGCATATTCCTTCTTTAACTAGTGCGGTCTTTACCACCATTTCAAACACTACACTCAACAACATGGGCATAGGACAGCGACAATGCCAAGCTCGTCTCGATGAGTATGGTGACGAGATCGAGGAAGAGGAAGGTGTAAGTGTTATGGTTATTTGTTCCTTTGATTGTCAAATTTTTGTTGTGCCAAAACCATAGTCTATGTCTTGTGTAGCACATTGATATATATGTTGAAGGCAATGCAACACATGTATAAGGACAATGCGTCAAGTCAAGAACAAAGATCTACTTCAAGAAATGCAAGATCAAGTACATTGTTCACTCCTTTAAGCTTCAAAGTTCTAAGTTTTTAAAGCGACATTGAAAGACAAGTCAACTGTTTATACTCAAGACTCAAGGTGAAGTACAACTCAAGTACTAGAAATTCAAGCTTCAAAAGATCTCAAGTTCAAGCTTCATTATGTGTCAAGATTTAATGCTTTATGAACTTTAAAGATCGTCTATCATTTGAAGAAAAGAAGGTTCAATGTTCATACATCATGTTTGAGGTATAAAAGATCTTAGATTGACCTTAGGGTAGGTTATTTTGAATACACAATTCAAATTGAATTACTTTATAAGTGTTTGGTCTGTTCTTCGACTAGTCCTAGACTCTGTTCGACTACTCCTAGCATTGGCTCGACCAATCCAAGAAATTCCACGATCAATCTTAAATTGTTGCAGATTTTCAGAATTTTTTGGTTAAGCTACGACCAGTCCTAGAGACTGCTGAACCGGTCGTGTGAACAGTGCATGACTCGTTCACGACCAGTTCTGCAGCCACGACCCAAAGTCCAGTAACTGATTCAACCTTCTCACGACCAGTCGTGGAGACCACACGACCGGTTGTGAAGGCCTACGACCAGTCGTGGAACGATTTTATCCGATCGCGCTTAACATTTCAAAATGTTATTGGTCCTACGACTAGTTGTAGTGTCCTCACGACCAGTCATTGACGTGACTTCTTCATCTATAAATAGAGCACGAATTTCAGAGTATGTCAATCCAATTCAAGTATAATCAAGTCATCACTCTAAGAGATAAGTTAGTATTTTTTTAAGTTATATTGTGCTCATTTGATATTGTCTTTTAATAGCTTTTTATATTTAATTTTGTATTCTACATTCCAATTTGATTTGACAGAGGGATTGAAGAATTCCCACTTCTTGGAATCAAAATCAAATAGAGCTAGCCCAACTTAATTTAATTTAAAATCAATTTAGAATCTAGAACCATTTCATAAGTGAGTATTGGACATTGAACTTCTATTCGAACTTCTACTCCGATTTGGTTCTTCCGGGCTGCAACAAAAGGAGAAATCCAGGTATTTTACATTTGTGTAAATCTTCTGTTTTTGGTTTCTTTTGAGTTTGAGCCAAAAGAATCTCATTCTTTTAGTTATCTGAGGAGATCCAGAAAACTCAGAGTGTGGGGTTTTTGAATTGTGTAAGCCCACTTGAAAGACACAATTGTGAGAGTTTTTGGTGAACCTGGAAAAACCTATTTTCATAGTGAACGCTAATATCCACTGTGTGAGGATATTATGAGTGGAGTAGTTGTGGGACTGTTGTTTAACAGTTGGTGTACACACAATCGAACCACTATAATTCTGTGTTTCTTGTGATTTGAATGTTAGTTTATTCTCTATATCTTTTATCATTCAAGTTTGTTGGATGTATTTGTGGTTGTGAATGTAGTAATCTTTACACTTAAGCATTGTGGGGAATGTTGTAATAGTTTAGATTTCCTTTCTAGCAATTTCCTTTTTATTCCTCTTCAGTTTGAGTTCTTGATACACATACTGTTCTAGTAAGGTTGTCCTG
Source organism: Magnolia officinalis (assembly GCA_021015155.1). Classification (NCBI taxonomy): domain Eukaryota; kingdom Viridiplantae; phylum Streptophyta; class Magnoliopsida; order Magnoliales; family Magnoliaceae; genus Magnolia; species Magnolia officinalis. The sequence continues at coordinate 34,717,661 of JAJHSJ010000008.1, forward strand.
CCATAAACCTTTGGTTTTTATGGTGCAAGGTTGTCCTTAGAACAACATTTGTATCAACCTCTCAATACTATAATTTTGAGGTTGCTTTACATTTTCATATTGTAGTTTGTTTAAAGTTCTATCTTTTCTTTAATTGTTTAAATTCTGCTGTTATCATTTTAATTTGGCATAGTCCTATTCCCCCCCCCCCCCCCCCCCCCCTCTAGGACATATAGCTTGGACTTTTCAAGTGGTATCAGAGCCTACTAGCTCGTTGTTTTTTATATTTGGATTTATTTCCTGAGCTAATCGATCTGACTTATTTATAAGATGTCAAATTTTGATAGTCATTCAGTCACTAGTCATCCTCCATTTGATGGCTCCAACTATGCTTATTGGAAAGCCAAAATGAGGATTTTTTTTAAATCCATGGATGAGAGTGTGTCGCTAGCCACAGTGACTGAATGGACCCCTCCTACCACTGAAGTAATTTGTATCGATGGGTCCAAATCTATCAGAGTAACACCTTATTTGTCTTGGACCACTCTTCAGAAAAGTGAGAGTAATGTCAATGCAAAAGCACTAAATGCAATCACTTGCGCACTATCACCGGATGAATTCAAAAGAATTATATCCTCTGATTCTGCAAAGCAAGCCTGGGATATTTTAGAAATGACACATGAGGGAACATCAATTGTCAAGAAATCTAAAGTCCAAATCATCACAACCAAATTTGAGGAAATACGCATGGAGGAAAATGAAATGTTCATGGACTTCTATACAAGATTAAATGACATTGTGAACTCTTTGTGAGGTCTTGGTGATAAAATCCTAGAAAGTAAAGTCTGTGTAAAGATACTACGCTCATTTCCTGAACGGTTCAATTCTAAGGTAACTACGATCCAGGAACTTCGTGATACGGATAATATGAGGGTAGAAGAATTAGTTTGTTCTATACAAACCTATGAGTTAAACTTTAAAGCTCCTAAAGGTAAATCCATCGCTTTTAAATCTTCCAAATGTATTTCTCAAGAAAATTCTGATTTAGAAAATTTCGAAGATGATATGGCCCTTTTAGATAAAAAGTTTTACAAAATTTTCAAAAGTAAAAAGAGGGTTGATATTCAAAAATCTAATGATAAGAAAAGAACTAAATCTAAAAATTAGAAATCTTTAAAAGAGAGTGTCCTAAAAAGGACAAACCTAAAAAAGAGAGTTACAACTACCATGAATATGGGCATTTAGCAAACAAGTGTCCTAAAAAGGACAAACCTAAAAAAGAAAGGTATTTTGACTACTTGGGATGAATCCTCTGACTTTGAAGCCTCCTCTGAATTAGAAGATTCTGAAACCGAGTCGGGGAGCGAAGTTAAAGCCCTTATGACTCTAGCCAAGTTCACTTTTCAGATAATGATGATTTAACTAGTGAAGAAAATCTGAATAGGGATCATGAAAATGAAGAAGATCTTTAAGATGGTTACAATGCCCTTTACAAGGAAAGTTGTAAAATTGCTGTTAAATTAAAACTTTAGAAAGAAAAGTTTTTGAAACTTAACGAAAATTTTGATGCTCTTGTTTTAGAAAAATCCCACATTTCAAATTGTTTTGAAAAAACTAAATGTGATTTAGATTTCAAAACTTCCTAGATTGAAAATCTTAAATCTGAAAATGAAAAACTTAAACTTGAAGTCTCTTCACTTTTGAGTTTAAAGGATACATGGAGGTATGCCCAAGGTGATCCAAAGTAAGAAAAACTTTTGTCCAGATCAAGAAAATGTGGCGACCGATCCGGTTTGGGATACGATAGAAATATTCCTCCTAAACAGAAAATTACTCCTCTTAAGTTTGTGAAAGGAGAGTCTTCAAACTCAAAAGGGAATAGTTCAAATCAAAGCTTTTCTAAACATCCTAAAACTTTTCAATCTTTTAAACCTAAAAGCATCCATATCAACTATAAAAATCAGAACCGAAACCCTTTAGCTGAGAAGATAGTTGATTTACTTAAGGAGCTCTTAAAATCTAACTCAGTAGGTCATTCTTACAATAACTACAAATACAAGAAGACCAACTATACTTCTAAACCCAAAACAGTTATGAAATGGGTTCCTAAGGTTACTAGTTTGGTTGCCCACACCGCTTTCAAAGCTTCAAGCCATTCGAAGTGGTACCTAGACAGTGGATGCTCCAGACACATGACTGGTGACAAAGGTCTGTTAACTAATCTTAAAGACATGACTGATGGTCCAGTCACATTTTGTGATGGTAGCAAGTGCAGGATTATTGGCCAAGGTACGGTTCAACTTTCTAACCTCCCTTTATTTGTCAATGTTTTATATGTAGAAGGTTTAAAACATAACTTTTTAAGCATTTCTCAAATATGCGATAAAAACCACAAAGCGTAAAATTTACTAATCAAGGTTGTCAAATTTTAAACAAAAAGGGTTCTGTAATATTAACTGGTCGTAGAACTTCTAAAAACTTCTGCATTGTGAGTGACTCTAGCTCGTCTAAACTATCATGTTACATGGTCCATACCGATGAAACTGTGTTATGGCATAAACGCCTTAGACATGTACACTACCGCAATTTGTATAGATTGAGCAAACGAGAACTGATAAGAGGTCTACCTAAATTACAGAAAGTAGACAAAATATGTGATGAATGCCAGATTGGCAAGCAAACTATGAGTGCTTACAAAAAAGTGGAATCCAATGCCACATCCAAACCATTCGAACTTCTCCATATGGATCTTTAGAACCAACTTGGACGGAGAGTCGAGGTGACAAAAAATACATATTGGTAGTCTGGATGACTTTACCAGATTCACTTGGGAAGCCTGCTTAATGGATAAATCAGAAACCCTTGATGAAGTAAAAAGAGTTCTCAAACGGATCCAAACGGAAAAAGGTTCTCAAGTCTGTAAGATCCATAGTGATCATGGATCGGAATTTGAGAATAGCAGTTTAGAGAAATTTTATTACGATCAGGGAATATCACATGAATTCTCTGCTCCCAAAACACCACAACAAAATGGAATTGTTGAAAGAAAAAATAGAGTACTTCAAGAAATGACAAACGTAATGATGAATAGTATGAAGCTCTCTAAAAATCTCTGGGCTGAAGCAATAAATATTGTCTGCTATATAATTAACCGCGTTTACACTAGTAAGTCAAATAATAAAACGGCTTATGAAATGTGGTTTAATAAGAAGCCTACATTCAAATACTTTCAAGTTTTTAGCAGCAAGTGCTATATTTTACGTGACCGTGAAAATCTGGGTAAGTTTGACACCAAAAGTGATGAAGGAATCTTTTTAGGATATGTCATAAACAGTCGAGCATATCGAGTACTGAATAAGAGGACCGGTGTAATTCAAGAATTCATCAATGTGGTCATTGACGATCACTTGAATGCGCCTACCTCAAGTTCAGATAATGATGAAGTTCTTTAATTGACAAACCAGATACTTCATCAAGTCAAAATAACTCTGAACTGAGGACTGTTAAAGATCATCCAAACACTCGGATTCTTGGAAACCTTCTCACTGGTGTGTGCACTTATAGACAACTAGAAGATGTATGTAATTACGTGTACTTTACATCTCAGACAGAAACAGCTAACGTAAAAGAAGCTCTTACTGACGAAAACTAGATTGTTGCGATGCAAGAAGAGTTTAATCAATTTGTTAGAAATGATGTTTGGTACTTAGTTCCTAGACCTAAAGATAAACATATTATTGAAACTAAGTGGATTTTCAAAAATAAGTCTGATGAACTTCGTAATATAATTTGAAATAAGGCTAGACTAGTTGTACAAGGGTACACTTAAATTGAAGGCATCGATTATGATGAAACCTTTGCCCGAGTAGCTCGTCTTGAATCAATCAAACTATTTATATCCATTGCTTGTTTTAGAAAGTTCAAAATTTATCAAATGGATGTAAAGAGTGCCTTATTGAATGGTAATTTGCATGAAGAAGTATATGTTGAACAACTAATGGGTTTTGAAGACCCTAAGAACATTGATCATGTCTATCGCTTAAAAAAGGCTCTCTACGGTTTGAAACAAGCTCCCAGGGCATGGTACGAAAAATTGACTAAGTTTCTACTAAGTCATAATTTTCCAACGGGAAGTGTTGATAAGACTCTTTTGTTAAGAAACATAATGATCATATCTTGATAGTGCAGATCTATGTTGATGATATTATTTATGGATCTACCTGTACTAACATGACTGTTGAATTTGCAGATCTTAAGAAATCTAAGTTCGAAATGAGCATGATTGGGGAGTTGAATTATTTCTTAGGGTTGCAAGTTAACCAGCAACCTGATGGTATCCTTATTTCTCAAACCAAATATGCTCTAAACTTAGTGAAAAAGTTCGAATTTGAGAATGGGAAAAATTTTGATACTCCTATGAGTACTACATTAAGACTCTCAAAGGACTCTACAGGTAAAAGTATATATCCTAAATTATATCGTGGTATGATTGGCAGTTTACTTTATTTAACAGTAAATAGACCTGATATTGTTTTTAACGTTAGAATTTGCGCTAGATATCAATCTGACCCTAAAGAGTCACATTTAACTACTGTTAAGCGGATTATGCGATATGTCGCAAGTACAGTAAATTTGGGTCTTTGGTATCTACATGATACTAGTGTTCAATTGGCTGGTTACACAGATGCTGATTAGGCTGGTAATATCGATGATAGGAAATCAACCAGTAGTGGTTGTTTCTATATTGGGATCTGTTTAGTTTCTTGGTTTAGCAAAAACCAAAGTTCCGTATCGCTCTCAACTGCTGAGGCTGAATACATCGCAGCTGGAAATGCATGTACTCAGCTTGTATGGATGAATAAAATGTTAAGCGATTACGAAATTGCACAGGATTCAATGGTTTTATATTGTGATAATTCTAGTGCAATAAATATATCTAAAAACCCAATACAGCATTCACGAACCAAGCACATTGACATTAGATATAACTACATTCGTGAATTAGTGGAAAAAAGGACAATTTCATTGAATACATTCCAACCGAGACTTAACTGCTGACATTTTCACTAAACTGCTCGACAAAAGTAGCTTTAATAAATTAAAATTTGATCTTGGTATGTACAATTTGAATTGATTATTCATGCTTGTATGTATCATAGTGTATATATTTGTTAAATTATAATTTTAAATTTCAAAATTATGTGGAAAATGCATATTTTTAACTATGCACGACCAGTCGAGGACGTACGCAACCAGTCGTAGCACGACCGGTCGAGGACGTACTCGATCAGTCGTGTAGCGCGCTGGTGCTTTAATTTGAGGGAAAAACCCTTTTCTTCCTCATTTGCTTTTCCTCTCCAACGATTCTAAGCTCGACCGATCGTACACAACTTCTTGATTCTTCAAGGTTAATGTGTTTATTTCAGTTTTTCTTGTCGATTCAAGAGCTTTAGGTAACATAGATGCTCAATGGACTCAAAATGGGAATGCACTTGCTTCAAAGTACTTGTTACCCAGATACAGGGTTGTTCACAGAATCTTTATTTCAAATCTGTATCCGCGTTCTGGTAACAAAATCGAACTCACCTCTTTCATGGTTTAGATTTTGTATTTCATCATCTCTGGTACTAAAGTTTGTCTTCCTTCTTTGATATGTCATTCTATCATTCAATTCTGTCTTCATCCTGGACATAGTGATATTCCTTTTGCATATCTTATGACTATGTTAGCCACTCATATGTTAGTAATTATGCCTGTTGGAGAGGCTCTTATTCATCACCTTATTTTCAACAACTCAAATATAAACAAGATGAAATTGAGATTGACTCTTGGACAAGTGAATGTGGGTGGTGGTGGTGCTGAAGAAGTGAATGAAGAAGAAGGTGGCGATTTACCACCGGATGATATAAACATGGATGATATCTTTAATGAGATTGAATCAGATTCTGAGGCTGACCCTGACTATCAGCCTTCTGATTTTAATGAGAGGTTGCATTCTCTTGAGGAACAAGTGGCTCAGATACGTGTAACCCAGGATTCTCAATTTGCTTATATGTGCAAATATATGAGGCGCATGAACAAGGGTTTACACCAAATTGATCTATCTATTCCTGCTCCCTCTTCTGGATCTGATTAAGTATTTTCTTATATGGTCTGTAATAACTCTTATGATACCTTGTTTTCTTTCAGTTTGTGAGACTGACTTTGGATGAACTTGGTTTATGTTGGTTACTTATATGAACTTGGTTTATGATGATTTATGTTGGATGGACACTATTTTCTTTTATCTTTCATATCTTAACTAGTTTGCTCCCTTATGTCTTTCTTGTTACCTTTCCTATTCAGTATCTTAATTGCTTCCTTTGTATAATTTTGACAAAAAGGGGGAGAATATTTTGTTATGCTAATATGGATATGGATATGGATATGGATTGAGCTAATCAGGGAGACTAAGTAATGTTTTGGTTATTATAACTAGTGCATGATATGGATATGGATGCAATGCTTCTCTTATTTTTAATAACTGGTGCATGATTCTTTATTGAGCATGTAATACTACTCTTATTTTTAATGAAGTATGTTTTGTCACAAATTTGACAAAGGGGAAGATTAAGTCGCTAAGTTTTTTGTTCATTTGATTATCGAATTTTTGTTGTGGCAAAACCACAGTCTATGTCTTATGTAGCACATTGATATATATATGTTCAAGGCAATGCATCACATGTATAAGGAAAATGCTTCAAGTCAAGAACAAAGATCTACTTCAAGAAATGCAAGATCAAGTACATTGTTCACTCATTTAAGCTTCAAAGTTCAAAGTTTTAAATCGACATTGAAAGACAAGTCAACTGTTCATACTCAAGACTCAAGGTGAAGTACAACTCAAGTACTAGAAATTCAAGCTTCAAAAGATATCAAGTTCAAGCTCCATTATGTGTCGAGATCTTATGCTTCATGAACTTCAAAGACCGTCTATCATTTGAAGAAAAGAAGGTTCAATGTTCATACATCATGTCCGAGATATGGAAGACCTTAGATTGACCTTAGGGTAGGTCATTTTGAATACAAAATTCAAATTGAATTACTTTATAAGTGTTTGGTCTGTTCTTCGACTAGCCCTGGACTCTGTTCAACTAGACCTAGCACTGACTCGACCAGTCCAAGAAATCCACGACCAATCCTAAATTGTTGTAAAAATTTGGAATTTTTTGGTTAAGGTACGACCAGTCCTAGAGACTGCTCGACCGGTCGTTTGAACAGTGCACGACTCATTCATGACCAGTCCTACAGCCACGACTTAAAGTCTAGCAACTGATTCATCCTTCTCACGACCAGTCGTAGAGACTACATGACTGGTCGTGCAAGGCCTATGAGTAGTCATGGAACGGTTTTATCCGATCGCGCTTAAAATTTCAAAATGTTGTTAGTCCTATGACCAGTCGTAGTGTTCTCACGCCAATCGTGGACGCAACTTCTTCATCTATAAATAGAGCACGAATTTCAGAGTATGTCAATCCAATTCAAGTATAATCAAGTCATCACTCTGAGAGATAAGTTAGTATTTTTTTTAAGCTATATTGTGCTCATTTGATATTCTCTTTTAATAGCTTTTTATAATTGATTTTGTTTTCTGCATTCCAATCTGATTTGAAAGAGGGATCGAAGAATTCCAACTTCTTGGAATCAAAATCAAATAGAGCTAGCCCAACTTGATTTAATTTAAAATCAATTTAGAATCTATAACCATTTCATAAGTGAGTATTGGACATTGAACTTCTATTGAACTTCTACTCCGATTTGGTTCTTCCGAGCTACAACAAAAGGAGAAATCCAGGTATTTTACGTTTGTGTAAATCTTTTGTTTTTGGTTTCTTATGAGATTGTGCCAGAAAAATCTCATTCTTTTGGTTATCTGAGGAGATCTAAAAAACTTAGAGTGTGGGGTTTTTGAATTGTGTAAGCCCACTTAAAAGACACAAATGTGAGGTTTTTAGGTGAACCTAGAAAAACCTATTTTCATAGTGAATGCTAATATCCACTGTGTGAGGATATTAGGAGTGGAGTAGTTGTGTGGAATGTTGTTTAATGGTTGGTGTGCACACAATCGAACTACTATCATTCTGTGTGTCTTGTGATTTGAATATTAGTTTATTCTCTATATCTTTTATCATTCAAGTTTGTAGGATGTATTTGTGGATGTGAATGTTGTAATCTTTACATTTAAGCATTGTGGGGAATGTTGTAATAGTTTAGATTTCCTTTCTAGCTATTTCCTTTTTATTCTTCTTCAGTTTAAGTTCTTGATGCACAAACCATTGTAGTAAGGTTGTCCTGCCATAAACCTTTTATTTTTATGGTGCAAGGTTGTCCTTAGAACAACATTTGTATCAACCTCTCAATACTAGAATGTTGAGGTTGTTTTACATTTCCGTATTGTGGTTTGTTTAATGTGCTATCTTTTCTTTAATTGTTTAAATTCCGCTGTTAACATTTTAATTTGGCATAGTCCTATTCCCCCCCCCCCCCCCTCTAGGACATATAGCTCGGCCTTTTTAAGTGGTATCAGAGCCTAATAGCTTGTTATTTCTTATATTTGGATTTATTTCCTGAGCTAATCGATCTGAGCTATTTATAAGATGTCAAATTTTGATAGTCTTTCAGTCACTAGGCCTCATCCATTTGAAGGCTCCAACTATGCTTATTGAAAAGCCAGAATGAGGCTTTTTTAAAAATCCATGGATGAGAGTGTGTGGCTAGCCACAGTTGTGAGGCCCGTATCCTAACCCGTACTATTTCGTAGGCTTCCGCGGTCCTCCTGATCGAATTCCGGAAACCCGCGATCTGTTATTAGCAATTGCATGCAACCTTGAGTTGTGTCCCATATTCCAGAGTCGGCTTAAATCAAGACTTGTACCCTGGCGACCGCGCCGTTGCCACGGTTCCGATGCCGCGTATTACGCGCCGAGGCGATACCCAGGCCATGAGATGTGGGCCTGCATTCAGTTCGAGGATAAACGCCACGTGTTGCAATCCCTAGAAAAACATCACATCGATTCCATCAATCACATCAATCAAATACAAATCACTCTTATCACTCACACCCATCCCTAAGTACAACCACCTCCCTTAAAGTCAATTATCTCTCTCTTACACAAGTACTCCCATCACTCACTCACCCATCACTCACATCTCTCACCTATCACGTCTCTCTCTCTTTCATTTCTCTCTCATTTCTCCTAAGCTCCATGAGAGCAACTCACGTCCAAGCTCCATGGGAGAGAGTAGTGTGGCCCACCTTTCTAACACCCAATCCCACCATCCTAAGCCCATCTCAACCGTTGAAATTGTCCCTTTGGGACTCTATCATACATTGGCGGAAGAAGGAAGGAGAGATCTCGAGGTGGGTGCTTTTATTTATTAATTTTATTATTTGAGGGCCCACATATGTGGGACCCATCTTGATGTGTGTATTATCTAGGGAGGGTCCATAGTGGTGGGGTCCCTCCCCTCCTCAGCACTTCATTCTCTCTCTCTATCTCTCTCTTTCTTTCTTTTTTCGGTGATGATGTGGCCCACCTGATCAGTAAATCCAGACCGTTTGATCATGAGGCCCATCTTGCTGCCGCCTTTTGGTAGGCCTTGGATGAAGGGAATCGCAAATATCAGCTTGATTTGTGGACCCCACGTGTTGTGTGTGTGCCATTCACGCTATCCAACACCTGGATGTGGGGTCACCTCGATGTGCGTGGCTGGTGGGCCACGTGTACATGGACCCCTCCCCACGTTGATGCAGGTGTTTCATTCACACCGTCCAGTCATTGGGCGTCCAGCAGCAGAGGCTGATGGACTGCATGAAAGGGAAAAACACAAATATCAGCTTTATGACAAAGCTGGTGGGTCCCAAACGTGTTGTCCCACCTTTTATGTATACGTTTCATCCATGTGGGACCCATGTAATATATGGGTTTTATCCAGCCGTCCGCCCAGCAGAACTAGGACGGTGGGTCCCACTGCATGGATGCCAGCTAGTTATGTGGACCCTACTACCATGATGCATGTGATTTATATCCACGTTGTCGGTGCTGAGTGCAGCACGTGGGACCCTCCTTGATGATGACTATCGACACCGTCATCTGCTGTAGTGGGCCACCCTAATATATCTGATAATCTGGACCGTCCAGATTGTGTGGACCCACCTTGATAGATGTTTTGCATTCCAGCCGTCCGTCCGTTCTGGACGAGCGGGACCCACCTCGTTGTGTGATTTGTATCCACACCATCATTTGAACGGTGCTGCCGTGGTACCCAACATGTTGTATGTTTTGAATCCACACCGTGCACGTGTGGTCCACTATGATATATGTGTACCATCCATTAGTTGGACGTGGACATCACCATGGTAGGGTATGGGGCCAACCTTGTATAGATGTGCAGTATCCACATCTTCCAAACATCCAGGGCGTGGATGGTGGATCTGATCATCCCTTTATATATATATATATATATATATATATTATATATATATATATATATATATAATATTATATTAAGAATGTTGGGTGAGTCACTCTCACGTGGGACCCACTTGATGTACGTATCTTCATCCAACCGCCCAGGCCATAGGGCCAGACCGCCTGACATATGTGTTTTATCCATGCTGGCCATCAGCCGTGGGACTGCCCTGGATGGTTGCGTTGCATCCGCACCGTCGCTTCGTTGGACGAGGGTCCCACATGATGTATTTGCTTCATTCCATGTCGTCCATCAGTAATTTCATATCTGGGCCGTCCATCTAGACGGCCAGCGGGAATAACTGTTATAATGTCGACAACAAAGTTCTGTGGGCCACCATGATGTATGTGTTATTTTCATGTGATGCAATTGTGATCCACATCGTCCAACTACCAAGTGGACCCCACTGCATAAACGATAGGAGATTGAACGTCTACCATTGAAACCCTTTTTAGGTCACAAAAGTTTTTTTTATCAATATGATATTTATTTTCCCCCTTAATCCAGGTCTTTGTGACCTTATGATCAGATTGGATGGGGAATAAACTTTATGGTGGGCCCTGTGATTAGTTTAACAATGAGAACCATTATCTCCACGGTTATTTGTGTTATGGCCCAGATGATCTCCCGTTATGATTCATTTGGATAACACTCTAAAATGATCTTTAAAAAATAGATGTATGGTGTGGGCCCGATTTGATGTTAATGAGGCCCACCTTGATGTATTTTGTGGTCCATCTCTGAGGCCCACCTCGATATATTTGTAGCCCACTTGAGGCCCATTGGTGCGGCTCATCCATGAGGCCCATCATGATATATATTTGAGGCCCATGTGATAGGACCCACTTGCCTTGTATTTAAGGCCCATATGACACGGCCCATTTGATGCATATGAGACCCATGTGTAGGGCCACATGTCATGTATTTGAGGCCCATGAGCAGGGCCCACCGGTTGTGTATATGTGGCCCTTGAGTAAGGCTCATTGTGTTGTATATTAGGCCTTTGCGTGAGGCCGTGGGCCCATTATATGTTTGACTCTATATGGGCCACTGGTTGGGAGCAATGTTGGTTAAATGTCCACATTGATGGCCAAAGATGGTTTAATGTCCACATTGTGACTTTCCCTTAGGCCTTGTTTGGCCAAGTATTGAGGTCGATTCCGATTTGTCGAGGCCAATTGTATAGGTCGATTCTGATTTGTCGAGGCCGATTGTATAGGCCAATTCCGATTGTCGAGGCCGAGTATCAAGGCCGATTCCGATTGTCGAGGCCGAGTATCGAGGCCGATTCTGAGTGTCGATTCCGATTGTTGAGGCCGATTTCGATTGTCAAGGCTGATTTCGATTTCCAAGGACAATTGTCGAGACCTATGTGATGTATATGCAGCCCGTGTTTAAGGCATAATGTGATGAATATGAGGTATATATGATGAGGCCCTGTAACATCCCGGATTTTTAATAACCTGGAATTAGACATCCTTAGGCAATGGGTCGATCCTAACACCATATTAACTTGTCAGAACTCAATCCCAAAGTCTAAAACCGCTTTTGAACCCATTTCCTTCACAAATCCCACCCTTCACCACCTTATTCTTTAAATCTTTCTAAGTACTTTCACATTAGACACTATCTTAAAGTTTAGGTAATGAAGAACAATACTTAAACTAAACATTACTACAAAGGACTAAGTACCACCTCAGACCGAAATTACTCAGGACTAAATCCTTTAGAAATTAGGTGAGATTAGCTAGTGTTAAATTAGAGTACCTGTGAAATTAGCACCAAACACTTTAAATACGATCTGCAAGACCCAAAACTTGTAGAATCATTCACGCTAGGTTACCCTAAAATCTAGGATCAATCTCGTTACCCGGCTGCTCTCGGGAGCATCACGAAACTCCGTAACAGATCTGGACCGCACATCGGGAGTCCAAATAATACGAAGTTAAGGAATTAGGACCGCCTCGCTGGACTTAACAACCATCTCGGAAATCAAATCCAGACAGTGTCCTATGGCTATTCGCTTGAGTCCGGAGCGAGGAGTGTGAGAACGCTTGTTTTTCTTAACAAAATAAATATCTCAAATAGTAATCTGAGACTTGTTACTTGCGGACATTTTGTAAGCAACCAGACCGTAAAAATCTGACCCAATTACACCCTCGGATCAGGGATATTTAACCAAACATATCCATGTACTCGGAATCTCCGATCGAGATCCGTTGACCGTTGAACTGAAACTGGTCCGCCACGCGTGATCTGGGAATCCGACCGAAACGAAAACTTAACTCCACCTTGATCCGGTGTCTGTGAGCTTAAGTTCGACGTTTGGCTCAAGGAGGCCCGGCAGAAGTGCTCTCGTTGAGCTGAAACTGACCCACTTTGGATATAACCGAAGTATACCTTGGCCTGAAGTCTATTTCGGTGAGATTTTAGGCTATATAAGGACCTTAAACCCTCTCTCATTTCAGCCATACGAATTTGAGAAAAACCCTAGGAAAAGACAGAAAAGAGAGAGAAAGTGAGAGAGAAGTGAGAGCATCTCCCTGCCATGCTTCCCTGTCGCTACACAAGCTTCACCACTCCATTCTCATCGCTTTCCCGGCGATTCCGGCATCGTTTATAGGTAAGAAACCCTAACCCTAATCTGATTTGGGGCTTTGGTGATTGTAAGTTATGAAGTAACTGACCTGAATCTTGTAATAGGTAGCTAGATCATCGTAGGAGGAAGCCTAACCAGTCTATCGAGTTTATTTCGATTCTAAGACGAAAGGTGTGGACTTTAGGTGTATAGGTTATGGTTTTTAATGCTTTCAATGTCAGATAATGATAGATTCATGATCTGCATGCAATTGCACATGTACAAAGTGCTGTCTGTTTTTCGTTTCAATTAAAGATGAAGAATATGGAATTTTGTGTATTCTAGGTATTTGTAGAAAGTACCGTATACGTATAAATTTTGGAAATGTGTTTGCCATGATTATTTGCTATATGAACATATTATATATATGTATAACACTTACTTGGTGAGAGGGTTCGCCCTAATACATGTTTTTGCTAATATACACTATGTATGTTAAAATAGTGTATTCTAAGTGTTTGTGAAAATGACCGAATGAATATAAAATTCGCTTTCGTGCTCGCCATGACTGATTGTCATGGATACATGATTGTTGTATGGGCGACACCCCTTTGACGAAAGGATTTGCCCTAAATTACGCCACGGCCACTATAAGCTACATATGTTAAAATGTGTAGCCCAAGTGTTTGTGGAAAAGATTGAATGAATTTGGAACTTAGATTCCTGCTTGCCATGACTATCCGTCGTGGGTGCACACGTGTTATAAATGGGGCAGCTCCCTAGTGAAAGGATTTGACCTAATACCTATGTGATCAACATATGTGATGTATGTTGATGTATGTAGTTTAAAGTGTTTGTTGAAATGTCTAAATGAGTAGTAGTTAGTATTGTAATGTATAAGGGTGTTGAGATATGATTCTCAATTCCTTTAACTATGTGTATGATTTCTTTAGATATCTGTGTGATTAGGAATTGAATATGTACCAACCAACTCATGCTTATGTTGTACTTCATAGCATGCTCAACTGATTGTATGATTTTATCTATGTAATGTATATGTTTAAATTCAGTTATTGAATGTGATTGGGGCTATTGTATAGTCCAGGCAATCGGTAACTGATTTGAGCTCGTGGTTAGCCTCTATTCGCCACGCAAGACGTGTTTGACGAACCCGAGTCGTGCGTTGCTTGTCGGTAGTGGTTAGGTCACACGAAGTGCTTATGCACTTCGTGTCGTACAACTCAACGGGCGCTCGTGCTAGTCGAGCTCGTCAAGTAACCCGATTTGTTCTATGTATGTTCATCATGTTTGGTAGCCTCTATTTGAACCTAGGGTACCAAACTTACCAGTGGAATCCCGTTAATCATGGTACCTCGATCCGCTAAGACGCATGAGCCGGGCATGGTGGTATGGGACACCGTGGTCGAGCTGTCGGCCTACGCTGGGGCCACGTGCCTCCCCGTAGTGACCGTTGCGCAACCAGAATCGTGAGCGGATTATGATGGTATGGGACACTATATTCGAGCTGTCGGCCTACATTGATTAGGTGATGGGGGAGCGGAGTAACGAATGCGTGCAACAGCCTTGACAGCCCTTTGTAGTGACCGCGAGCATACTCTAAATCTGCGGCGAGGCGACGAGTTTTGCCGTAGTAAAATAGAGTATGAACTAGGCCTGTATAGCATAGTGATGAACCGTTAAAAAGGTGATGGGGGAGTGGTGTAACGATTACGTGTAACAGCCCTGACAGCCTTTGCAGCGACCTAGAACCACATTATCATATGAGATTATCTAGAGTGACGACCCTATAATGGATCATGTTTGGGAATGATACAAGGGAGGTACCTTAGTTTCCCAATCCTGCTGTTTGAAATGGACTAATAACAACTCGGTAATCATGCTCATCATCGCACTGCATGTGCCTGGAAGATGTGGAGCACTGAGGGATGAACGCATGTCGCGAACGTAAGATGGTGTCGCTTGAGGGTGGTTTGGCAAGGGCATACATCATGTCATATCATACTGCATTAATAAGAGTACGTAGGCTTTGTTGATTGTACTGCTTTATCATTACTGCTTGATTGAATTGATAACATGTTAACCTATGCTTTACTGTTCCACTGTGTTGATCACTCACTCCCACGTTACGGGATGGTGTTGTACACACCAACTAGACTTGTTTGAGTTTCAGATGATGGCGACGTTGCGAGGCGGAGCCGGACTTTTATGAGGATGAGGAGGATTCCTCCTTTATGCAGTTTCTGGCGGCTTCATTTGAGACGTGTCTTGATCGACGGGGTTATAGGGATGTTGACTAGTGGACCTTACACCTTTGGTATATTTTAGAATTGTACTTGTAATTATTTAACCTTGTAATATTATCACACTCTGGAGACTCACCACAGTTTATATATTTTATTTATCGATCACAGTCTTCCGCTTGCAATTTAATTGTCTCTGGAGTATGATATGCTATTTGGCTTAATCTCACTCATGTTCAATGCACTAATACAGACAAC
This sequence comes from Magnolia officinalis, assembly GCA_021015155.1. NCBI lineage: Eukaryota > Viridiplantae > Streptophyta > Magnoliopsida > Magnoliales > Magnoliaceae > Magnolia > Magnolia officinalis. The sequence goes on from JAJHSJ010000008.1 coordinate 34,733,249, forward strand.
ATTCAATCATCATTCATTTTATTGCATAAGTGATGCGTTGGAACTCGGGAGTTGAGTTTATGCTCGACCCCCGATTTTCAAGGCGTTACAAGATGGTATCAAAGCATGATTTGGATTAAAACGGACCTGGGTTATGGTCACACGACACACTCTGACGCACTCTGACTTAGGAGGGAGCGACGGAACGTAGAAACCGACTTAGGATTTTCCAAATTCGCCGAACGGCGAAACCGACCGAAGGCGACCTCTGAGATTGGGCCGTACACACCCATGATCACGCGAAACGATCCCGAAACACTTCCCACCTCATCCCAACCATTGAAAATCTGTAGAATACGGGATAAACGTGATGAGGATAACTACTCCGAATCCTCAGAGCTTCTCTGGACTCCTCATAGAGACTTCTCGAATCTACAAGAAAAGAAAGCAGAAAATAGAAATAAATTCTAATAAATTTGAAATTCATTAATGAATGACGAAAAATGAGTTTGCAACCCTCTAAATAGGGATACCAAGTAATGGGAAAGAAATCATAATCAAACTACAACTAAAAGTTACTATTTATAGTAAAAACGAAATTGAAACAGGGAAATGACCATCGATCCAAGGGTTTTTCACAATTCTGGGCTGTGCAACCTGGCATAGCAAGGTTGGTTGGCTTCGTTAGCTCATTCTACCCCAAAATCATATATTATACGTCAGATAACTCATTCCGGATTGCAAGATACGTCCGATTTGACCCGAAACGACTCGAAATGGAGTCGGGGGCCACATCACGAAATCCGGAGGGACCCGGGACAGACCCGGGGTACCATTGGCACGCTGGGAGGATGGTGAACACCGCCCTACCGTGAAGGCACCACGGTTGGTCAGGTGGACCGCGGCGGAACCGTGTTCACCGCGGTCAGGTTGGCCCGCTCGGGTTGGGCCGGGTCTAGTCATGGTCGGCCTGACCCCCTGACACGTTTGGTGCGTGTAAAAATTTCAAGGGGCCCCTATTTCTCTCCGGTTGGAGCCCCACTTCTCATTTCTACCCTTCCAAGCCCTCCAACTTGCTGTTTTTCTCTCCAAACTCCCTTCCAATCATCTCATCTCCCATTTTCGACCACAACCTTTCCATATACATCATCCACAGCCATCCCTACCCCCTACCCTCTTCACTTTCTCTCATTTGAGCCCCTACACCCCCCCATTTGAAGCTCAAATTCGTGTAAGCTCTCTAACCCATCCATTTTCTTCCATTTCCTTCTTCAAACCCTGCCTTTTGGGCCTTTACAATCCCTGTTGAGGCTCAAGTCCGTGGAGAACCAAAAACTCCAGCCCCCGTTTCCCCTTATGCTCATTTTCCATCGCTCTATCCGAGCTTGTATGGCCATTTTCTTGGAGGCCTAATCATCCATACTATTGTCTTATAGTTTGCATGGGTTACCGTCTTAGGGTGTTTATATTTTCATGTTGATGGGTGTAGTTGTTGGTAGAATGTTTGAAATGTTTGAGGACGTTTAGGGCCCGTTCGGCCAAATTGCATTAGGTGAGATTAGGTGGATGAAATGGTAAAAATAATAATAAATGTATGTGTAAGGTATGGTCTCTATATTGGGTGTATCTCATGTTTTCCAACACCATGTTTAGAATGTATGCCATTAAAAGTAAATCCCCAGTTGTCCTTTCAAATTACGCTTAGAAATTCATCATCATGGGATATGGAAATCCCATCTCACACTTTCCCACACAAGGCTCATTTTCTAAAGCCTATACCAATAATTTTAATCCCCACCCACCCTCCTACCAAACATACCACTTCTAACCCCGAGGAGGGATTAGTAATGCAGTCCCATTTATGACAATAGGCCCTTAGAGTTTTGGACCTAGAGCGGTGCTCCTAGATTTTGACAGACCTGACCGTATAGGAAACCCAACAAATTAATAATGAGAACCTTAGGACCCTCTTAGTTGGAATGAGCATATGTGAAATGCTCGAGCCTCAAGTACAGACAACTCAGTTCCAATTAGACAACTTTGACCCTAAGTGATAAAACCCTTCCTGTATTAGAAATTATGTGAAATCATCTAGCGTATGAGCATAGACTTTAGACTACACCTATGGATTTCCACTACTCCTAAATTAAGACTAGACTACCGGTTACATTAGAGAAGCCAGAGACCGATAGATGTAGCTAGGTCAAATCGATACACCTCTTTGATCTGGGTGGCGCAGCGAAAGCGTGGTGGACCCTACCCCACTGGCCCAGGATCGAAACTGTGCTCGTTAAATACGCACATTATAAAAGTCCTAGCAAGTTCTACTATGAGAAAACGTTTTAGGATGATCTAGTAAGTTTGATTCACCATTTCCTTGGACATAGATAATAACGAGGACTCTCTTAGACTAAGAGCTAAAGGGCAACCATAGAAATAGACAATTTGAACCTTTCTGTGAGGGGCATTCCCTAAGTTTTTAGAGTGATCGGTCTACGGAGTTACTGAAATATACAAATGCGAAGCATTCGCGGCTTGACCCAATTCTCAAACCTGGGCGATTACCAATGGATTCACTGCTTGGCCGAGCAGAAGACCAGGATCCACCAGGATTCGGAAGGGATACGATGAGCTTTCTACCCTCGCCCGGTAGATGATCGATGTATCGGGATCAAGCCCACTATAACCGTCTCTTCGTGTTGGTCAAACATTGAAAACATCTATCTTACTCTAACTATTTGGGAATCGAAGTTAAGACTCCAAATAGGTATTAAATTGTAGCAAACCATCAGGGTATGAGAAATGGATAAAGAAATAAGTTTTAAGGGGGGTACACTAAAATGAACCAGGCTAGTATATACCCTACGCAATAAAACTTAGGCAAAGAAATAATTAAATCTTTCCTTATTACCCTTAGGCAATTTCGGAGATGAAATTTTATTTTAAGGGGGATAGATTGTAACATCCCGGATTTTTGCCAACCTGGAATTAGACGTCATTAGGCAATGGGTCGATCCTAACACCTTATTAACTTGTCAGAACTCAATCCCAAAGTCTAAAACCGCTTTTAAACCCATTTCCTTCACAAATCCCACCCTTCACCACCTTGTTCTTTAAATCCTTCTAAGTACTTTCACATTAGACACTATCTTAAAGTTTAGGTAATGAAGAACAATACTTAAATTAAACATTACTACAAAGGACTAAGTACCACCTCAGACTGAAATTACTCAGGACTAAATCCTTTAGAAATTAGGTGAGATTAGCTAGTGTTAAATTAGAGTACCTGTGAAATTAGCACCAAACACTTTAAATACGATCTACAAGAACCAAAACTTGTAGAATCATTGACGCTAGGTTACCCTAAAATCTAGGATCAATCTCGTTACCCGGCTGCTCTCGGGAGCATCACGAAACTCCGTAACAGATCTGGACCGCACATCGGGAGTCCGAATAATACGAAGTTAAGGAATTAGGACCGCTTCGCTGGGCTTAACGGCCATCTCGGAAATCAAATCCAGACAGTGTCCCACGTCTGTTCGCTTGAGTCCGGAGCGAGGAGTGTGAGAATGCTTGTTTTTCTTAACAAAATAAATATCTAAAATAGTAATCTGAGACTTGTTACTTGCGGACATTTTGTAAGCAACCAGACCGTCAGAATCTGACCCAATTACACCCTCGGATCAGGAATCTTCGATCGAGATCTGCTGACCGTTGAACTGAAACTGATCCGCCACGCGTGATCTGCGAATCCGACTGAAACAAAAACTTAACTCCACCTTGATCCGGTGTCTGTGAGCTTAAGTCTGACCTTTGGCTCCAGGAGGCCTGCCAGAAGTGCTCCGTTGAGCTGAAACTGACCCACTTTGGATATAACCGAAGTATACCTTGGCCTGAAGTATATTTCGGTGAGATTTTAGGCTATATAAGGACCTCAAACCCTCTCTCATTTCAGCCATACGAATTTGAGAAAAACCCTAGGAAAAGAGAGAAAGTGAGAGAGAAGTGGGAGCATCTCCCTGCCATGCTTCCCTGTCGCTACACAAGCTTCACCACTCCATTCTCATCGCTTTCTCGGCGATTCCGGCGTCGTTTCTAGGTAAGAAACCCTAACCCTAATCTAATTTGGGGCTTTGGTGATTGTAAGTTATGAAGTAACTGACCTGAATCATGTAATAGGTTGCTAGATCATCGTAGGAGGAAGCCTAACCAGTCTATTGAGTTTATTTCGATTCTAAGACGAAAGGTGCGGACTTTAGGTGTATAGGTTATGGTTTTCAACGCTTTCATTGTCAGATAATGATAGATTCATGATCTGCATGCAATTGCACATGTACTAAGTGCTGTCTGTTTTCCGTTTCGATTAAAGATGAAGAATATGGAATTTTGTGTATTCTAGTTATTTGTAGAAAGTACCATATACGTATAAATTTTGGAAATGTGTTTGCCATGATATTTGTTGTATGAACATATTATATATGTGTATAACACTTGGTGAGAGGGTTCGCCCTAATACATGTTTTTGCTAATATACACTATGTATGTTAAAATAGTGTATTCTAAGTGTTTGTGAAAATGACCAAATGAATATAAAATTCGCTTTCGTGCTCGCCATGACTAATTGTCATGGATACATGATTGTTGTATAAGCGACACCCCTTTGACGAAAGGATTTGCCCTAAATCACGCCACGACCACTATAAGCTACATATGTTAAAATGTGTAGCCCAAGTGTTTGTGGAAAAGACTGAATGAATATGGAACTTGGATTCCTGCTTGCCATGACTATCCGTCGTGGGTGCACGCATGTTATAAATGGGGCAGCTCCCTAGTGAAAGGATTTGACCTAATACCTATGTGATCAACATATGTGATGTATGTTGATGTATGTAGTTTTAAAGTGTTTGTTGAATGTCTAATGAGTAGTAGTTAGTATGTAATGTAAAGGGTGTTGAGATATGATTCTCAATTCCTTTAACTATGTGTATGATTTCTTTAGATATCTGTGTGATTAGGAAATTGAATATGTACCAACTCATGCTTATGTTGTACTTCATAACATGCTCAACTGATTGTATGATTTTATCTATGTAATGCATATGTTTAAATTCAGTTATTGAATGTGATTGGGGCTATTGTATAGTCCAGGCAATCGGTAACAGATTTGAGCTCGTGGTTGGCCTCTATTCGCCACGCAAGACGTGTTTGACGAACCCGAGTCGTGCGTTGCTTGTCGGCAGTGGTTAGGCCACACGAAGTGCTTATGCACTTCATGTCGTACAACTCAACGGGCGCTTGTGCTAGTCGAGCTCGTCAAGTAACCCGATCTGTTCTATGTATGTTCACCATGTTTCGTCGCCTCTATTTGAACTTAGGGTACCAAAACTTACCAGTGGAATCCCGTTAATCATGGTACCTCGATCCGCTAAGACGCATGAACCGGGCATGGTAGTATGGGACACCGTGGTCGAGATGTCGGCCTACGCTGGGGCCACGTGCCTCCCAGTAGTGACCATTGTGCAACCAGACTCGTGAGCCGATTATGGTGGTATGGGACACTATATTAGAGCTGTTGGCCTACATTGATAAGGTGATGGGGGAGCGGAGCAACGAATGCGTGCAACAGCCCTGACAGCCCTTTGCAGTGACCGCGACCATACTCTAAATCTGCGGTGAGGCGACGAGTTTTGTCGTAGTAAAATAGAATATGAACTAGGCCTGTATCAGCTTAGTGATGAACCGTTAAAAAGGTGATGGGGGAGTGGTGTAACGATTACGTGTAACAGCCCTGACAGCCTTTGCAGCGTCCTAGAAACACATTATCGTATGAGATTATCTAGGAGTGACGACCCTAGAATGGATCATGTTTGGGAATGATACAAGAGAGGTACCTTAGTTTCCCAATCCTGCTGTTTGAAATGGACTAATAATAACTCGGTAATCATGCTCATCATCGCACTGCATGTGCCTGGAAGATGTGGAGCATGAGGGATGAACGATGCCGCGAACATAAGATGGTGTCGCTTGAGGGTGGTTTGGCAGGGCATAACATCATGTCATATCATACTGCATTAATAAGAGTACGTAGGCTTTGTTGATTGTACTGCTTTATCATTACTGCTTGACTGAATTGATAACATGTTAACCTATGCTTTACTGTTCTACTGAGTTGATCACTCACTCCCATGTTACGGGACGGTGTTGTACACACCAACTAGACTTGTTTGAGTTTCAGTTGATGGCGACGCTACGAGGCGGAGCCGGACTTTTATGAGGATGAGGAGGATTCCTCCTTTATGCAGTTTCTGGCGGCTTCATTTAAGCCGTGTCTTGATCGACGGGGTTACAGGGATGTTGACTAGAGGACCTTACACCTTTGGTATATTTTAGAATTGTACTTGTAATTATTTAACATGGTAATATTATCACACTCTGGAGACTCACCACAATTTATATATTTTATTTATCTATCACAGTCTTCCGCTTGCAATTAACTGTCTCTGGAGTATGATATGTTGTTTGGCTTAATCTCACTCATGTTCAATGCACTAATACAGACAACATTCAATCATCATTCATTTTTTTGCATAAGTGATGCGTTGGAACTCGGAAGTTGAGTTTATGCTCGACCCCCGATTTTCAGGGCGTTACAGGCCCATTGTGATGCATTTGAGGGGTCAGGCGATGGAGTCCATTGTAATGTATATCAGGCCCATGTGAAAGGCCCATCGTGATGTGTATTAAGCTCTTGACTGAGGCCCATGGTGTTGTATTTTTTACCCTTGTGTGAGGCCATGGGTCTACTATATGTTAGGCTCTATATGGGTCACTCCTTGGGGGCAATGTTGGATAAATGTCCACATTGTCGAGGTCGATTGTCGATGCCAGTTATTGATACCGATTATGAGTATGTGACTGTAACATCCCGGATTTTTGCCAACCTGGGATTAGACACCCTTAGGCTATGGGTCGATCCTAACACCTTATTAACTTGTCAGAACTAAATCTCATAGTCTAAAATCGCTCCTTAACCCATTTCCTTCACAAATCCCACCCTTCACCACCTTATTTTTTTTTAAAATTTTCTAAGTACTTTCACATTAGACACTACCTTAAAGTTTAGGTGATGAAGAACAATACTTAAACTAAACATTGCTACAAAGGTCTAAGTACCACCTCAGATCGAAATCACTCAGGACTAAATCCTTTAGAAATTAGGCGAGATTTAGCTAGTGTTAAACTAGAGTACCTGTGAAATTAGCACCAATCACTTTAAATACGATCTGCAAAACCCAAAACTTGTAAAATCATTGACGCTAGGTTACCATAAAATCTAGGATCAACCTCATTACCCGGCTGCTCTCAGGAGCATCTCGAAACTCCGTATCGGATCTGGACCGCACGTCGGAAGTCCGATTAACCGAAGTTAAAGAATTAGGACCACCTTGCTGGGCTTGACAACCATCTCGAAAATCAAATCCAGATAGTGTCCCAGCGCTATTCGCTTGAGCTCAGAGTGAAGAGTGTGAGAAATGTGAAATTAATTCAAAATAAAATATCTTGAATAGTAATTTGGCACCTCTCGCTTGCGGATCAGTTTTAAGCAACCAGACCGTCAGAATCAGACCAAATTACACCCTCGGATCAGGAGAAATTTCATACACATTTACATGTACTTGGAATCTCCGATCGAGATCCGCTGACCGTTGAGCTGAAACTGGTCCGCCACGCGTGATCTGGAATCCCGACCGAAATGAAAACTTAATAGAACTTAGATCCAGTGTCTGTCAGCTTAAGTCTAACCTTTGGTTCAAGGAGGCCCGCCAGAAGTCCTCCGTTGAGCTGAAACAGATGCCTTTTGGACAAAACCCAAGTATACCTTGTTTCTAAGTCTATTTCGGTAAGTTTTTAGACTATATAAGGACCTTAGAACCCTCTCTCTCACAGCCATACGAATTTGAGATTTGAGAGAGAGAAAAGAGAGAGAAAGTGTAGGAGCAGTGGGAGATTCTCCCTGCCACTCTTCCCTGCCGGTCAACGAGCTCCACCACTCCGTTCTAATCATTTTCCAGGCAATTCCAGCTCCGTTTCTAGGTAAGAAACCCTAACCCTAATCTGATTTGGGGCTTGGGTGGTTGTAGGTTATGAAATAGCTAACCTATTTCGTTCTATAGGTTGCCAAATTGCCGAATACGGAAGCTTAGCAAACCTATTGGATTCGTTACGATTCTACGCTAAAAGGTGAGGACTTTAGGTGTATAGGTTATGGTTTTCAACGCTTTCAATGTTAGATAATGATAGATTCATGATCTGCATGCAATTGCACATGTACAAAGTGCTGTCCGTTTTCTGTTTCGATTAAAGATGAAAAATATGGAATTCTACATACTCTAGGTATTTGAAGAAAGTACCGTATACGTACAAATTTTGGAAATGTGTATGACATGATTATTTGTCGTATAAATATATTATATGTGGATAAATTACCTGTTTGGCGAAAGGATTCGCCCTAATACATGTTTTGCTTATATACACTATATATGTTGAAATTGTGTATTCTAGAAAATACCGTATACGTCTAAATTTTGGAGATGTATTTATCATGATTATTTGCTGTATGAATATATTATACGTGGATAAAATACTCGCTTGGCTAAAGGATAGCCCTAATACATGTTTTGCTAACATACACCATGTATGTTGTAATTGTGTATTCTAAGTGTTTGTGAAAATGACTGAATGAGTATAGAATTCTCATTCGTGCTCGCCATGACTAGTTGTCATGGATTCATGATTGTTGTATTGGCAATACCCCTTTGACGAAAGGATTTGCCCTAAATCACGCCATGGCCAATACACACTATATATGCTAAAATGTGTGGCCCAAGTGTTTGTGGAAATGACTGAATGAATATGGAACTTGGATTCCTGCTTGCCATGACTATCCGTCGTGGGTGTATGTGTGTTATGATTGGGGTAACTCCCTAGTGAAAGGATTTGGCCTAATGCCTATGTGATCAACATATGTCATGTATGTTGATGTATGTCTTTTAAAGTGTTTGTTGAAATGTCTGAATGAGTAGTAGTTAGCAAATTGTAATGTATAAGGGTGTTGAGATATGATTCTCAACTTCTCTTAACCATGTGTATGTTTTCCTTGGATAGTTGTGTGATTAGGAATTGAATATGTACAAACTCATGCTTGTGTAGCGCTTCATAACATGCTCAACTGCTTTTATGATTTTATCTATGTAATGCATATGTTAAATTCATGTTTACGTTGTATGATCCGTCATAGGTGATGGGGGAGTGGAGCAACGAATGCGTGCAACAGCCCTGGCAGCCCTAAACGGATAATATCAGACTTTGATTGTATGATTTGAACCTTGATCCATTACTGCTTTACTATTTGAAATTGATTGTGTTTGGGGCTATGATTATAGTCCAGACAATCGGTACCAGAATTGAATTCGTGGCTGTGATTTATTTGCTACGTGTGATGTGTTCGACGAACTCGAGTCGTACTTCAGTTGGCGATAGTGGTTGGCCACGCGAAGTGCTTATACACTTCATGTCGTTCAACTTGTTGTATGCTCGAGCTAGCCGAGCTCGTCAGGCAACCCGATCTGTCTTATGTATGTTCACCATGTTTGGACACTACTGCTTGAACCTAGGGTACCAAACTTACTAGTGGAATCCCTTTTAACCATAGTACCTCGATCCGCTAAGACTCATGAGCCGGGCATGGTGGTATGGGACACACGTGGTTGAGCTGTCGGCCTACGCTGGGGCCACGTGCCTCCCCGTAGTGACCAGTGAGTAACCAGACTCGTGAGCCGATTATGGTGGTATGGGACACTATATTCGTGTTGTCGGCCTACGCTGGCACAGCCTGGCTGTGGTCCCCAGTCGGGTTGCATCCGGGTTTCATTCTCAATAAGCGGACTGGTCGGGCTTCGAAAATAGACTGCTAGTTGGTAGGGTGTCAGTGGAGTGACCTCGAGCATACTCTAAATCTGCGGTGAGGCGATGAGCCTTCCCGTAGTAACAGAGTATAAACTAGGCCTGTTTCTGTATAGTGATGAATCGTTTAGGAGGTGATGGGGGGAGTGGTGTAACCTTTGTGCATAACAGCCTTGACAGCCTTTGCAGTGACCTAGAAAACACACCATCGTCTGAGATTAACTAGGACTGACGACCCTAGAATGGATCATGTTTGGGAATGATATAAGGGAGGTACCTTAGTTTCCCAATCCTGCTGTTTGAAATGGACTAATAAATACTCGGTAATCATGCTCATCATGCATTGCATGTGCCTGGAAGATGTGGAGCACTGAGGGATGAAAGCATGCCGCGAACATGAGATGGTGTCGCAGGAGGGAGGGTGTGGTGAGGGCATACATCATGACTGCATCCATACTTGCATTAATAAGAGTAGTTAGGAGTGTTTGATTGTACTGCTTTATCATTACTGCTTGACTGAGTTGATAACATGTTAACCTATGCTTTATTGTTCCACTGAGTTAGCTACTCACTCCCACGTTACGGGACGGTGTTGTACACACCAACTAGTTTTGTTGAGTTTCAGGTGATGGCGATGCTTATGAAGAAGAGCCGGATTACTATGATGAGGAGGAGGAGTTCTCCTTTTTGTAGCTCTCTGACAGGTTTATGAAGACCTGTTATTGTATTGACGAAGCTATGGTACTTGGGATAGAAGACATTACACTTACACATTTGGTATATTTTAGAAATGTACTTGAATTTATTAACCTGGTAATGTTATCACACTCTGGAGACTCACCACAGTTTTTATATATTTTATATATCTATCATAGTCTTCCGCTTGCAATTTAACCCTCTGTGGAGTATGATATGTTGTTTTGGCTTAATTTCACTCATGTTCAATACACTAATGCAGACAACATTTAATCATCATTATCTATGTTGAATAAGTGATGTTCTGGAAACTCGGGTGTTGAGTTATGCTCGACCCTCGATTTTTCGGGATGTTACAGTTGGTATTAGAGCATGATTTGGATTAAACTGGACCTGAGTTATGGTCACATGACGCACTCTGACGCACTCTGACGCATTCTGACTTAGGAGGGAGCGACGGAACGTAGAAACAGTCATTAGTATCCCAATTTCGCCAATTGGTGAAGTTCACTGAAAATGAACGCCGAAATCGAGTCTGTATTCAACCATGGTCGCACGGGTTGACCTTAAAACATTCCCAGGCCGTCTATAGATGGTTCTAGATTACAATCCACCTCAACCCAACCATTGAAAATTGGTAGAATACGAGATAAATGTGATGAGGATAACTACTCTGAATCCTCGGAGCTTCTCTGGACTCCTCACAGAGACTTCTCAAATCCACGAGGAAAGAAAGTAGAAAGTAGAAATAAATTCTAATAAATTCGAAATTGATTAATGAATGACAAAAGGAAAATGAGTTCACAACCCTTTAAATAGGGATACCAAGTAATGGGAAGGAAATAAGAGATAAACTACGACTAAAACCCCTAGAATTCGTGACTTACTATAAGGTCGTGATGTCTACTAAGTGCGCAAGGCTTTCAGCCAAAAATAGTAAGTGTCCAATTTGACTTCACCAAACCATTCTCCTAATTATTCTAAGCTCTTTACATGATGAGCGCAACTCCTAAAGCCCAACAGATGAAGAGTAATCAAACAAAAATTACTATTTTAGTAAAACGAAATTGAAACAGGGAAATGACCGTCAATCGGAGGGTTTTTCAACAATTTTGGGCTATGCAACCTAGCATAGCAGGGTTGGTTGGCTTCATTAGCTCGTTCTACCCCAAATTCATATATTCTACGTCAGATAACTCATTCCGGATTGCAAGATACGTCCGATTTGACCCGAAACGACTCGAAACGGAGTCGGGGGGCCACACGCGTTAATCCGGGGGTGAACCAAGTGGACCCAGGGTGCATTTGGCACCTTGGGGGGTGGAGAGCACCACCCAACCGCGGCAGCAGCACGACGGGCAAGGTGGACCACGGCGGAACCGCGGTCACCGCGGTCGACTGCGGTCGGGTGGCTCGGCTGGTGTTGGGCCAGGCCTGGGAATGGTTGGCCCGACCTCCACACACGTGTGGTGTGTGCGAAATATGTTGGGGTTCCCGATTTTTAGGTCTGGAGCCCCCTCCCTCTCACACTTCTCCTTTCCAAACTCCCTTCCCTTCTAGTTGCGTTTTTCTCCCTCAAATCCTTCCTCCAATCTTTCAATCCACTATATTCGGCCATGATTCACGCACTTCCATCGATCACAGCAGCCCCAACCACCTACCCTACCCCTTTCTTTCACGTTTGAGCTCTCACATCCCCCATTTGGAGCTCAAAACCGTGTAACTGCCTAACCCATCCCATTCCTCCCTTGTTCTTTCTTCATTCCTTGTCCTTTGTGTCTCTTCAACACCTGTTGGGACTGTTGTCCGTGGAGTATCAAAGAAGACAGCCCCCTTTCTCTCTCCTTCCTTCATTTCCATGGCTTTTTCGAGTTGATTATGGCCATTTTCTCGATTTCATGGGGTTTGGGTGTATCCCATGTTTTCCAATACCATATTTGAAGTGTGTGCAGTTAAACGTAAATCCCGGAATTTTCTTTCAATAACACTTAGAAATTCATTATCCTGGGATTTGGAAATCCCATCTCACACTTTCCGACACAAGGCTCATTTTCCAAAGCCTATACCATTAATTTTAATCCCCTCCCACCCACCTACCAAACAAGCCACTCCCAATCCCGAGGTAGGATTAGCAGTGCAATCCCATTTAATGACCCTTAGAGTTTTGGACCTAGGGCGGTACTACTAGTTTTCGACAGACCTGGCCATATAGGAAATCCAACAAATTAATAATGTAAACCCCAGGATCTTCTTAGCTAGTATGAACATGTGTGAAATGCTCGTGCGTAGTTAAATTCAAGTTCAAGCAACCCAATTCCAATCAGACAACTTTGACCCTAGGCGATAAAACAATTTCTTTTATTAGAAAGGGTATAAAATCATCTGGTGTATAAGCATAGACTTTAGATTACAACTAGTGGATTACCGCTGCTCATAAGTTGAGCCTAGCTGCTGATTAGACTAAGAAATGTAAACGACTAAAAATACTAAGATAATTGAGTGATAGACTTAGTTAGTTGACTTGATTAGGTTGGAACGAGACCCCGTTCCTTTGTTGAATCCCCTCGGTACTCATAGGCTTATTTAACGACTCTTAGGAGGCTTGTTTGATTAGTAACTATTCACGCTTAGAGAAAACTTATATATCCCTTGGATTTAATGATAGGTCAAATCAATACACCCTTTAGAATCGTCTTCTCAAAGACTTAGTACCATCGGGACCACGGAGCAGAGAAACTACATATAAGCGAGGTATTCGCGGTTTGAATTGAATTCTCAATTCTGGTAGTGACCAATGAACTCTATGCTCTGATCAAGTAAAAGGTCGGGATCAACTAGGATTAAGAACTGATACGACAATTTTCTGTCCTAGCTAGGCAGGAGGTCCATGTATCCGACTCAGACCCACTACATAACATTTCTTCCGTGTTGGCCGAACCACTTGCAACCAAAAGTTTATAACTTCATCTTTGAAAAGTATTAGGAGTATATAGCCGATAGCGACTTTGTCTTTTAGGCCCAAGGAATTACCCAAATGGGCAACAAATAGTTAGGAATTAGGTCCCAAATTGCATGCCATGTCGGTATACATTTTGTCCATATGAATGTAGAAAGATAACTTGCCTGTTAAGCTAGGCATGATTAAATAGGATCAATCTGGACTGTGACAAAACTCCTTGGTAGGATTAGGCATCTTGCCACAGACTCACACCTGTCCCTGAAATCAACCACGATACCGTCATCTTTAACTCCTTTCTATGACCATAGGTACCAATGTCATAGTACGCATCATCGATGGAAGGAAGACCATTGTATTGAGGGATTGTTTTCCATTTCGTATCAAGGATAGGTCCTACATTTCACCTTATTTCGACATACGGATCAGGACAGATCTTGAACGCTGGAGGTAGAAATAAATTTTTAAGGGGGGTAGAAAATTATAAGCCCAATCTAGTTAAGTCAGTTTATACAACTCTTTGATCTAGGTAGCGTTGTGAAAGCGTGGTGGACCCTACCCCACTGGCCCAGGATCGAAGCTGTGCTTGTTAAATACGAACATTATAGAAGCCCTAGCAAGTTCTACTATAAGAAACCGTTTTAGGATGATCTAGTAAGATTTGATTCACCATTTCCTTGGACATAGATAATAATGAGGACTCTCTTAGACTAAGACCTAAAGGGCAACCTTAGACATAGACAATTTGAGCCTTTCAATGATGGACATTCCTTACATTTTTAGAGTGATCGGTCTACGGAGTTACTGAAATATACACTGCGAAACATTCGCGGCTTGACCCAATTCTCATCCTGGGTGACTACCAATGGACTCACTGCTTGGCCGAGCAGAAGACCAGGATCCACCAGGATTCAGAAGGGATACGATGAGCTTCCTACCCTGGCCCGGTAGATGATCGATGTATCGGGATTAAGCCCACCATAAACGTCTCTCCGTGTTGGTCAAACAATGAAAACAACTATCATACTCTAGATAATTGGGATTTGTCGTCGAGACTCCAAATAGGTAAAGAAATAAATTGTAGCAAACCATCGGGGTATGAGAAATGGATAAAGAAATAAGTTTTAAGGGGGGTAGACTAAAATGAACCAGACTAGTATATGCCCTACCATGCGTAGAAACTCAAAATCAATAAAACCTCGGCAAAGGAAATAATTAAATCTTCTCTTATTACCCTTAGCTAATTTTGGGGACGAAATTTTGTTTTAAGGGGGGTAGATTGTAACATCCCGGATTTTTGCCAACCTGGGATTAGACGTCCTTAGGCGATGGGTCGATCCTAACACCTTATTAACTTGTCAGAACTGAATCCCACAGTCTAAAATCGCTCCTTAACCCATTTCCTTCACAAATCCCACCCTTCACCACCTTATTATTATTATTTTTTAATTTTCTAAGTACTTTCACATTAGACACTACCTTAAAGTTTAGGTGATGAAGAACAATACTTAAACTAAACATTGCTACAAAGGTCTAAGTACCACCTCAGACCGAAATCACTCAGGACTAAATCCTTTAGAAATTAGGCGAGATTTAGCTAGTGTTAAACTAGAGTACCTGTGAAATTAGCACCAATCGCTTTAAATACGATCTGCAAGACCCAAAACTTGTAAAATCATTGACGCTAGGTTACCCTAAAATCTAGGATCAATCTCATTACCCGGCTGCTCTCGGGAGCATCTCGAAACTTCGTATCGGATCTGGACTGCACGTCGGAAGTCCGATTAACACGAAGTTAAACAATTAGGACCGCCTTGCTGGGCTTGACAACCATCTCGGAAATCAAATCCAGATAGTGTCCCAGCGCTATTCGCTTAAGCTCAGAGTGAAGAGTGTGAGAAATGTGAAATTAATTCAAAATAAAATATCTTAAATAGTAATTTGGCACCTCTCGCTT
Organism: Magnolia officinalis; assembly: GCA_021015155.1. Taxonomy (NCBI): domain Eukaryota; kingdom Viridiplantae; phylum Streptophyta; class Magnoliopsida; order Magnoliales; family Magnoliaceae; genus Magnolia; species Magnolia officinalis. The sequence goes on from JAJHSJ010000008.1 coordinate 34,748,800, forward strand.
GCGGATCACTTTTAAGCAACCAGACCGTCAGAATCAGACCAAATTACACCCTCGGATTAGGAGAAATTTCATACACATTTACATGTACTCGGAATCTCCGATCGAGATCCGCTGACCGTTGAACTGAAACTGGTCCGCCACGAGTGATATGGAATCCCGACCGAAACGAAAACTTAATAGAACGTAAATCCGGTGTCTGTGAGCTTAAGTCCGACCTTTGGCTCAAGGAGGCCTGCCAGAAGTCCTCTGTTGAGCTGAAACAGATGCCTTTTGGACAAAACCCAAGTATACCTTGTTCCCAAGTCTATTTCGGTGAGTTTTTAGACTATATAAGGACCTTAGAACCCTCTCTCTCACAGCCAGACGAATTTGAGATTTGAGAGAGAGAAAAGAGAGAGAAAGTGTGAGAGCAGTGGGAGATTCTCCCTACCACTCTTCCCTGCCGGTCCATGAGCTCCACCACTCCGTTCTAATCATTTTCCCGGCGATTCCAACTCCGTTTCTAGGTAAGAAACCCTAAACCTAATCTGATTTGGGGCTTGGGTGGTTGTAGGTTATGAAAGAGCTAACCTATTTCGTTCTATAGGTTGGCAAACTGCCGAATACGGAAGCTTAGCAAACCTATTGGATTCGTTACGATTCTACGATAAAAGGTGCGGACTTTAGGTGTATAGGTTATGGTTTTCAACGCTTTCAATGTCAGATAATGATAGATTCATGATCTGCATGCAATTGCACATGTACATAGTGTTATCTGTTTTCTGTTTCGATTAAAGATGAAAAATATGGAATTCTACATACTCTAGGTATTTGAAGAAAGTACCGTATACGTACAAATTTTGGAAATGTGTATGACATGATTATTTGTCGTATAAATATATTATATGTGGATAAATTACCTGTTTGGCGAAAGGATTCGCCCTAATACATGTTTTGCTTATATACACTATGTATGTTGAAATTGTGTATTCTAGAAAATACCGTATACGTCTAAATTTTGGAGATGTATTTATCATGATTATTTGCTGTATGAATATATTATACATGGATAAAATACTCGTTTGGCTAAAGGATAGCCCTAATACATGTTTTGCTAACATACACCATATATGTTGTAATTGTATATTCTAAATGTTTGTGAAAATGACTGAATGAGTATAGAATTCTCATTCGTGCTCGCCATGACTAGTTGTCATGGATTCATGATTGTTTTATTGGCGATACCCCTTTGACGAAAGGATTTGCCCTAAATCACGCCACGACCAATACACACAATATATGCTAAAATGTGTGGCCCAAGTGTTTGTGGAAATGACTGAATGAATATGGAACTTGGATTCCTGCTTGCCATGACTATCCGTCGTGGGTGTATGCGTGTTATGATTGGGGTAACTCCCTATGAAAGGATTTGGCCTAATGCCTATGTGATCAACTTATGTCATGTATGTTGATGTATGTCTTTTAAAGTGTTTGTTGAAATGTCTGAATGAGTAGTAGTTAGCAAATTGTAATGTATAAGGGTGTTGAGATATGATTCTCAACTTCTCTTAACCATGTGTATGTTTTCCTTGGATAGTTGTGTGATTAGGAATTGAATATGTACAAACTCATGCTTGTGTAGCGCTTCATAACATGCTCAACTGCTTTTATGATTTTATCTATGTAATGCATATGTTAAATTCATGTTTACGTTGTATGATCCATCATGGGTGATGGGGGAGTGGAGCAACGAATGCGTGCAACAGCCCTGGCAGCCCTAAACGGATAATATCAGACTTTGATTGTATGATTTGAACCTTGATCCATTACTGCTTTACTATTTGAAATTGATTGTGTTTGGGGCTATGATTATAGTCCAGACAATCGGTACCAGAATTGAATTCGTGGCTGTGATTTATTTGCCACGTGTGATGTGTTCGAAGAACTCGAGTCGTACTTCAGTTGGCGATAGTGGTTGGCCACGCGAAGTGCTTATGCACTTCATGTCGTTCAACTTGTTGTACGCTCGAGCTAGCCGAGCTCGTCAGGCAACCCGATCTATCTTATGTATGTTCACCATGTTTGGACACTACTGCTTGAACCTAGGGTACCAAACTTACCAGTGGAATACCTTTTAACCATAGTACTTCGATCCGCTAAGACTCATGAGCCGGGCATGGTGGTATGGGACATCGTGGTCGAGATGTGGGCCTACGCTGGGGCCACGTGCCTCCCCGTAGTGACCAGTGAGCAACCAGACTCGTGAGCCGATTATGGTGGTATGAGACACTATATTCGTGTTGTCGGCCTTTGCTGGCACAACCTGGCTGTGGTCCCTAGTCGGGTTGCATCCGGGTTCCATTCTCAATAAGCGGACTGGTCGGGCTTCGAAAATAGACTGCCAGTTGGTAGGGTGTCAGTGGAGTGTCCTCGAGCATACTCTAAATCTGCGGTGAGGCGATGAGCCTTCCCGTAGTAACAGAGTATAAACTAGGCCTGTTTTTGTATAGTGATGAATCGTTTAAGAGGTGATAGGGGAGTGGTGTAACCTTTGTGCGTAACAGCCCTGACAGCCTTTGCAGTGACCTAGAAAACACACCATCGTCTGAGATTAACTAGGACTGACGACCCTAGAATGGATCATGTTTGGGAATGATATAAAGAAGGTACCTTAGTTTTCCAATCCTGCTGTTTGAAATGGACTAATAAATACTCGGTAATCATGCTCATCATGCATTGCATGTGCCTGGAAGATGTTGAGCACTGAGGGATGAAAGCATGCCGCGAACGTGAGATGGTGTCTCACGAGGGAGGGTGTGGCGAGGGCATACATCATGACTACATCCATACTTGCATTAATAAGAGTAGTTAGGAGTGTTTGATTGTACTGCTTTATCATTATTGCTTGAGTGAGTTGATAACATGTTAACCTATGCTTTATTGTTCCACTGAGTTAGCTACTCACTCCCACGTTACGGGACGGTGTTGTACATACCAACCAGTTTTGTTGAGTTTCAGGTGATGGCGATGCTTATGAAGCAGAGCCAGATTACTATGATGAGGAGGAGGAGTTCTCCTTCTTGTAGCTCTCTGACAGGTTTATGAAGACCTGTTATTGTATTGACGGGGCTATGGTACTTGGGATAGAAGACATTACACTTATACATTTGGTATATTTTAGAAATGTACTTGGAATTTATTAACCTGGTAATGTTATCATACTCTGGAGACTCACCACAGTTTTTATATATTTTATATATCTATCATAGTCTTCCGCTTGCAATTTAACTGTCTCTGGAGTATGATATGCTGTTTTGGCTTAATCTCACTCATGTTCAATACACTAATGCAGACAATATTTAATCATCATTATCTATGTTGCATAAGTGATGTTCTGGAAACTCGGGTGTTAAGTTATGCTCGACCCTCTATTTTTCAGGATGTTACAGTGACAACATAGCATCATGATACATGCCCATACACATCATCTATATGTTTGTTATGAGATGTGATTAACCATTGCATATGTCATTGGGCAGGTTGTTATAAGACTCCCTGATAGGTGGAGGTTATCACACATGAGCGCATGGTATGCGCAAGATTGATGCATGACTGGATTGTATGACTCGTGCATCTTGCATTGTGTGTTGTGACTACTGTACACCCTAGCGATATCAGGGCCATAGCCTCCACAGGCATATCGTGGATGGCTAGATGGGACACCAAAAATGTTTGGTTCTAGTATACGGGCGCCATAGATGTCCCTGTGTGAAAATCTCTAAACCTCCGTGGCTAGGAGACACCCCAACGTAAAGACCAATTGGATACATGAGCGCTCGAGTGCCGAATACCAGGAGGCCGCGTCTCCCACTGTGTCGTGGTCAGTTGGCAGGGTGGGGGTGTGGCCTTACCCGGTTGAGGGTAGGGGGCATAGATATGCTGAGTTTGACCAGCTCATGAATGGGTCTGCTATCGACGTGTCGGGTAGATATTTACTGGTAAGGCGGATAGTGAGGTCTCTTCCACTTGCATGGTCGTGCGTCAGTGGGCGGCGATTTACATGTAGAGTGTACTAGACCCCGGTGATGATCCTAGAGATGAACTGTACTGATACGTGGACTTATTGAGCAGGGGTTGCATACTCATTCATTCATCCATTCACTATCCACTCGGGCTGGTGGTACACAACTATTTGTTACGTATACCTTTTCAATGACTAGGATTTCGGTTGGGGTGCGCGACTAACCTGAGATCAGGAGTTTATCACATTGAGTCGGACTATCCAAATTTAGGCATGGGACTGGTTTGGATAGAAGTCCCTTGTGATGGACCCATAGCCTGCGATATTACGTACTATCATTTTGACTTCACACACCAGCATGGTCATTTCATTCGCACCACATACTTCATTACATCCCCGGCATATGACATCTTGGGTTACTGTGTTTCTGCATTTATATGGTCTAGGTACGGATGACGGTATTCGTGAACTCATCAGGAATTGTATATTGCATTGTATCCTCAGCATTTGATATTTGGCTCTTTATGACTCCTCATCTGCATAGCTGATCCGTATTGCATACTCTAATATTGATTGATTCATGGACTTATCAGTATTTTCTCTTTACTTTGATGTCATATGATTCATAATCTTACCAGTATTTCTGATATTATATGATTATGGACTTATCAGTATTTCCGCTTACTTCTTTTACTCTGATATTACATTCCGAGCATGCATATACTGCTCACACACTTTCACCACCCACTAATCTTTCTCTAAACTTATGTACGATAGATGCGTGCAGGTGGCGTTAGGTTACAGCAGCGTGGAGCTTGGAGCATGTAGCTGACTTCTGGAGCTTTGACTTTGACATATGTATTTCCCTTTCAGCATTGTATTCAAATGTTTATATTAGTGGATATGTGATGATGATGTTGCCTCTGTGATTTGGGTAAACTTATGGTTATGCTTATTATGAGATAAATGTACGTTGAAAAAAAATAATCTTCCTTGTAGGATCCTAGATTGGAATCTAGCGTATAGGCACTAGGAGCCGAGAATGGGGTACTACGGAGGCTGTCAGCACCGGATTCGGCGATCGAGAATTTTGTGAGCCCGGTTTTTGAGTTTGGGGCATGACAACAATGATTGAATGGACCCCTCCTACCACTGAAATAACTGGTATCGATGGATCCAAATCTATGAGAGTAACACCTTATTTTTCTTCGACCACTCTTCAGAAAAGTAAGAGTAGTGTCAATGCAAAAGCACTAAATGTAATCACTTGCGCACTATCATCGAATGAATTCAAAAGAATTATATCCTGTGATTCTGCAAAGCAAGCCTGGGATATTTTAGAAATGACACACGAGGAAACATCATTTGTCAAGAAATCTAAAGTCCAAATCTTCACAACCAAATTTGAGGAAATGCGTATGGAGGAAAATGAAATGTTCATGGAGTTCTATACAAGATTAAATACATTGTGAACTTTATGTGTGGTCTTAGTGATAAAATCCCAGAAAGTAAAGTCCGTGCAAAGATACTATGCTCACTTCCTAACGGTTCAATTCTAAGGTAACTGTGATCCAGGAAATTCGTGATACAGATAATATGAGGGCAGAAGAATTAGTTGGTTCTATACAAACCTATGAGTTAAACTTTAAAGCTCCTAAAGGTAAATCCATCGCTCTTAAATCTTCCAAATGTATTTCTCAAGAAAATTCTGATTTAGAAAATTCCGAAGATGATATGGCCCTTTTAGATAAAAAGTTTTATAAAATTTTCAAAAGTAAAAGGAGGGTTGATTTTCAAAAATCTAATGATAAGAAAAGACCTAAATCTAAAAATTGAAAATCTTTAAAAGAGAGTCAATGTTACAACTGCCATGAATATGGGCATTTAGCAAACAAGTGTCCTAAAAAGGACAAACCTAAAAATAAAAGATATGTTGGCTACTTGGGATGAATCCTCTGACTATGAAGCCTCCTCTGAATTAGAAGATTCTGAAACCGAGTCGGGCAGCGAAGTTAAAGCCCTTATGACTCTAGCCAAGTTCACTTTTTCAGATAATGATGATTTAACTAGTGAAGAAAATCCGATAGTGATCATGAAAATAAAGATCTTCACGATACTTACAATGCCCTTTACAAGGAAAGTTGTAAAATTGCTGTTAAATTAAAACTTCAGAAAGAAAAGTTTTTGAAACTTAAAGAAAATTTTGATGCTCTTGTTTTAGAAAAATCCCACATTTCAGATTGTTTTGAAAAAAACTAAATGTGATTTAGATTTCAAAACTTCTCCAATTGAAAATCTTAAATCTGAAAATAAAAAACTTAAACTTGAAGTCTCTTCACTTTCGAATGCAAAGGATTCATGGAGGTATGCCCAAGGTGATCCAAAGTTAGAAAAACTTTTGTCTAGATCAAGAAAATGTGGCAACCGATCCGGTTTGGAATATGATAAAATTATTCCTCCTAAACAGAAAAATACTCCTCCTAAGTTTGTGAAAGGAGAGTCTTCAAACTCAAAAGGGAATAGTTCAAATCAAAGTTTTTCTAAACATCCTAAAACTTTTCAATCTTTTAAACCTAAAAGCGACCATATCAACTATAAAAATCAGAACCGAAACCCTTTAGCTGAGAAGATTGTTGATTTACTTAAGGAGCTCTTAAAATCTAACTCAGTAAGTCATTCTTACAATAACTACAAATACAAGAAGACCAACTATACTTCTAAACCCAAAAAGTTATGAAATTGGTTCCTAAGGTTACTAGCTTGGTTGCCCACATCGCTTTCGAAGCTTCAAGCCATTCGAAGTGGTACCTAGACAGTGGATGCTCCAAACACATGACTGGTGACAAAGGTCTGTTCACCAATCTTAAAGATATGACTGATGGTTCAGTCACATTTGGTGATGGTAGCAACTATAGGATTATTACCAAGGTACGGTTCAACTTTCTAACCTCCCTTTATTTGAGAATGTTTTATATGTAGAAGGTTTAAAACATAACTTGTTAAACATTTCTCAAATACGCGATAAAAACCACAGCGTAAAATTTATTAATCAAGGTTGTGAAATTTTAAACAAAAAGCTTTCTGTAATATTAAATGGTAGTAGAACTTCTGAAAACTACTACATTGTGAATGACTCTAGCTCGTCTAAACTATCGTGTTACATGGTCCATACCGATGAAACTGTGTTATGGCATAAACGCCTTGGACATGTACACTACTGTAATTTGTATAGATTGAGCAAAAGAGAACTGATAAGAGGTCTACCTAAATTACAGAAAGTAGACAAACTATGTGGCGAATGCCAGATTGGCAAGCAAACTAGGAGTGCTCATAAAAAAGTGGACTCCAATGCCACATCCAAACCGCTCGAACTTCTCCATATGGATCTTATAGGACAAACCAGGATGGAGAGTCGAGGTGGCAAAAAAATACATATTGGTAGTCGTGGATGACTTTACTAGGTTCACTTGGGTAGCCTTCTTAAGGGATAAATTAGAAGCCCTTGATGAAGTGAAAAGAGTTCTCAAACGGATCCAAAGGGAATAAGGTTCTCAAGTCTGTAAGATCCGTTGTGATCATGGATGGAATTTGAGAATAGCAGTTTTGAGAAATTCTGCTGTGATCAGGGAATATCACATGAATTCTATCCTCCCAAAACACCACAACAAAATGGAATTGTTGAAAGAAAAAATAGAGTGCTTTGAGAAATGACAAATGTAATGTTAAATAGTATGAAGCTCTCTAAAAATCTTTGGGCTGAAGCAGTAAATATTGCATGCTATATAATTAACTGCGTTTACACTAGTAAGTTAAATAATAATACGGCTTATGAAATGTGGTTTAATAAAAAGCCTACTATCAAATACTTTCAAGTTTTTGTCAGTAAGTGCTATATTTTACTTGATTGTGAAAATCTAGGTAAGTTTGACACCAAAAGTGATGAAGGGATCTTTTTAGGATATGCCTTAAACAGTCGAGCATATCAAGTACTGAATAAGATGACCAGTGTAATTCAAGAATCCATCAATGTGGTCATTGACGATCACTTGAATTCACCTGCCTCAAGTTCAAATAAAGATGAAGTTCTTCTAATTGACAAACCAGATACTTCATCAAGTCAAAATAACTCTGAACTGAGGACTGTTAAAGATCATCCAAACACTCAGATTCTTGGAAACCCTCTCACTGGTGTGCGCACTCGTAGACAACTAAAAGATGTATGTAATTACGTGTGTTTTACATCTCAGACAGAACCGACTAATGTAAAAGAAGCTCTAACTAATGAAAACTGGATTGTTGCGATGCAAGAAGAACTTAATCAAGTTGTTAGAAATGATGTTTGGTACTTAGTTCTTAGACCTAAAGATAAACATATTATCGAAACTAAGTGAATTTTTAAAAATAAGTCTGATGAACTTGGTAATATAATTTGAAACAAGGCTAGACTGGTTGTACTAGGGTACACTCAAATTGAAGACATCGATTATGATGAAACCTTTACCCCATTAGCTCGTCTTGAATCAATCAGACTATTTATATCCATTTCTTGTTTTAGAAAGTTTAAAATTTATCAAATGGATGTAAAGAGTTCCTTCTTGAATGGCGATTTGCATGAAGAAGTATATGTTGAACAACCAACGGGTTTTGAAGACCCTAAGAACACTGATGATGTCTTTCATTTAAAAAGGCTCTCTACAGTTTGAAACAAGCTCCTAGGGCATGGTACGAAAAATTGACTAAGTTTCTACTAAGTCATAATTTTCAAATGGGAAGTGTTGATAAGACTCTTTTTTTAAGAAACATAACGATCATATCTTGATAGTGCAGATCTATGTTGATGATATTATTTATGGATCTACCTGTACTAACATGACTATTGACTTTGTAGATCTTATGAAATCTAAGTTCGAAATGAGCATGGTTGGGGAGTTGAATTATTTCTTAGGGTTACAAGTTAAACAGCAACCTGATGGTATCTTTATTTCACAAACCAAATATGCTATGAACTTAGTGAAAAAGTTCGGATTTGAGAATGGAAAATTTTTTGATAATCCTATGAGTATTACATTAAGACTATCAAAGGACTCTACAGGTAAAAGTATAGATCCTAAATTATATCATAGTATGATTGGCAGTTTACTTTATTTAACTGCAAGTAGACCTGATATTGATTTTAGCATTGGAATTTGTGCTAGATATCAATCTGACCCTAAGGACTCACATTTAATTGTTGTTAAGCAGATTATGCGATATGTCGCAAGTACAACAAATTTGGGTCTTTGGTATCCACATGATACTAGTGTTCAATTGGCTACTTACACAAATGATGATTGGGCTGGTAATATCGATGATAGGAAATCAATCAGTGGTGGTTGTTTCTATATTGGAAACTGTTTAGTTTCTTAGTTTAGCAAAAAGCAAAGTTCCGTATCTCTCTCAACGACTGAGGCTGAATACATCACAACTGGAAATGCATGTACTCAGCTTGTATGGATGAATAGAATGTTAAGCGATTACGGAATTGCACAGGATTTAATGGTTTTATATTGTGATAATTCCAGTGTAATAAATATATATAAAAACCCAATCCAACATTCACGAACCAAGAGCATTGACATTAGATATCACTACATTAATGAATTAGTGGAAGAAAAGACAATTTCATTGGAATACATTCTGACCGAGACTCAACTTGCTGACATTTTCACTAAACCGCTCGACAAAAGCAGGTTTAATAAATGGAAATTTGATCTTGGTATGTATAATTCGAATTGATTATTCTTGCTTCTATGCATCATACTGTATATATTTGTTAAATTATAATTTTAAAATTTAAAATTATGTGGAAAATGCATATTTTTAACTATGCACAACCAGTCGAGGACGTACTCAACCAGTCGAGTACGACCGGTCGAGGACGTACTCGATCACTCGTGTAACGCGCTGGTGCTTTAATTTGGGGGAAAAACCCTTTTCTTCCTCATTTGCTTTTCCTCTCCAACGAGTCTAAGCTCGACCGGTCGTACCCAACTTCTTCATTCTTCAAGGTTAGTGCGTTATTTCAGTTTTTCTTGTAGATTCAACTGTTTATCACTTCATTTTCTTACTTGAGGTAATTTATTTCATATTTCCTTGAACATTTTGGTGTTTTCTTCTCAAAAATCTGATTTTGAGAAAACCCACTCTGCATCTTTTACAACCTCTTGATTTCTTGTATTCCTAGTTGCAAATGGATTTTAGAGGAAAAAAAGAAAAGTTCTCGTGGTCCTTCAACATCCAGATTGACACCTTTAACAAGGCGCCACCTTCGGTCACCCGAAGATGATCCCTCCTATTACGGGATTTACGATTGCGCAATGTTATTGTTGAGCGACTTGTGTATATTGATCTTATTGCTCCATTTGAACTCCTTCCACTTCTCCAATCTGTAGGATGGGCTAACATTCTACATTGGGGTGAGCCAGCATACCAGTCTATTGCGTAGGCTATATTTGCGTGTATTTTTGAATTTTCGACTGAGAATTTAACGTTTACAATAGCAACTAGAGAAGGTCCATTTAAAATAGAACGTCATTTGATTTCTTCTCTAATGGACATACCTGTTAATGACGAGGGTATTCCTAATTCACTCTCTAGTTGATAAACCATCGGAATCAGAAAAACGTGTGCTAACTAGAGCTTTATGTAACATAGATGCTTAATGGACTCAAAATGGGAATGTGCTTGCTTTAAAGTACTTGTTACCCAGATACAGGGTTCTTCACAGAATCGTTATTTCAAATCTGTATCCGTGTTCTGGTAACAAAACCGAACTCACCTCTTTCATGGTTCGAATTTTGCATTTCATAATCTCTGGTACTAATATTTGTCTTCCTTCTTTGATCTATCATTCTATCATTCAATTTTGTCTCCATCCTGGATATAGTGATATTCTTTTTGCATATCTTATGACCGTGTTAGCCACTCATATGTTAGTAGCTATGCCGGTTGGAGAGGCTCCTATTCATCACCTTATTTTTAACAACTCAAATATAAACAAGATGAAATTGGGATTGGCTCCTGGACAAGTGAATGTGGGTGGTGGTGGTGCTGAAGAAGTGAATGAAGAAGAAGGTGACGATTTACCTCCAGATGATATAAACATGGATGATATCTTTAATGAGATTGAATCAAATTCTGAGACTAACCTTGACTATTAGCCTTCTGATTTTAATAAGAGGTTGCATTCTCTCGAGGAACAGGTGGCTCAGATATGTGTAACCCAGGATTCTCAATTTGATTATATGCGCAAATATGAGGCGTATGAACAAGGGTTTACACCAAATTGATCCATCTATTCCTGCTCCCTCTTCTAGATCTGATTAAGTATTTTCTTATATGGCCTGTAATAACTCTTATGATACCTTCTTTTCTTTCAGTTTGTGAGAATGACTTTGGATGAACTTGGTTTATGTTGGTTATTTATATGAACTTGGTTTATGATGATTTATGTTGGATGAACACTATTTGCTTTTATCTTTCATATCTTGACTAGTTTGCTCCCTTATGCCTCTCTTGTTACCTTTCTTATTTTGTATCTTAATTGCTTCCTTTGTCTAATTTTGACAAAAAGGGAGAGATTATTTTGTTATGCTAATACGGATATGGATATGGATATGGATTGTGCTAATCAGGGGGAGTGAGTAATATTCTAGTTATTATAAATGGTGTATGATATGGATATGGATGCAATGCTTCTCTTATTTTTAATAACTGGTGCATGATTCTTTATTGAGCATGTAATGCTACTCTTATTTTTAATGAAGTGTGTTTTATCACAAATTTGACAACGGGGGAGATTGTAAGTGATATGGTTATTTGTTCCTTTGATTGTCAAATTTTTGTTGTGCCAAAACCACAGTTTGTGTCTTGTGTAGCACATTGATATATATATGTTCAAGGTAATGCATCACATGTATAAGGACAATGCTTCAAGTCAAGAACAAAAATCTACTTCAAGAAATGCAAGATCAAGTACATTGTTCACTCTTTTAAGCTTTAAAGTTCAAAGTTTTAAAGCGACATTGAAAGACAAGTCAACTGTTCATACTCAAGACTCAAGGTGAAGTACAACTCAAGTACTAGAAATTCAATCTTCAAAAGATCTCAAGTTCAAGCTCCATTATGTGTCGAGATCTCAAGCTTCATGAACTTCAAAGACCATCTATCATTTGAAGAAAAGAAGGTTCAATGTTCATACATCATGTCCGAGGTATGAAAGACCTTAGATTGACCTTAGGGTAGGTCATTTTGAATACGTAATTCAAATTGAATTACTTTATAAGTGTTTGATCTGTTCTTCGACTAGTCCTGGACTTTGTTCGACTAGTCCTAGCACTGGCTCAACTAGTCCAAGAAATTCCACAACCAGTCCTAAATTGTTGCAAATTTTCAAAAATTTTTGGTTAAGCTACGACCAGTCCTAGATACTGCTTGACCGGTCGTGTGAACAGTGCACAACTCGTTCACGACCAGTCCTGCAACGACGACTCAAATTCTAGCAACTAATTCAGCCTTCTCACGACCAGTCATGGACATGTCAAGACCAGTCATGGAGACCACACGACCGGTCGTACAAGGCCTACGACCAGTCCTGGAATGGTTTTATCCGATCGCACTTAAAATTTCAAAATGTTGTTGGTCCTAGGACCAGTCATTGTGTCCTCACGACTAATCGTGGACGCGACTTCTTCATCTATAAATAGAGCACAAATTTTAGAGTATGTCAATCCAATTCAAGTATAATCAAGTCATCACTCTGAGAGATAAGTTAGTATTCTTTTTAAGCTATATTGTGCTCATTTGATATTCTCTTTTAATAGCTTTTTATATTTGAACTTGTATTCTACATTCCAATCTGATTTGAAAGAGGGATTGAAGAATTCTCACTTCTGAGAATTAAAATCAAATAGAGCTAGCCTAACTTGATTTAATTTAAAATCAATTTAGAATTTAGAACCATTTCATAAGTGAGTATTGGACATTGAACTTCTATTCGAACTTCTACTTCAATTTGGTTCTTCTAGGCTGCAACAAAAGGAGAAATCCTGGTATTTTATATTTGTGTAAATCTTCTATTTTTGGTTTCTTTTGAGATTGAGCTAGAAAAATCTCATTCTTTTGGTTATCTGAGGAGATCCAAAAAACTAAGATTGTGGGGTTTTTGAATTGTGTAAGCCCACTTGAAGGACACAATTGTGAGGGTTTTAGGTGAACCTGGAAAAACCTATTTTCATAGTGAACGCTAATATCCGCTGTGTGAGGATATTAGGAGTGGAGTAGTTGTGTGGCTGTTACTTAACAGTTGGTGTACACACAATTGAACCACTATAATTATGTGTGTCTTGTGATTTAAATGTTTGTTTATTCTCTATATCTTTTATCATTCAAGTTTGTGGGATGTATTTGTGGATGTGAATGTTGTAATCTTTACATTTAAGCATTGTGGGGAATGTTGTAATAGTTTAGATTTCCTTTCTAGCTATTTTCTTTTTATTCCTCTTCAGTTTGAGTTCTTAATACACAAACCATTCTAGTAAGGTTGTCCTGGCATAAACCTTTGGTTTTTATGGTGCAAGGTTGTCCTTAGAACAACATTTGTATCAACCTCTCAATATTATAATTTTGAGGTTGCTTTACATTTTCGTATTGTGGTTTGTTTAAAGTGCTATCTTTTCTTTAATTGTTTAAATTCTGTTGTTAGCATTTTAATTTGGCATAGTCCTATTCACCCCCCCCCCCCTCGAGGACATATAACTTGGCCTTTTCAGAAGGAAGTAGTGAAGAGGAGGAGGAAGAAGAATTTTAGGAAGGAAGCGAGGGAGAAGGTAGTGATGAAGAGGGAAGCGATGAGGAAGAGCAGGAAGAGGAAGAAGAGGAAGCCCAAGATTCAGATGGGGGACCTCCTACTACTACACCTGAGCATCGCCATGATCGGGCTGCCTTAGAAGCCCACTTGGCTCAGATCGAGGAGAGCCAGGCTGCCCTAAGACAGGAGGTCAGAGAGACCCGGGCTGAAGTGAAACAAGGGCTTGAGGAGAATAAGGCCTATATGAAACAAAAATTCAAGAAGATCTCCCGCACTCTAAAGACTCTCCTGTTCTGTATGCAGGACAAGGGTGCTCCTCCACCATCATCAGAGTCGGACGACTAGTCATATATTGTAGTCGTCTTTAGGTTTTCTTTGTTTTCCTTACTTTCTATGTGACAGCCTTGATAGGCTTAGTAGCATGTTAGAGTTGTTGGTGTGTTTTAGTGTTTAAAGCTTTGTTTAGATTAGCTCACATGCATCTTTTGTCATGATCCATGTAAGACTACATCTCATGTATTATGACAATTTTGGTTAAATGAAATGCATGAAGCTCCTTTTGTTATGAAATGTGTAGAATGCTTGAGAAATTGAGTGTTGTTATTCTAAATCTTACACCTGTTGCACCTTATGTTGTGTATAGGGAATGCCTCCGAAAGTCACTCGGAATACAACACGTCTTGCACTTGGCGGATCGTTTGACGGGGCACCTCCCCTGAGCGATAGCCACACGGACCCCAGCTTGGGCCCTGACAATGAACTAAGTCGGATTCACAGCTGGCCACTAGCCCCACCATTGGGCCAACACCTTTTGCACCACCAGTTCCAAAACAAAACCGTGCATCTACCTCGATGCCACACATGCCTCAGGAAGCTTCTTCTCCTGATAGGTTGGAGCAGATGATGCTCTTGATGCAGCAGCAACAACAGATTTGGACCACAATCGCAGGGGCCCTCACCCAGAACATGAATATGGTCTAGCCTTCACCACCTATACAGCCTGTTGGGAATATGAATGTCTGTGGTTTATTTGAACGTTTTTAGCGTTTCCGACCGCCTACCTTCGCAGGCACTCACAGGCCCGAGGAGGCGGAATATTGGATTGATTGCATCTCTAAGATGTTGAAGCCACTGCACTGCACTAAGGCAGAACAGGTTGAGTTGGTCACGTATATGTTCGAGAAGGAGGCTAGTTATGGTGGGATAACATCCTACGGACGGTTACTACAGGACATGTGTTGACATGGGAAGCATTTGAGACTCGCTTCCATGGGAAGTACTTCCCCCTCACTTACCATAATGAAAAGGAGGGAGAGTTTCTTCACCTCCGACAGGGAGGGATGATCGTGTCAGAATATGAGGACAATTTTATGGAGCTAGCTTGATACGCTCCTTTGATCCTAGCGAATGAGCTGATGAAGATGCAACGTTTCTCAGATGGTTTGCGGCCCGATATCCACACAAAGATGTGTTGCGCTAGCATTCCCAACTATGCTAGCTAGTGAACATGTACCTGCGAGCTAAGAAGGATGGGGACAGACTATCCCGTACACGTGTGCCATGGGCCCAAGGCCTCGACCTGACTTGCCTAACCGACCATTCCTCGACAAGAGGCCACGTCCAGATTTTCCTCCTAGGCTCATGGCTCCATCGACACAGCCTAGGTGATCAAATGTGTGGTGCACCTACTGCAAAATTTTAGGCCATACTGATACTTACTACTTTACTAGAATGAGGGACAACGGCTTCGCCTCTCCTCAGAAGAGCAACCGTCAGATGTCGTAACCTATCTCAGCTCCCCCTCTACAATTAACATCGCCTGCACAGCCATCTTACCGGCCACATGAACCTCGATTTAGGCCGCCTCAACGACCTATGGCAACGCAGCCGAATCGTCCTCAACAAGCTCGGGTGCACTCACACTGCAGCTGAGGCTTCCGAGACCGCAACCGCAGCACCATTGGCTTTCGAAGTCACAACACATATCTAAGGTATACCAGTCTTCCTATTGGTGGACACCAGGTCCACTATTTCAATAATATCATGCGCAACAGTCAAGCGGCTAGTATTGGAAACCACTCCTATGGTTGGGATGAGACTCTTTACCGCCACAGGGACCTTCTCAGACATTACTAAGATTTGTAAGGGTTGCTCGATAGACTTAGGAAGTAGAATAGTACTCGTCGACCTGATTGTCGCCCTGCTGTGTCACTACGATGTCATCCTCGGTATGGATTGGCTCACCGAGATGAAGGTAGAGATTGATTGCAATACTAGAGTGGTGACAGCCCATGGACCTAAGGGCACGACCTTTACTTTCTTAGTTCAGGTTAGTTGGTCTACCGCATTAGTTGTTATGCTACCTTGCTAGATAAAGTTGATGGTCCGACACTTAGGAACACGCTCGTAGTCCGAGATTTTACGGACGTGTTCAGGACGATACCTGGACGACCTCCTCGGAGAGAGATTGTAACGCCCTGAAAATCTGGGGTCGAGTAGCAACTCAACTCTCGAGTTCCAAAACATCACTTATGCAACATATATGCTTATGATTCAATGTTTTCTATGTTAGTGCATTAATCATGAGTGGGATTATACCAAAACAGTAATTCATACTCCAGATAAAGGTATAAAACACAAGCGGAAGACTGAAAGACATAAATACACGTATGTAAGTCAAAAATCACGATTGGTCTCCAGAGTATGAATACATACTAAGTCACCATATACATGTCATAGTCTCAAAAATCAAAATGTCAAAATGATACAACTATAATGATAATCCCTGTAGCCCCGTCAATCCGGATAGCCTAAGCGAAGCCACCGGAGAACTGCATATAAGAGAACTCATCCTGATCATCGTAATAGTCAGGCTCCGCTTCAGGAGTCACGCCGTCATCTGAAATCAAGACAGAGTCTAGCTGGTGTTTAAAACACCGTCCCGTAACGTGGGAGTGAGTGATCAACTCAGTGGAATCATAGAGCAAGGGTTAACATGTTATCAATTCAATCAAGCAGTAATGATAAAGCAGTAAATCACACATCCCTAAGTACTCTTGTTAATGCAAAAATGGTATGAATGTATGATGCATGCCCTCGCCTACGCTCCCTCAGCGACTTCATCTGACGTTCCCGCATGAACAACACTGCCTCAGTGCTTGACCTGCTACGCCTGAACATATGTGTAATGCAGTGCATGCATATGATTACCAAGTTCTTATTAGTCCTTTTCATACAGCAAGGTTGGAAAACTAAGGTACCTCCCTTATATCATTTCCCAAACAAGGATCCTTTCTAGGGTCGTCAATCCTAGTCAATCTCATACGATGTGCGGTTCTAGGTCGCTGTAAAGGGCTCGTCGACAAGTCAGTACAGGCCTAGTTCATACTCTGATTACTGCGGAAAAGCTAAACGCCTCAACGCAGGTTCAGTGTATGCACGAGGTCACTACACATGGCACGTCTAGGGCTGTCAGGGCTATTGCACAAAATCGTTACACCACTCTCCCATCACCCATCACGGCTTCGTCACCAAAACGGTGTAGGCCGACAGCTCAAATACAGTGTCTCATACCACCGTATTTGGCTCACGAGTCTGGGTTACACACTGGTCACTACGGGGAGGCTCGTCGCCCCAGCGTAGGCCGACAGCTCGAACACGATGTCCCATACCACCATGTCCAGCTCATGAGTCTTAACGGATCAAGATACCAAGGTTAACAGGGATTTCACTAGTGAGTTTGGTACCCTAGGTTCAAGCAGTAGTGTCAAAACATGGTTAACATACATTGGGCCAATCGGGTATTTGACGGGCTCGACTAGCACGAGCGCACGCAAAGTTGATCGACATGAAGTGCATAAGCTCTCCGTGTGGCCTAACCACTGCCGACAACTTTAGTACGACTCGGGTTCGTCAAACACGTCCTATGTGGCGAATGAATCTTACCCACGACTTCAAGCCTGTTACCGATTGCCTAGACTATAACATAGCCCCAATCACATTCAATCCTTACCCAGAAAACATGTGGAATAGTCACAACAGAATTAATAAAGTAATTCAAACATGTTATAAAGCACAATGTAAGCAGGAAATACAAACACATACATTTCATAAGTAAGCGATTAAATTAAACAACTTGCATGGAGGAAATCATACACATCTTTAAGGTAGTTGAAAATCCTATCTCAACACCTACCCAAAGCACTATCATCTAAGTACTTACTCATACAAGCATTTTCACAAACACTTAGAATACACTTATTAACATACATATTGCATATTGGCCAAAACATGTATTAGGACGAATCCTTTCGCCGAGTAGTTATTACTCATATATCTAGCATATATACACAGTGATTAATCATGGCAAACACACTTTCATATTTTGTACGTATACAGTATTTTCTATAATTATACGGAATAAATTATACGCCATAAATTGCAGACATAACTGAATCGTAAAACGAACATCGCATTTTGCATGTGAAATAACACCCAGATCATGAATCTATCATTATCCGACATTGAAAGCGTTGAAAACCATAACCAAGCGTCTATAGTCTGCACCTTATGTCGTAGAAGCGAGTAACGGACTCAGTTATACACCAAGTCTTTATCAACAGTCGAACGACAACCTATGAATGGAATATGTTAGCTATTTCATCACTTACACTAGTTGAATCTCTAGAACTAATTAGGGTTAAGATTTCTTACCCGAAAATGGAATCAGAATCGCCGGAAAAGCGATACGGTAGTGATGGATAGGCACGTAGAATAGCAGGGATCGATTCCCAAGAGTGACTCCAACTTCACTATCACTTTCTCTCTCTTTACTCTCTTCTCTCTCCTAGAGTTTTCTCAAATTCGTATGGAGTGAATGAGAAAGGGTTTAAGGTCCTTATATAGGCCCGGAATTGCCAGAAATAGGTCTAGGGCCAAGGTATACTTAGGTTATAACCAAAACCAGTTTGTTTCGACTCAACGGAGCATTTCTGGAGCCCCCCCTGAGCCAAAGGTCGGACTTAAGCTCCCTGACCATGGATCTAGGTTGAGTTAAGTTTTGAGTCCGATCGGATTTACAGATCGACCGCGGCGGACCAGTTTCCATTCAACGGTCACCGAGACTCGATCAGGGCCACAAGTACACTGCCATGTATGGGAAATGTAACGCCCTGAAAATCGGGGGTCAACATAAACTCAACTCCCGAGTTCCAACGCATCACTTATGCAACATAATGAATGATGATTGAATGTTGTCTGTATTAGTGCATTGAACATGAGTGAGATTAAGCTAAAATAACTATCATACTCCAGGGACAAGTGAGATAGCAAGCGGAAGACTATGATAGATATATAAACTATATAAACTATGGTGAGTCTCCAGAGTGTGATAATGTTACCAGGTTAACTATTTACAAGTACAACTCCAAAACATACCAAATTGAGGACGTATAATGTCTTTTAGCCCAAATACCATAGCCCCGTCAATGCAATTTCAGGTCTTCATAGACCCGTCAGAGAATTACATGTAGTAGAACTCCTCCTCAACAACATAGTAGTAATCCGGCTCTGCTTCATAAGCATCGCCATCACCTGCAGCTAAGACAGTCTGGTAGGTGTTGCAAGCACCGTCCCGTAACATGGGAGTGAGTGATCAACTCAGTGGAATAATAAAGCATAGGTTAACATGTTATCAAAACAGTCAAGCAGTAATGATAAAGCAGTACAATCAACAATCCTAAATACTCTTGTTAATGCAAGTATGAAATGCTGTCATGATGCATGCCCTCGCCAACATACTCCCTCATGCGACACCATCTTACGTCCGCGGCATGCATTCATCCCTCAGTGCTCCACATCTTCTAGGCACATGCAGTGCGATGATGAGCATGATTACTGAGTTGTTATTAGTCCTTTTCAAACAGCAGGATTGGGAAACTAAGGTACCTCCCTTATATCATTCCCAAAACAATGATCCATTCTAGGGTCGTCAGTCCTAGATACTCTCATACGATGATGCGGTTCTAGGTCGCTGTAAAGGGCTGTTACACGTACTCGTTGCACCGCTCCCCTATCACCTTATCAATACAGGCCTAGTTTATACTCTATTTACTACGGCAAGGCTCGTCGCCTCGCTGTAGATTCAGAGTATGTTCGAGGTCACTACACCGGGTACGGTCAGGGCTGCCAGGGCTATTACACGAAATCGTTACACCACTCCCCCATCACCCATCAAAGCAGTATAGGCTGATAGCTCGAATATAGTGTCCCATACCACCATAATCGGATCACGAGTCTAGTTGCTCAATGGTCACTACGGGGAGGCTCGTGGCCCCAGCGTAGGCCGACAGCTCGACCACGTGTCTCATACCACCATGCCCTGCTCATGAGTCTTAGCGGATCGAGGTACCAAGGGTTGCAGTGGTAAGTTCAGTACCTTAGGTTCGAGCAGTAGCGTCCAAACATGGTGAACATACATTAGACAGATCGGGTTACTTGACGAGCTCGACTAGCTCGAGCGCACGACAAGTTGAATGACATGAAGTGTATAAGCACTTTGCGTGGCCAACCACTGTCGCCAACCGAAGTACGACTCGGGTTCGTCGAACACATCTCACGTGGCAAATGAATCTCAGCCACGAATTCAATCCCGTTACCGATTGCCTGGACTATACAATAGCCCCAATCACATTCAATTACGGAACAGTTAAAGTAGTAATGGATCAAGATTTCAAACCACGTAATCAAGTCTGATATGGTCCGCTTAGGGCTGTCAGGGCTGTTGCACGGAATCGTTACACCACTCCCCCATCACCCTTCACGGCCTTTTAGGAAATACAACTTAAGCATGAATTTAAACATATGCATTACATAGATAAAATCGTACAATCAGTTGAGCATGTTATGAAATACAACATAAGCATGAGTTTGTACATATTCAATTCCTAATCACACAGATATCTAAAGAAATCATACACATAGTTAAAGGAGTTGAGAATCATATCTCAACACCCTTATACATTACAATTTACTAACTACTACTCATTTAGACATTTCAACAAACACTTTAGACTACATACATCAACATACATGACATATGTTGATTGTAAGACCCGTATCCTAGACCGTACTGTTCCGTCGACTCCTGCGATCCTTTCCGTCGAAGTCCGACAATCCACGATTGATAACCGACGTTGCGATCGACCCTAAGTTATATCCTGTAGAATCGAGTCGGCTTAATCCGAGACTTGTACCATTTCGACCGCACCATCACCGCGGTTCCAACGCCGCCACTCGCGCACCGATCCGATACCCAAGCCGGAAGATGTGGGCCGACGTTTATTTCAAAGAAACGTCGCGCTTTCTCGATCCCAAGAGAATCTCTACACAATGTCAAATCAATCCCATCAATTAATCAATCACTTCAATGTCAAGTACAAAGCAACCCATGCTACCTTTCTCCATAAGTAAAGCAACCACCAAGTCAACCCATCTCTCACCTCACCCATCACTCACCTCACATCACTCTCTCTCCCTTACAACCCTCTCTCTCCTTCTCATTTCTCCACATTCCCAAGCAAGGAAAAATCCCATGTTGGATCTCTTCCATGAGAGAAAAAAAGATACATATGTGAGGCCCACCTTTCCCATTCCAAAACCCATCATCCTATCCATCCATTTCCCATCTCCACCATCAAAGAGGAGCACAAGGAGATAGGCATTCCAACGGACCAAGAAGATCAAGTGGTGGGTGCTTCTATAGGCTAGACTTCTGTGTTTTTATGATGGGCCAACTGAGGCCTACCGATCAATGGTATGGATCTCACTTTGGACCCTAAGATGTGGCCGATGGCCCAACTTGATTATCATTTGATGTATGATTGGATGTAAGTAAGGGCCCATAGTGTCGGGGTCCCTCCATCACACGTGTGTCCCACTCTTTTCTCTCTCTCTCTCTCACTCTTTTTATTTTTATTTTTTTCTTTCATATAATGATGATGTGGCCATGTGGTCCACTTGGATGGTCCCCACCATGAAGTATGTGGTTTATCCAAGCCATCGGTAAGAGGGGCCCACTTTTATATGTGTTGAACCCACACCATCCGCCATCTGGTGGCCCACCTGAGCAGGGCCCACCTCATGCACGAGAGCACCCAACCCATCCAGGGACGCGGGAACGCTCTCTGGACGTTTTTGAAAACACAAATATTAGCTTGGTTTACAAGCTTTTTGGGTGGACCACGTGTGTAGGCCCCATCTTGATGTATGTCTTCAATCCACGCCATCCATCCTTTTCCCTATATCATTTTAGGCGTTGAGCCGAAAAATGAGGTCAATCTGACTCTCAGACGGACCATACCTTTGGAAATAGTGATTTTCACCATTGAAACTCACCTTAATCTTTCTACATGCTGAAAAACGTCCAATATTGGTCTTGATGGATTGGCCTTGGGCCATGGAAACCAGTGGACGGGGTGGATTTGGCTGAAGAGGGCCCCACACATGAAAAACCCCAAGAAAATGGGTTTTAAAAAAAAGAAAAAAAGAGAGGCAACACTGACACAGCAGCAGCAGCACGCTACTGCGCACTCACGGCGGGCGGGCGGATGTATAGGGTCCCACGGCTCCAGCCGTGGGCCTCACCTTGATGTTGATTTTCCATCCAATCCATTCGTGTGGTGGGCCCTCAGGGCAGCGGGCCACCCTCCGAAAATTAGCCCAATCCAATGCTTGGGTGGCCCACATCATAGGAAACCGTGTGAATTGAATTCAACCATTGAAACCCTTTTTGGGCCCACAGACATTTGGATCAATCTGATATTCATTTTTTTCCCATTCATCCAGGTATTTGTGACCTTATCAATAGGTTGGATGGAAAGTAAACTTTATAGTGGGCCCCACATGGGACCCACAGTGATGTATGTGCCTTGCTGCCACCGTCCAGGCAGACGGTGGGAGCCCACTGTAATGTATGTGTTGTATTCCAACGTCCAGCGGACGGTGGAGCCCACGGTGATGTTTGTGTTTTATGCACACCGTCCAGTGGACGGTGGACCCCACGTGGAAATTTGCATGCGCCTGAAACTTGGTCTGAACCCTCATGTAAGTGGGACACACATGATAGATGGGCTGGATTTGCTGACCACATCTTTGTGGACCCAAAGAAATGATTAAGGATGTTTTTATGGCGCACGACACCTCTCAATTTTTGCATATGGTGTGGCTCACACAAGTCACGGATTGACTTGATTTTTTTGAGGCCTAGGCCCACAACGGCCTGCTGCATCTGACTGATGGTGTTGACGTTCGAAATGCATCACAGTGGGACCCACATAGCTTGGCCTCATGGGACCTAAAATCAGCTTTAGCGCATTGTACCTTTTTCCACACACACACACACCACACACACACCACACACACACACACACACACACACACATATATATATATATATATATATATATCATGGTAGGCTGGTGGGCTATTTTGGGGCCTACCATGATGTATGTAATGCCTCCAACCTGTCCATCCAATTTTGAAAGCTCATTTTATTACATGAGCTAAAGAATGAGGCAGATCTAACAGCTCAAGTGGACCCCACCATTTGATATGCATATTGTAACAGCCCGGATTTTTCCCAACCTGGAATTAGACGTCCTTAAGTGATGAGTCAATCCTAACACCGGTTTAACTTCTCAAACACTGGATTAAAGCCTCAAATCCCTTTTCAAACCATTTTCTTCACAAATCTCACCCTTCACCACCTTGATCTGTAAATTTTTCAAAGTACTTTCACCCTAGACACTATCTTCAACTAGCTAAGTAGTATAACTTGGATCACTTTATATACAAACTACAAAGGACTAAGTACCACCTCAGACCGAAATCACTCAGGACTAAACCCTTTAGAAATTAGGCGAGATTTAGCTAGTGTTAAACTAGAGTGCCTGTGAAATTAGCACCAATCACTTTAAATACGATCTGCAAGAACCAAAACTTGTAGAATCATTGACGCTAGGTTACCCTAAAATCTAGGATCAATCTCATTACCCGGCTGCTCTCGGGAGCATCTCGAAACTCCGTATCAGATCTGGACCGCACGTCGGAAGTCCAATTAACACAAAGTTAAGGAATTAGGACCGCCTTGCTGGGCTTGACAAACATCTCAAAATTCAGATCCAGATTGTGTCCCAGCGCTATTTGCTTGAGTCCGGAGCGAGGAGTGTGAAAATACTTGATTTACTTTAAAAATAAATATCTTGAATAGTAATCTGACACGTGTTGCTTGCGGATCAGTTTTAAGCAACCTGACCGTCAGAATCAGACCAAATTACACCCTCGGATCAGGAGAAATTTCATACACATTTACATCTACTCGGAATCTCCGATCGAGATTCGCTCATCGTTGAACTGAAACTGGTCCGCCAAGCGTGATCTGGAATCCCGACCGAAACGAAAACTTAACTAAACGTAGATCCGGTGTCGGTGAGCTTAAGTCCGACCTTTGGCTAAAGAAGGCCAGCCAGAAGTCCTCCGTTGACCTGGAAAAGTCCCGCTTTGGTTATAACCTAAGTATACTTTGACCTGGAGTCTATTTCGGTGAGTTTTTAGACTATATAAGGACCTTAAACCCTCTCTCATTGCAGCCAGACGAATTTGAGAGAAATCCTAGAGAGAGAAGAGAGCAAAGAGAGAGAAAGTGTGGGAGATGTGGGAGAATCTCCCTGCCATGCTTCCCTGCCGCTACATAAGCTACACCGCTCCGATCTAATCGCTTTCCCGGAGATTCCAGCTCCGTTTCTAGGTAAGAAACCCTAACCCTAAACTGATTTGGGGTTTTGATAGTTGTAGGTTTTGAAATAGCTAACCTATTTCGTTCTGTAGGTTGTCAAACTGCCATATAGGAAAGCTTAGCAATTCTATCGACTCCGTTATGATTCTACGACAAAAAGTAAGGACTTTAGGTGTATAGGTTATGATTTTCAATGCTTTCAATGTCAGATAATGATAGATTCATGATCTGTATGCAATTGCACATGTACAAAGTACTTTCTGATTTTTGTTTCGATTAAAGACGTAGAATATGGAATTTTACATACTCTAGGTATTCGTAGAAAATACGATATACGTATATATTTTGGAAATGTGTTTGACATGATTAGTTGTTGTATGAATATATGTTATATGGATAAAATACTGATTTGGCGAAAAGATTCGCCCTAATACATGTTATGTTAATATACACTATGTATGTAGAAATAGTGTATTGTAAAAAATACCGTATACGTATATATTTTGGAAGTGTGTTGGACATGATTATTTATGGTATGAATATATGATATGTGAATAAAATACTTATTTGGCGAAAGGATTCGTCCTAATACATGTTTGCTAACATACACTAAGTATGTTGAAATAGTGTATGTTAAGAGTTTGTAGAAATGCTTGTGTGAGTAAGTGTTTAGATGATGATGCCTTAGGAGGGTGTTGAGATGGGATTCTCAACTACCTTAGAGACATGTATGATTTCCTCCATGTGGTTGTTTACTTTAACCACTTATGAAATATATGTGTTTGTATTCCTATTTCTATAGTGCTTTATAATATGCTTTATAACATGCTTTGTAACATGTTTTATAACATGCTTTATGACATGTTTGTTAACATGCTTGAGTTACTTTGTTTATTATACTTTACACCACATGCTATGAGTAAGGATTGATTGAGTTTGAGACTATGTTTATAGTCCAGACAATCGGTACCAGACTGGAGATTGTGGTTGAGGATTCATGTCGCTATGTAGGATGTGTTTGACGAACCCGAGTCGTACTTCAGTTGGCGACAGTGGTTAGGCCACACGAACTGCTTATGCACTTCATGTCGTTCAGTTGATTGTGCGCTCAAGCTAGTCAGGCTCGTCAAGTAACCTGATGTGTCTAATATATGTTCACCATGTTTGGTCGCTACTGCTTGAACCTAGGGTACCAAACTTACCAGTGGAATCCCGTCAACCATGGTACCTCAATCCGCTAAGACTCATGAGCCGGGCATGGTGGTATGGGACACCGTGGTCGAGCTGTCGGCCTACGCTGGGGCCATGTGCCTCCCCGTAGTGACCATTGAGCAACCAGGCTCATGAGCCGATTATGGTGGTATGGGACACTATATTCGAGCGTCGGCCTACACTGGCGTAGCCTGGCTGTGGTCCTCAGTCGGGTTGCATCCTGGTCCCATTCTCAACAAGTGGACTGGTCGGGCTTCGAAAATAGACTGTCAGTTAGTAGGACATTAGTGGAGTGACCTCGAGCATACTCTGAATCTGCGGTGAGGCGATGAGCCTTCCCGTAGTAACAGAGTATAAACTAGGCCTGTATTGATAAGGTGATGGGGGAGTGGTGCAACGATTCCGTGTAACAGCCCTGACAGCCCTTGCAGTGACCTAGAAACATACCATCGTATGAGATTGTCTAGGACTGACGACCCTAGAATGGATCATATTTGGGAATGATACAAGGGAGGTACCTTAGTCTCCCAATCCTGCTATTTGAAATGGACTAATAACAACTCGGTAATCATGTTCATCATGCATTGCATGTGCCTGGAAGATGTGGAGCACTGAGGGATGAAAGCATGCCGCGAACGAAGAGGGTGTCGCATGAGGGAGTATGTCAGTGAGGGCATCCATCATGACTACATTCATACTTGCATTAATAAGAGTAGTTAGGAATGTTTGATTTTACTGCTTGACTGAGTTGATAACATGTTAACCTATGCTTTATTGTTCCACTGAGTTGGCCACTCATTCCCACATTACGGGACGGTGTTTTAAAACACCCACCAGACCCTGTATCAGATGCAGGTATCACTGGAGCACAGGAGACTGAGTCCAATTTCTATGATGATCAGGAGGAGTTCTCCTACTTGCAGTTCGCTAAAGGCTTCGCATAGGCTGTCCAGTGCTACGGGGCTACAGGGTTGATAATTTCAGTTGTACTATTTTAACATTTTGATTCAAAACCAGCATGTATATATATGGTGACTCAGTTAGTGTTCATACTCTGGAGGTCGAGAATGTTTTATTTCATATATATTTATATACACCTTTCAGTCTTCCGCTTACGTTTTATACA
This sequence comes from Magnolia officinalis, assembly GCA_021015155.1. Classification (NCBI taxonomy): domain Eukaryota; kingdom Viridiplantae; phylum Streptophyta; class Magnoliopsida; order Magnoliales; family Magnoliaceae; genus Magnolia; species Magnolia officinalis. The sequence goes on from JAJHSJ010000008.1 coordinate 34,775,777, forward strand.
TGGATCTGGAGTACGAATTACTGTTTTGGTAGAATCTCGCTCATGTTTATTGTACTAACACAGACAACATTTAATCATCATTATCTATGTTGCATAAGTGATGTTCTGGAACTCGAGTGTTGAGTTACTACTCGACCCTCGATTTTCGGGATGTTACACATATGGTCCATGTGATCGGGCCCATTTTGATGTATTATGGGGCCCAATTGGTGTGGCCCATTTGGTATATACAAGGTCCATGAGATTAAGCCCATTTGGTATTTATAAGGCCCATGTGATTAGGCCCAGTTGTATGTAATCTAACGCCCATGTGATTAGGCCCATTTGTATGTATTCTAAAGCCCGTTAGGGTGTATTAAGGCCCATGGGTTATGGCCCATTGCAATGTACATAAGGCCTATTGGTGCGGCCCGTTGATGTGGCCCCCTTGATGAATATAAGGCCCATGCGATATGGCCCATTTGATGTATTTAAGGCCCAATAGGATGTCCTTAGGGTTCATTGCAATGTGTGCTTCCTCCATGGTTTGTGTAATGATGTTTTATGGCGGGCCATGCCTTGGGAGCAATGTTGGTTTGACGTCCACATTGTAAGAATAATGTTGGTTAAATGTCCACATTACAATCTCCCTAGGGCCCATTGATAGGCCCATACTGGTTATGAGTAGGCTGTCTAGGCCCATCTTCGGTGTAAGGACAGTTCATTACTTTATAACATGCTTAGTGCACTTCCATGATTCATACGCATACGCATCATATGTATGCTTGATATGAGAAATGTTTGATCATAGCATAAGTCGTTGGGCTGAGACATTTACGGGACTCCTTATGAGACGGAGTGCCCCACATGATCGCGTGGTACGCGTGAGATTTCTGCATGATTGTACGGTGTGACTCATGCATCTCGCATATGTGTGACTTGATCACTGCACGCCCTATCGACATCAGGGCCGTGGCTCCATAGGCACATCGTGGATGGCCGTATCGGATACTGGAAATACTTTGTTCTAGCACTGTGGGCACTTAGGATGTCCTTGGGTGAAAGTTCCAGAACCTTTTTGGTACCAAGGGATGCTCCAACATCTAGACCGAGTGGAAACACGAGCGCCCGAGTGCCGAATACCAGTAGGTCGCGTCTCCCACTGTGTCGTGGTCGGTTGGAAGGGGTTGTAGCCTTATCTGCCTGATTGAGGGGGCTATAAGCTAGGCTGAGTTTGACCAACACGCAAATGTGTCCGCTATCGACGAGCCGGGTAGGTATTGACAGACTACTGGTCAGGCGGATAGTGTGGTCTCTTCGACTTGATTGACTATGCAGCTAGGGAGGAGGCAGTTAGTGTGAGGTGTATTAGACCCCGGTGATATCCAGAGGGGAACTGTACTGATATGTGTACTTAATGAGTACTGGCACGCTTGCTTTGCATCTCGCATATGACATTTGGCTATATAGGCTTCGCATCGCATGGTCTTAGTATAGCCGATAGCATTCATGCCTTGCATTACATAGCTTTGGCATAGCTGATAGCATTCATGGACTTACCGCATATTTCCGCATTACTCTGATATTGTATACTTGGCACTCGCCTTACACACACTTTCACCACTCTCTAAGCTTTTGTAAGCTTATGCACGATAGATGCGTGCAGGTGGCGTTAGGTTGCAGCAGCGTTGAGCTCGGAGCGTGCAGTAGTCTTCTGGAGCTTTTGGAGTTTTCTTTGATATCTTCATATTGTATTTCCCTTTCTGCATTGTACTTAAAGTTTTTGTTATAGTGGATATGTGGTGATGTTGTTTTATGACTTGGTTATGCTTGTGGTTACGCTCCATTACAAAAAAAAATCATACTGAAAATCCTCCTTGTAGGATCCCAGGATCGGAATCTGGAGTATGAGCGTTAGGAGCCGAGAATGGGGTACTACGGAGGCTGTCGGTGCCGGATTCGGCGATCGGGAATTTTGTGAGCCCGGTTTATGAGTTTGGGGCGTGACATTGATCACATAGGTGTGACGCCCCGGTCACTGTTTCATGTGGGCGGGCACACGTGGGCGGGCACACATGTGGGCGGGCCCCCAAGTGCGGCTGGCAGGCTACTGTGTGGCTGGCAGGCTACTGTGCTGGGCGAGCTACTGTTGCAATTGACTGTAGCGTAACTTGTCCCACATCGGAAGAGTTGTCTGGAGTTGTGGTGGTTATATGTTGGGTTTCTCCCTTAACAGACATGACGAGTTTTAAAGCCGTGAGCTTCAGCAAAGCGGACAATATCATGTGCTATGGGGGTGGGCCTTACAAATGGTATCAGAGCCGAGGACGGCTCTGCCCTCGGTGGGGGATAATGTGACGCCCCGGTCACTGTTTCATGTGGGCGGGCCCCCAAGTGCGGCTGACAGGCTACTGTGTGGCTAGCAGGCTACTGTGCTGGGCGATCTACTGTTGCAGTTGACTGTAGCGTAACTTGTCCCACATCGGAAGAGTTGTCTGGAGTTGTGGTGGTTATATGTTGGATTTTTCCCTTAACAGACATGACGCGTTTTAAAGTCGTGAGCTTCGGCAAAGCGGACAATATCATGTGCTGTGGGGGTGGGCCTTATAATAGGTATTAGGCCAAATCCTTTCACTAGGGAGTTGCCCCAATTATAACATGCGTGCACCCACGACGGATAGTCATGGCAAGCAGGAATCCAAGTTCCATTTTTATTCAGTCATTTCCACAAACACTTGGGCTACACATTTTTAACATATATAGCGTATAGTGGCCGTGGCATGATTTAGGGCAAGTCCTTTCGCTAGGGAGTTGTCGCAATCATACAAGCATATAGTCACGACAGAAAATCATGTTAAGCACAAATCCATATTTCATACGTATATGGTATTTTCTACGAATACGAGGAATACAGTATATTCAACATAGTTAACGTATAATCGAAAAATGAAATAGACAACACTTCGTACATGTGCAATTGCATGCAGATCATGAATCTATCATTATCTGACATTGAAAGCGTTGAAAACCATAACCTATACGTCTAAAGTCCGCACCTTATGCCGTAGAATCGTAATGGAGTCGATAGAATCTCTAAGTCTTCGCCTACGGCAGTATATCAACCTATAGCACGGGATACGTTAGCTATTTCGCTACTTGAATCAATTCAAACCCTAAAACAGGTTAGAGTTAGGGTTTTCTTACCTAGAAATGAAGTTGGAAACGCCGGGAAAGTGATTAGAACGGGATGGTTAAGCTTGTAGATGGACAGGGTAGAACGGTAGGAAGAATTTCCCACCTCTCCCACACTTTCTCTCTCTTTTCTCTCCTCTCTCCTAGGTTTTCTCAAATTCGTATGGAATGAGAGAGTGAGGGTTTAAGGTCCTTATATAGGTTCACAACTCACCAAAATAGACTCAGGAACAAGGTATACTTAGGTTATGTCCAAAGTGGGTCTGTTCCGTCTCAACGGAGCACTTCTGGAAGCCCCCTTGAGCCAAAGGTCAGACTTAAGCTCACTAGCGCTGGATCTAGGTATAGTTAAGTTTTCGTTCCAGTCGGGTTTCCAGATCACAAATGGCGGACCAGTTTCAGTTCAACGGTCAACGAATCTCGATCAGAGATTTTAAGTACATGGATATGTTTGGCCAAATATCCCTGATCCGAGGGTGTAATCTGGCCTGATTCTGACGGTCAAAATCCTTATAACTGATCCACAAGCGACACGTGCCAGATTACTTAAATTTATATTTTATTTTTAATTAATTTCACCTTTCTCACACTCCTCACTCCAGACTCAAACAAATAGTACTGGGACACTATCTGGATTTGATTTCTGAGATGGTTGTCAAGCCCAACAAGGCAGTCCTAATTCTATAACTTCACGTTAATCGGACTTCCGACGTGCGGTCCAAATCTGATACGGAGTTTCGTGACGCTCCCGAGAGCAGCCGGGTAATGAGATTGATCCTAGATTTTAGGGTAACATAGCGTCAATGATTCTACAAGTTTTGGGTCTTGCAGATCGTATTTAAAGTGATTCAGTCAGATTTCATGGCTAATCTAGTTTAGCACTTAGTTAACTTTGTCTAATTTCTAAAGGATTTGGTCCTGAGTGATTTCTGCCTGAGGTGATACTCGGGCCTTTGGTAGTTTGTATAGAAGGAGATTCAAGTTATTAATACTCAACTGAATCACGTCCTAATTACGACAGGAGAAGGTCCTAGGGCAGGAGAGACTAATGTTTCCAACTAACCTATTTGTTTTGTGAAATTCCATAAGGGTAATGGCTAAAAGCCCATTTTATTTTTGTATTTACTAGTTACAGTAATTTATAGTTTAAGTATTGTTCTTCATCACCTAAACCTTAAGATAATGTCTAATGTGAAAGTACTTAAAAAAAATTTAAAGAACAAGGTTGTGAGAGGTGAGATTTGTGAAGGAAATAGGTTAAAAGTGATTTTAGACTGTGGGATTGAGTTCTGACAATTTAATAAGGTGTTAGGATTGACCAATTGCCTAAGGACGTCTAATTCCAGGCTGGCAAAAAATCCGGGATGTTACAGGAAATTTCTCCTGATCCGAGGGTGTATTTGGGTCAAATTCTGACGGTCTGATTACTTATATTTGGCCCGCAAGCGACAAGTCTCAGATTACTTAAATTAAGATATTTATTCCTAAAATATCCACATTTCTCACACACTTCACTCCGGGCTCAAGCGAATAACTTCGGGACACTATCTGGACTTGATTTTCGAGATGGTTGTCAAGCCCAGCAAGGCGGTCTTAATTATATAACTTCGTATTATTCGGACTTTCGACGTACGGTCCAGATCTGATACGGAGTTTCAATGTGCTCCCGAGAGTAACTGGGTAATGAGATTGATCCTAGATTTTAGGGTAACCTAGCGTCAATGATTCTACAAGTTTTGGGTCTTCCAGATCGTATTTAAAGTGATTAGTGCTGATTTCACATGAAATCTAGTTTATTACTTAGGTAATTCTCGTTTAATTTCTAAAGGATTGGAGGTTTGAGAAGTTAATAAGGAGTTAGGATCGACCCCTTGCCTAAGGACATCTAACTCCAGGTTGGCAAAAATCTGGGGCGTGACAATCTACCCCCCTTCAAAATAATTTCATCCCCGAAATTGCCTAAGGGTAGTAAGTAAAGATTTTATTATTCTTCTTGCTCAAGTTTTACTGATTTCAAGTTTATATGCGTGGTACGGCGTATACTATCTATGCTAGTTTGGCTCATGTTCGTCTACCCCCCTTAAAAATATCCTTTATCTATTTGACGTCTTGACGACAATTCCCATTTATTTAGAGTAAGATATTTTGTTTCAATGGTCGACCAATACAGAGAGACGGTTGTAGTGGGCTTGATCCCGATACATCGATCGTCTACCTGACCAGGGTAGAAGGCTCATCGTATCCCTTCCTAGTCCTGGTAGATCCTGGTCTTCTACTCAGTCAAAGCAGCAAGTCCATTGGTAGCACCCAGGATTGAGAATTGAGTCAAGCCGCGAATGCTTCACAGTTGTATATGCCAGTAACTCCGTAGTCTGATCACTCAAAAAAAAACTTAGGGAATGTTCATCAATGAAAGGGTCAAATTTCCTAGTCATAAGGTTGCCCATTGGGTCTTGGTCTAGGAGAGTCCTCATCTTAATTCATGTCCATGGCAATAGTTACACTCATACTCATACTTAGGCCCTTTCTGTAATACGAATTGGTTTAATGCTTAAACCCTAATTACACTCCTTCTAGTAACCTTATTATCGATATTCTAAGAAAGGTTCAAATCCTATTTAGTGACCTATCTTTATGTATAGTCCAAGTCCATTCGATCCTGGGCCAGTGGGCTATTGGCCCACCAAGCTTCCGTTGCGCCTATGAGTGAGTAGACGAGTATACCTACCTAACTCGACCGCATTCATAACCTTTCTACCCCCTTAAAAACTTATTTAAGGCTCAAGAATCGATATCTCGCTCCATACGTCAGAACGAGGTGTAATTTAGACCTATTCTTGGCAGGAAATGGGAAACGATCTCTCACTACATCGGTCTTCCTTCTATCGGTGATGTGTGCTATGGCATTGGTACTTATGGTTATATCTATACCAGGGAAGGACTTTTACCATGGTCCCTACTTACCTCTTTAATCATATCTAGTGGAATACTGTAAGATAATCTATACATTATTAGTGCATAAGGAATTTGGACAAAATAGGTTAACGGGCAGACTATCTTTCTAAAGCCATATGCACAGTATGTATGCCCAAATGGTCTGTGATTCAGGACCTAATCCCTAACTCTCTGTTGCCCATTTGAGAAATTTCTTAGGCCCGAGCAAAGTATCCCTATTGGTTATATGTCTTTAACACTTCTCAAAGGCGAAGTAACAAACTTTTGGTTGTAAGTGGTTCGGCCAACACGGAAGGAAAGTTGTGTAGTGGGTCTGAGCTGGATACATAAACCTTCTGCCTATCTAGGACAGAAAATTATCGTATCAGTTATTAATCCTAGTTGATCCCGACCTTCTGCTTGATCAGAGCATTGAGTTCATTGGTAACTACTAGGATTGAGAATTCAATTCAAACCGTGAATACCTCGCTTATATATAGTTCTCTACTCCGTGTTCCCGATTGTAATAAGCCCTTGAGAAGACAATCCTAGGGGGTGTGTTGATTTGACCTAACATTAAATCCAATGAGTTGTTCTCAAAGTGTGATTAGTTTCGAATTAAAGCAAGCTTCCTAAGAGTTACTAAGGGAGCCTATAAGTATCGAGGGGATCCAACGAAGGAATGAGGTCTCACTCCAACTTAATCAAGCCAACTAACTAAATCTATATTTCAATTGTCTCAGCATAATCAGTGTTTAACATTCCTTAGTATAACAAACCAATAGTTGTAATCTAAGGTCTATGCTTATACGCTAGATGATTTCATACCCTTTCTAATATAAGAATTTGTTTATCGCTTAGGGTCAAACGTTGTCTGATTAGAATTGAGTTGTTTGAACTTGAATTTAACTATACTCGAGTACTACACACCTGCTCATACTAGATAAGAAGATCCTAGGGTTCACATTATTAATTTGTTGGATTTCCTATACTGCCAGATTTGTTTACAATCTAGGAGTACCAACTCTAGGTCCAAAGCTCTAAGGGCCTGTTTGACCAATTGTATTAGGTTGTATTAAATGGATTGCATTGCTAATTCCACTTTGGGATTGGGAATGACATGTTTGGAAGAAGGGTGGGATGGGATTAAAACCAATTTCATAGGCTTTGAAAAGTGAGTCTTGTGTTGGAAAGTGTGAGATGAGATTTGAGGGTTTGGAAAGTTATGAGACACAAAAGTTGGGTTTTGTGCTCATATGGGTGTGAAATGGTGAGGCTAAGAGGAGTAAGAGATGGGTTTAGAGGAGTAATGGTGGAGGGGTGGAAGGAGTTCACAATTGTCAAGTACAACTCCTGTCAAGCATTCTACACATTCGATACCAAAAGGAGCTTCATGCATTTCATTTAACTTAAAATCATCACAATACATGGGATGTAGCCTTACATGGACCATGAAAGAAGATGCATGTGAGCTAATACAACCAAGGCTTCAAACACTGAAAACATTCTACTAACTACTACACTACTAGGCCCAGCGACACGAACACAAACATAACCTAAAGCAGTAACCAAAACAAGTTGCAAGACAATGGCAGGGATGACTAGGCATCCGAGTCTGGCGATGGAGGAGGGGCACCCTTATCCTGCAAGCAGCACGGGATAGACTTCAAAGTGTGAGTCACTTTCTTGAACTTGTGTTTCACGAGGCCTCGAAGATCCATAATATCCTGTCGTAGGACTGCCTGACCCTATCGTAGGACAGCCTAATCCTCCTCAAGTCGAGCTATACGAGCATCCCTAGCAGCCCGATCAGTGTCCTGCTCCGGTGGCGTAGGAGGGGAGCTCTCCTCCTTATCCTGGGCCTCCTCTTCTTCCTCGCTCTCTTCCTCTTCTATTTTAGCTCCACCTTCTTCCTCACTCTCTTCTTCTTCACTCTCTGTCTCGTCCTCACTCTCCTCAAGTCGGGCTTGTCATTGTCATGGCCCGATTTTCATTTGATTGAGAGTAGTTTCATTGATGAAATGTTGCGGTACTGGAAGTTCTACGCCAAGACTGTAGCTGGACTCGCGTGCAATCTTGCATATAAGTCGGCCGAAGGGGAGCGAATCAGTCCTTCTGTTGGAGCGTGCGGTAAGAACTATCTGCCACAGAACATACGTAGGCATGCACAACTTCACACCCTGCCCTACTTGATACAAGAAATCTACCATCAGGTGAGTGCACTCACTGCGATTGCTCCACCTGGGATAGACGTTGAACGTGAAGATGTGATGGAGCAGACGAAGTCATCCGTCATGTTTGACGCCAGGAGGCTATTGTTTGGTTGTCATTGAACCAATCGACCACAAAGGAAACGCGTACGGCGATCCCTTTCTCGTGCACTCTTCAGATTCTTCTCGCTCGCGTGGACTTGGCTAAGCAATATGCCCATTAGTCGAGCTATCAGGCCAACATTGATTGTGGCCTCCCGATCTCTTCCGAATGAGATCTTGAACTGAAAGGGATCCAGCGTAGGCTCTCGAATATGGGCATAGAAAGCTCGGACAGTACCCACATTCGCACGATATTTTTTCTCAAACACAGGGCCCCAACTGGCCTCACTCAGGCGTTCCAATAACAAGTACTCGCTAAAGAGCCTCCCGTCAACTTAAGCTTCGAAAAGGACCCTACAGCTCGCATATCTTCCATGGGATAACTCCGCCAGTAGAGTTATTGGAAGAGGAGCCTGGGGATCGAGGTCCCTCTTAGTCCTTATCTCACGCTCAACGCCCGTGCTTGTGGCGGCGCCTCTCGGTCTCCTTGAACTAGTGGGGCGACTAGGCCCGGCTTCATCCACGGTACCCTTTCTCTTTTCCATGTGAGAGAGAAAGGTGGAGATTGAGAAAACGGCCGTAATGAGCTCAACTAGAGCCATGAAAAAGTGAAAAAGATTGGAGTGTTTAGGTCTCCACGGATTTGAGCCTCCAAGGGGTGTGTAAAGGCTCAAATGGAAGGGAATGAAGAGGGAAAATGAAGAAAGATGATGAGTAGTGGGTGTACACAAATTTGAGCCTCAAATGGCGGATTTAAGAGCTCAAATGAGAGGGAATGGAGAGGGTAGGTAGCAATGGAGATGAGTTTACAGCAGGGTGGTGGAAAGAGTGCACGAAAACGGAAAGGAGATCGTTTGGTGGGGCGATTTGAGAGAGAAAGATGAACTTTTTGGAAGAAAGGAAAAAGTGGAGGGGTGGTTTGTGAAGGAGGGGCGTGTTTGGAAGGGTTTTAATCAAAATACCCTGGATCAGTGGGCCACACTACCCCACAACTGCGATCGGCCCGCCCGGCCGAGCCCGTTAGTCGGTGAGGCCTCGCCAAACCGGCGAGGTCCTCGCCGGTCTCTGGAGTTCCCGACGAGGGGTCGCCCCTTGGACAAGGTCCTCCTACCCCACTTGGTCCAAAAACGTGCGGGGCCCACCCTAGGTCCCTCTGGAAGTGCCCCGTTTGAGCCCCACCTCCATTTTGAGTCTATTCAGGTTATTTCGGATACTTTCTGATGTATATTCGCATTTAACAATTTCTAACAGCTGGGATGGGATCATTTGTGGTCTAGACCCGTCGTTTGACGGTCTAGAAGTGATCCGGGGTTGCCTCATGCGATCACGGAGGTGTATGACTCGATCTCGGCGATCGTTTTCGGTGAACTTCGCCAATTGGCGAAACTGGGACACCTATGACTGTTTCTACATTTTCTCGCACCCACCTAAGTTAAATTTGTGTCAGCGTACGTTGTGTGACCATAACCCAGGTCTGGTTTGATCCAAATCGTGCTTTGATACCAACTTGTAACGCCCTAAAAATCGGGGGTCGAGTAGCAACTCAACTCCCGAGTTCCAAAACATCACTTATGCAACATATATGCTTATGATTCAATGTTATCTATGTTAGTGTATTAATCATGAGTAGTATTATACCAAAACAATAATTCATACTCCAGATAAAGGTGTAAAACACAAGCGGAAGACTGAAAGACATAAATACACGTATATAAGTCAAAAATCACGATCGGTCTCCAGAGTATGAATACATCACTGAGTCACCATATACATGTCATAGTCTCAAAAATCAAAATGTCAAAATGATACAACTATAATGATAATCCCTGTAGCCCCGTCAATCCGGATAGCTTAAGCGAAGCCACCGGAGAACTACATATAAGAGAACTCGTCCTGATCATCGTGGTAGTCAGGCTCCTTCTCAGGAGTCACACCGTCATCTGAAATTAAGACAGAGTCTAGTTGGTGTTTAAAACACCATCCCATAACGTGGGAGTGAGTGATCAACTCAGTGGAATCATAGAGTAAAGGTTAACATGTTATCAATTCAATCAAGCAGTAATGATAAAATAGTAAATCACACATCCCTAAGTACTCTTGTTAATGAAAAAATGGTATGAATGTATGATGCATGCCCTCGCTTGTGCTCCCTCAGCGACTTCATCTGACGTTCGCGCATGAACAACACTGCCTTAGTGCTTGACCTGTTACACCTGAATGCACGCGTAATGCAGTGCATGCATATGATTACCAAGTTCTTATTAGTCCTTTTCATACAGCAGGGTTGGGAAACTAAGGTACCTTCTTTATATCATTTCCCAAACAAGAATCCTTTCTAGGGTCGTCAATCCTAGTAAATCTCATACGATGTTGCGGTTCTAGGTCACTGTAAAGGGCTTGTCGCCAAATCAGTACAGGCCCAGTTCATACTCTGATTACTATGGAAAGGCTCGACGCCTCAACGCAGGTTCAGTGTATGCTCAAGGTCACTACACATGGCACGTCTAGGGCTGCCAGGGGTGTTGCATGGAATCGTTACAACACTCCCCCATCACCCATCACAGGCTTCGTCACCAAAACAGTGTAGGCCGACAGCTCAAATACAGTGTCTCATACCACCATATTCGGCTCACGAGTCTGGGTTGTTCACTGGTCACTACGAGGAGGCTCATCGTCCCAGTGTAGGCCAACAGCTCGACCACGGTGTCCCATACCACCATGTCCAGCTCATGAGTCTTAGCGGATCAAGGTACGAAGGTTAACAGGGATTTCACTGGTGAGTTTGGTACCCTAGCTGTAGTCCACAGGTTCACAGTATCCAACACGGTTAACATACATCGGGCCAATCGGGTTATTTGACGGGCTCGACTAGCACGAGCGCACCCAAATTTGATCGACATGAAGTGCATAAGCTCTCTGTGTGGCCTAACCACTGCCGACAACTTTAGTACGACTCGAGTTCGTCAAATACGTCCTACGTGGCGAATGAATCTCAGCCACGACTTCAAGCCTGTTACCGATTGCCTGGACTATAACATAGCCCCAATCACATTCAATCCTTACCCATAAAACTTGTCGAGTAGTCACAATAGAAATAACAAAGTAATTCAAACATGTTAACAAACATGTTATAAAGCACAATGTAAGCAGGAAATACAAACACATACATTTCATAAGTAAGCGATTAAATTAAACACCTTGCATGGAGGAAATCATACACATCTCTAAGGTAGTTGGGAATCCTATCTCAGCACCTACCCTAAGCACTATCATCTAAGTACTTACTCATACAAGCAGTTTCACAAACGCTTATAATACACTTATTAACATACATATCGCATATTGGCCAAAACATGTATTAGGACACATTCTTTCGCCGAGTAGTTATTACTCATATATCTAGCATATATACACAGTGATTAATCATGGCAAACACACTTTCATATTTTGTACGTATACAGTATTTTCTACAATTATACGGAATACATTATACGTCATAAATTGCATACATAACTGAATAGCAAAACGAACATCGCATTTTGCATGTGAAATAACACCCAGATGATGAATCTATCATTATCCGACATTGAAAGCATTGAAAACCATAACCTAAGCGTCTATAGTCCGCACCTTATGCCGTAGAAGCGAGTGACAGACTCAGTTATACACCAAGTCTTTATCAAAGGTAGAACGACAACTTATGACATGAAATAGGTTAGCTATTTTATCACTTACACTAGTTGAATCTCTAGAACTGATTAGGGTTAGAATTTCTTACCCAAAAATGAATCAGAATCGCTGAAAAAGAGATACAGTAGTGATGGATAGGCACGTAGAATAGCAGGGATCGATTCCCAAGAGTGACTCTTCACTCTCACTTCTTTCTCTCTCTTTACTCTCTTCTCTCTCCTAGGGTTTTTCTCAAATTCGTATGGAATGAATGAGAGAGGGTTTAAGGTCCTTATATAGGCCTAGAATTACCGGAAATAGGACCAGGGCTAAGGTATACTTAGGTTATAACCAAAACTAGTCTGTTTCGACTCAACGGAGCATTTTTAGAGCCCCCCTGAGCCAAAGGTCAGACTTAAGCTCCCTAACCATGGATCTAGGTTGAGTTAAGTTTTCAGTCCGATCGGATTTACAGATCGACCGCGGCGGACCAATTTTCATTCAACGGTCACCGAAACTCGATCAAGGCCACAAGTACACTGCCATGTATGGGAAATTTCTCCTGATCTGAGGGTGTATTTGGGTCAGATTCTGACGGTCTGATTGCTTATATCTGGCCCACAAGCGACAAGTCTCAGATTACTTAAATTGAGATATTTATTCCTAAAATATCCACGTTTCTCACACACTTCACTTCGGGCTTATGCGAATAGCTTTGGGACACTATCTGGACTTGATTTCTAAGATGGTCGTTAAGCCCAGCAAGGCGGTCCTAATTATATAACTTCGTATTATTCAGACATTCGACGTGCAGTCCAGATCCGATAGCAACTAGGTAGTGAGATTGATCCTAGATTTTAGGGTAACATAGCGTCAATGATTCTACAAGTTTTGGGTCTTGCAGATCATATTTAAAGTGATTAGTGCTGATTTCGCATGGAATCTAGTTTAGCACTTAGGTAATTCTTATTTAATTTCTAAAGAATTTGAGGTTTGAGAAGTTAATATGGGGTTAGGATAGACCCCTTGCCTAAGGACATCTAACTCCAGGTTGGCAAAAATCTGGGGCGTTACAAAGATTGACTTTACTATCGACCTAATGCCTGGTGCGACACCTATATCCCTACTGATGTATCGCATGCCTCCATGTGAGATGGGGGAACTGAGGAGACAGATCGATGATTTGTTGGATGCAGGCTTCATACGACCGAGCGTATTTCCTTGAGGAGCACCCGTGTTATTTGTAAAGAAGAAGGACCGATCACTGCGATTGTGTATTGATTATCACAGGCTGAACCAAGTAACAGTAAAGAACAAGTATCCTTTGCCCAGGATAGATGATCTATTCGATCAGTTGAAAGGGACACAATATTTCACTAAGATTAACTTACAATCAGGGTATCACCAGTTGCGCGTCAGGGATGAGGACCTGCAGAAAACAGCGTTCAGAACCAGCTTTGGGCACTACGAGTTCCTTGTGATGTCGTTTGGACTCACAAACGCACTGACCGTGTTCATGGACCTTATGAACAGGGTGTTTCTGTCGTATCTGTACCGATTCATCATCATATTTGTAGATGACATCCTAATATACTCCAAGAGTCAGAAAGATCACGAGGAGCACCTGCGAGCAGTCTTTGATACTCTCAGAAAGAACTAGTTATTTGTTCAGTACAAAAAGTTTGACTTCTGGAAAGAAGAAGTCAAGTTCCTCAGACATGTGGTGTCCAAGGAAGGAATAGTTGTGGACCTTGCTAAGGTGACCGCAGTTCAGGATTGGGAGCAGTCCAGTTTGGTTACTGAAGTGAGGAGTTTCCTCGACCTGGCAGGTTCCTATCGTCGATTCATTAAGGACTTTTTCATGATAGCCAGACCGTTGTCTCAGCTCACTTAGAAGGATCTCAAGTTTGTCTAGAATGAGAAGGCAGAAGTAGCCTTTCAAGAACTGAAGGACAAGTTGACGTCTGCACCTGTGCTAGTATTACCAGAGCAGGGGGTCAGATATACCATATACACCGATGCCTCTCGTGTTGGTTTGGGTTATGTTCTTATGTAGAAGGATAGGGTGATTGCCTATGCCTCGCGACAATTAAGGAAAGACGAAGAAAACTACCTTACGCACGACCTGAAATTGGTGGCAGTCGTCTTTGTATTAAAGCTCTGGAGACATTACCTCTACGGAGAGGAGTTCTAGCTCTTTTGCGACCACAAGAGCCTCAAGTACATATTCACGTAGAGGAACCTGAACATGAGGCAGCGGTGATCGATGGAAACCTTGAAAGACTTCAAGTTTGAGGTTTCCTACCATTCTGGTAAGGCTAACCTTGTGGCAGACGGATTGAGCCGCAAGAAGACAATAAAATTTGTAGCTCTGCTAATGATTGAAGAATGGAACATGGTAGAATTTGTGCGAGACTTCGAGCAGAAACTTAAGGTAGAGGAGTCATTTGAGAGCGTCGCATATATTTGTGTACGGTCACTTATTGATGACCGAATCACTGTGGCTTAGAGGGAAGATGAAAGGTTGATGAAGATGAGAAAACAGGCTAGTGACGATGAAGACTCTGAATGGAGAGTTGGGTCGGATGGGGGCCTACGTTACCATCGCCGCCTATGCGTCCCAAACCTTCATGACTTAAGAAAGGAAGTTCTTGAAGCCGCTCACAATTCGAAGATGGCGATGCATCCTGGTAGTACGAAGATGTATCGAATATGAAACGTTCGTACTGGTGGGACAACATGAAGGCCCATATAGCAGACTTTGTGTCCCGTTGTCTCACGTGCCAACAGGTCAAGGCCGAGCATCACCGATCTCCTGGTTTACTTCAGTCCACGCTTATAGCTGAATGGAAATGGGATTTCATCTCTACGGATTTCATTTCAAGGTTGCCAAAGACGAGGAAGGGACATGACTCTATTTGGGTGATTGTGGACAGATTGACAAAGTCGACTCATTTTCTCCCTATTAAAGTTTTGAACTCCACAGATGATTTGGCCAGGCTGTACATCAAGGAGATCGTACAGCTACATGGAGTTCCTATGGAGATTGTGTAGGATTGAGACACGGGATTCATATCTATCTTCTGGACTCGTATCCAATAAGCAATGAGTGTGAAACTGAAGTTCAGTACCGCGTTCCACCCACAGATAGATGGGTAGACGGAACGGGTCAATCAAGTGTTAGAAGATATGTTGTAGGCATGTGTGGTTGATTTCAAAGACAATTGGGATGAATGTCTTCCTTCTGTTGAGTTCGCTTATAACAACAACTTTCAAGCGAACATTGGCATGGCTCCCTACGAAGCACTATATGAGCTTCCATGTCTAGCACCGCATTACTAGGCAGAGGTTGGTGAGAAGAGTTTAATTGGCCTAGATCTGGTATAGGTGACCTCAGAGAATATCGACATTATCAGGCGTCGACTTCTTGCAGCACAAAGTAGACAGAAGAGTTACGCCGACACCAGATGGAGACAACTAGAGTTTGAGGTTGGGGACCATGTGTTTCTTAAGGTTTTCCCAATGAAGGGAGTCCTTTGATTTGGCAAAAAGGAGAAACTCACGCCACGATTTATTGGTCCGTTCCAGATTCTACACCGACTAGGTGTGGTAGCGTACCGCCTCGCTTTGCCCACACCACTCGCTGGCATGCACAATGTATTTCATATATCAATGCTGAAGAAATACGTTCCTGATCCTTCCCACATTATCAAATGGGAGCAGGTGCAGTTATGTGAAGATGCTACCTATGTACTGTGACCGACGCGTATTCTAGACAGGAAGGAACAGGTGTTGCGCAGTAAAGTTATCCCGCTTGTGAAGGTACTGTGGACGCATCACATTGAGGAAGAGGCTACTTGGGAAACAGAAGCCGAGGTCCATAAGAACTACCCTCAGATTCTCGAGGAGTACGAAAATGTACTAATTTCGAGGACGAAAATTTTCTTTTAGGGGGGTAAATTGTAACATCTCAGAAAAATTCGTACAAAGACCCGAGTACCACCTCAAGCAAAAATCACTAAGGACCAAATCCTTTAGAAATTAGATGAAAATTAATTAAGTAATAAACTAAATTAATCGGTGGATTAGCTCGAGCCACTTTCTATGCGAACTGCAAGACCCAAAACTATTAGAATCACTATCTTAACATTTTCTAAAAACCTAGGATCAGTCTCAAAACCCAGTTGTTCCCGGGAACGCATTGAAACTCCGTATCGGACTTGGACCGCGTGTCGAAAGTCCGATGACTGCGAAACTATAAGGTTATGACCACCTTATTGGGCTTGACATCCGTTGTGGGAATCGAGCCTGAATAGTACCTAGAAACGCATAAGTAGAGCCCTGATTAGAGTGTGTGAGAAACGCGAATATCTTTAGAAAATGAACTTAGATTTAAGTAAATTAGGCCGTTCGCTTGTGGGTAAAATTTAAGGTTTTAGACCATCAGTTTCTGACCAAACTTTACCCATTGATCAAGGAAATTTTCCTGCACATGTCAGTATACTTGTGGCCCTGATCAAGTAACGATGACCGTTGAACTGAAACGGGTCCTCCACGATCGATCCACTAATCCGATCGGACCAAAAGCATAACCTGGCTTAGATCCTGGTCCTAGATCCAAGGAACTTACTCCAGGCCGTATACGACCAATGGACCTCTAGATGAGCTCCGTTTGCCCGAAACGAACACCCTTTGGCTATAACCTAAGTATACCATGGCCCTGGGGCCATTTACACCCACTTCTGAGCCTATATAGCCCTTAACCACCCCTCTCTCATTCCATACGAATTATTTCGTAACCCTAGAGAGAGAAGAGAGAAAGAAAGAGAGAAAAAGAGTGAGGAGAAGAGTGAGAGATTAGGAGATCGTTGTTGGTATTTACTCCCACCACTCCACGTACTGAATCATCTCTCCCGTGTCGCTACACTGTCGAATCCAACTTTATTTTTAGGTAAGAAATCTTAACCCTAATCTGTTTTAGGAATCCAAATATAGAAACCAGTGAAATAGCTAACCTATTTCAATGTTTAGGTAGTCGTTGTGCCGTGGACAAATACGTGGTGTATGAACCGAGTTTGTAACGAGCGTACTGACGTAATGTGTGGACTATAAACGTTTAGGTTATAGTTTTCAAGGCTTTCAATGTCAGCAATGATTTATGTCTAACTTGATTACTGCCATATGATCTTAGTTACGATGTATCTGATAAACTATGCATGTGTGTGAACTATGTGAATATATTATGCATTACATGTGTTTGTGTGAAATGAATGAAAGTGAAATTATGATTATGCTTTATGCTTCCATGACTGTTAATCTAGATATACATGTGTGTTGTGTGTAGCAACTCCTTTATGAAAGGATTTGCCAAATTATATGCTATAACTAATTTGGTTTGTGCATATAGTATTATGTAGTCTAAGTGTTTGATAAAATGTTTGAATAGGAAAGTGTTTCATAAATTGCTTCCAACAAGGGTGTTGAGATAGGATTCTCAACTACCTTGTGCACAGTAATAATTTCTTTCATGTAATGTAATTTGCCTGTATGTGATTCATGGTTGAAATGCATATGTATAACAATATGTTCATTGTGTTTGATAAAATGCTCGAATGAGATTTACATTTAAATTGTTTGTTAAACGTAGTTATGAATATCGCATGTATCCACATGTTGCGTTTGAGTTTGATTGGGACTACTACGTAGTTCAGGCAATCGGTAACAGTTTCCGATCGAGTGGCCGAACTAGCCTCGCCACCTTAGATACGTTCGATGAATCCAAGCCATACGGTGATTGTCGACAGTGGTTAGACCATGCGGAGTGCTTACGTGCTCCATGCCGATCAATTTAACGTGCGCTTGTACCAATCGCACTTATCAAATAACCCATTGGCCTATTGTGTGTTTACCATGTATGGACACTACTGCTTGAATCTAAGGTACCACTTACCAGTGTAAAGCCCATTTAAACCATGGTACCAAGATCCGCTAAGACTCATGAGCCGGGCATGGTGGTATGGGACACCATAGTCGAGCTGTCGGCCTACGCTGGGGTGATGAGCCTCCCCATATCGACCAGTGAGCAACCCAAACTCTTGAACCGAATACATTGGTATGGGACACTGTATTCGAGTTGTCGGCCTACGCTAAGGTGACGAGCCTTCTCGTAGTGACCTCCCAGTATAAATTAAGCCTACGCTAAGGTGATGAGCCTTCTGTAGTGACCTCGAGTATGAACTCGCGAACTTGCCTATCCACTGCTTTTCAAATCAGGGGTGATGTTGCCCTATAACTTGCCTATCGCATGTGATTAACTATGATTGACAACCCTAAATGGATCATCGTTTAGGTAAATGATATAAAGGGAGGTACCTTAGCTTCCTGAATTTGCTGTATGAATAAGCCTAAGTACTTGGTTAACACTATCATGCACCGCACTGCATGTGCTTTGGCGAGGAAGTGCATAGTGGGAGTTGCCATGTGTGACCGTGAGATGGTGTCGCTGAGGGAGTGAGGAGAGGGCATACATCATTACGCATATTTTTTCTGCATTAACAAGAGTACTTAGGATATGATTGTTATATTGCTTTATCATTACTGCTTAATTGAATTGATAACATGTTAACCTTTGCCTTGTAGTACCACTGAGTTGATCACTCACTCCCACTTTGGGAAGGTGTTTTAAAACACCAAGCAAACCCTGTTAAAGATACAGGTGGCAACAATGTCTATGCTGCTGATTGAGATTTCATAGATAAGGAGGAAGAATTCTCCTACATTCAGCTATTAGGCGGGTCTATGTAGACTATGTACTGATCAATGGGATTTCTGGGATTATATGATTTAGTCAGACTTTCACATTTTGTCATTTTGTAAATTTTGGACCAACACATGTATATATTCATCCTGGTAACATACTCATACTTTGGGGATTGAGAAACACTTCTATACATTATATACATATCTCAGTCTTCTGCTTGCTTAACTTAATTATCTTTGGAGGATGATATCTTGTTTTAGTATAATCCCACTCATGTTTAATGCACTAATATTGACAACATTTAAACATCATTATTTATGTTGCATAAGTGATGTTTTGGAACTCGGGAGTTGAGCTTCTGCTCGACCCCGATTTTCGGGGCATTACAACTCGATATCATCGAATACAGACTGAAAAACTTGGAAGATTTTCTTGTTATGAAATTCAAGTTTGTAGACATATGATCCTAGGTTGTTCTAATGTTTTTAAAGGCTTCATATACCTGAGTGTTTTGGAACATGGGATGTGAGGCTTAATTTACCTTTGACAGGCTCAGAGTGCACATCCAGTTGAGGTAATGACTTGAACGATCTTCTTTGGGGCTCACATGACTCATTGACTCAATCCTCACGCTAATTGACAAACCAGGGCACTTTCAGTATCTATATCCCTTAATTCATATATAGCAGTAACTTTTGAATTAAACCTATCAGGAAGTGATCGCAGTATTTTTATCCAAACCTTTCTTTCAAGGATTTTATCTCCAAGACCCCACATAAAATTTATTACGTCATTTAGTTTCGTACAGAAGTCCATAAAAGACTCATTTTCTTCCATACGAATTTCCTCAAATTTGGTTGTGAGGATTTGGATTTTAGATTTTTTTTTAAAACAATAGTAGTTCCTTCATGTGTCATTTTGAGAATATCTCATGCTTGTTTAGTTGTATCACAAGAAATGAT
The DNA here is from genome assembly GCA_021015155.1 of Magnolia officinalis. Lineage (NCBI taxonomy): Eukaryota > Viridiplantae > Streptophyta > Magnoliopsida > Magnoliales > Magnoliaceae > Magnolia > Magnolia officinalis. Next base: position 34,795,585 of record JAJHSJ010000008.1, read on the forward strand.
TCTTTTGAATTCATTAGGTGATAGAGCACAAGTTATTACATTTAAGGCTTTTGCATTTGCACTGCTTTCACTTTTCTTAACAGTAGTCCAAAAATTGTATACGGTTTCTTTCGTTAATATGGTTCCATCATCAGCTACTACTTCCACCGTAGGAGGGATCCATTTAGTTACAATACCTTGCCACACTCTTTCATCAATGGATTTGAGGAAAATCCTTACCCTGGCTTTCCAATAAGAATAGTTAGAGTCATCAAAGGGAGGTGGCCTGGTAATTGATAAGCTTTTGAAATTTGACATCTTGTATCTCTGGATCTAGCTCAACGAAGTAAATCCATAAAAAAATTTAAAAAAAAAAAAAAACAAAAAAAAAAAAACAACCCTCTCTGATACCACTTGAAATGGAGAGCTAGCGATGTCCAAGAGGGGGGTGAATATGTCAATACCAAATAATTGAAATAAATGCGGAATATTTAAAGATTACAAAAATCTCAATCGCTTTAGTCTTGAAACCTCAATTCTAAATAATTCGTAGGACAACCTTCACCTAAAATATTAGGCAGGACAACCTTATTTCACGAATGTCTTTAAAATCAATCTTTCAAACTATTAAGAGAATATAAAAATATTATAACATGCACCATAAGAATGAAATAATAAATAACATCCAATCACCAAAAAGAATAAAGCATCCACCACATGGCATAAGGAGTTATAGTAGTTCAGTGCTTAAAATAACCACACATACTCCACTCCCAAAATTACTACCCTCGTAGTTTTGGCTTTCACTGTAATAATGTTTTCACAAGTTCACAATTGGCCAGAAAAACATTCTAAAATTTCGAGTCTACCGAGTCTAAAAAGAGAAAGTCCTAAAAAGAATTCGGTCCCACTGAAGTTCAATTTCAGTCTGACCGAAATCGCACAAAACAGTCCAACGAGAAACAGAGTTAATTCAGTCTGACCAAAGATTAATTCGGTTTGATTGAAGCTCAAGTTCAGTCCGACTGAAATGATGTTGACTTACACAGTCAAAGGCAGTCACTGAAGTCGGTCTGACCCTTTAGTTCGACTGAAATCGGTTCGGTTCGACCGAAAATGGCCGACTAACACAAATGGAGGCAATTTCAAGTGCAGTTTTCAAAACAGATGGTTCTAAGGAGGGAGACGAAGGTCTTCCGGCGTGTGGAGCCATGAGGAGTCATTTCTTTCCTCCAATCCGTAGGTTTTCTTTATGTTTTATGTATTTCTTTAAGATTTTGAGTCGATACATATATTTGATCAGCTGAATCTCTTAGTTAGAGTTAACAGGTGAAGCTTGTAGACGTTTTGATGTATGCTTTACTCTAATTTCAAGAATTGTGAGTTTAATGTTGAATGTTTGTTGAAATTTCGATAGAGAAGAGAAGTATTTTCGGATTCCCTTTGATTTGCCGTTGACTCCGGGCACAGAGGATCCTTAGGAATAATCTAAAGACTCTCCTATATATTTGGTTGAATGAATTGTGGAATTCCTTGATTTTTATTGACTTCGGGCATGGGGAATGCTTTGAATCAACTACAACTCAACCCAATAAGACAGAAAATTGCAAAATCGAATTTCTAAGAATTCAAATCTTATATGGATTTAATTTGCGCTTTAACCGATCTATTATCTGGCTGGATAGATTAAGCCTTCAATTCCAGCCGAGTTAAACGAACTTGAATTTAGTTAAGTTATATTAAAACTATTTGCAAGTGGATCCTTGGCGCTCTAACATCTTTAAACCATAATCCACTTTCAAAATCAAAAATCTCAAACACCTGCTCAAGTTCCTAATTCTAAACTATGATTAGCTCAGAAATCTTCATTCCCTGTGGATAGACCTTGAACTCATAGAGATTATTATTATATCGTGAAAAGGAGAGCTTAAGAGTCCTAAGGGGGGGGGGGGGGGGGGGGGGGGGGGGGGGGTTGAATAAGACTATGCCAAACAATCGAACTAAGTGTTGAATATGTAAATAAATCAGAGGTCTGAATTGCCTAAGTATTGAAACGTTGATTCCAAATAATTTGTAGGAAAACCTTCACCTAAAGTTTAGGCAGGACAACCTTATTTCACGAATTTCTTTAAAATCAAACTCCAAACTTTGCAAGAGTAAATATTATAATCATTCACCACTTTAATTGAAATGAAAATACAATCATTCGTCACAAATAAATTAAAAGCATTCACCATATAACACTGAGAATTATAGTAGTTCGGTGTGTCAACAACTGTTCTAAAATAGCCACACCTACTCCACTCCCAAAATTACTCTCCACATAATCTTGGCTTTCACTATGAAAAAGGTTCTCTTAGGGTCACCTTAAAACCTGATACAGTTCTTGTGATTTTATTGGGCTACCACAATCAAACCCCTCACTGAGATTTTCAGGCTATCTCAAACAAAACCTACACTGAGATTTTCTAGTTATCTCAGAAAAACCAAATAAAGAATTGAAGGTATACTTATCTTCACCGTAAAAGACGTTTCAAAAGTTGTAGTCGAAGAACCGCTTTCTTAAATGTCGATTGTTCAATGTTCAGTCAGATGGAAAAGGGTCTAGGATTCTATTGATTTTAATTAAGTTCAAACCAATGGCTACTTGAGTTAATTCCATTAAATCTCAAAAGAAGAGTAGAGTTTACTCTCTTTAGAATCAGAATGAAAAGACCTAAGATTTAGCAAATTAAACAAAAGCTATAGATAAAATTTATAAATACCGTTCAATAGGTTGCTGATAACTTGAGCTTCTTTCTCTCTCTCTCTCTCTCTCTCTCTCTCTCTCTTGCAGAAGGATTTTGATAATTAACTTAATATTTCGGATTGACAGAGGAACTCAGTTTGTAGGCAAAGAAGTTGAATCTATGACTAGCCCGAGGCAGTTTTGACTAGTTGAAGAAGACCAGATTCAGTTAAAAGGATTTTAGATTGCGCGGGATAAGATCTATCCAAACTTTGACTAGCCTGAGGAACAGTTCGACTAGTCGAAGAGCTCTATTCAACTAGTCAAATTTGGTCTTCAACTGGTTGAAGATCCAAAAATCTGAAAAGTTGTTGTTGTTGGACTTCAAGTCGAATTATCTCGGGCTAGTCGAAGGTCAAGCTTTGACTAATCGAACCAAAAATTTGACAAGTAGAATTTGCAACCAAAAAACGATTTTGCTTCAACTTCAACTTGGACTGGCAAAAAAAACTCAAACTAGTCGAACCAAACCTTAGGCTGGTGGAATTCTAAGCACACAAGTATAAAAACCCAATTTAAATAATTTTTTAAAGCACCTAATCCTAAGGCGTTTCTATGGTTTTATACTACCTGAGATATGTGAAATATTTAAACTTCTTTGTCTTGAATTTGGTTACGGACTTCATCTTGACTTTTAAGCTTGATCTTATACTTGAATATCAGTTGATCTTTAACTTGATCTTCTCTTGAGAATGTACTAGACTTGAGCTTGATCTTTTCTTGATCTTGGACGGGTCTTGAAGATCTCTTGTCAAGTTGCTTTGACTATATGAAATTTGACAACTAAAGTGTGCTTTAATCATTTTAGCACTTAGAATCACCCCCTTTGTCAATTTCGTGACAAAACACATATCATTACAAATAAAAAAAATAATGAAGTCTTGTAATCTTATTGTAGGAGCTTTTTGAAGTTCATGAAATCAAATGGTACTACTCCCCCTCAAATAGCATTTCCCCTGTACTGTCAAACATAGTATTCCATAGCATATAGCATTCCATACATAGCATTTCATATCATATAACATTCCATATGTCGCGCCCCAAACTCAAAAACCGGGCTCACGAAATTTTTGATCGCCGAATCCAGTGACGACAGCCTCCGTAGTACTCCATTCTCGGCTCCTGGTACCATACATCAGGTTCCGATCCTGGGATCCTACAAGGAGGATTTCTATAACATAAGTTTGTTTCATAATCAGCATACCTAAGATCATAACCCAACAATAATAACCACAGGAATATCATTCAAAATCCACAAGAATAAAAACTTTTACAATACAAGGCGCATAAGAAAGATACAATGACTAATAATCAGAACTCCAAAAGAAAGCTCCACTGCACGCTCTTGCTCCTGCACTACTACCGTCTAGCGTCACCTGCACGCATTAATCGTGCATAAGCTTATTGAAAGCTTAAAGGGCAGTGTAAGTGTGTGTAGGACAGGTGCCATAAATGCAATATCAGAGTATGCGAAATGTGCGGCAAGATCATGAATACCAATAGCCATAGCAAGGCTATGCAAATGCAAGGCAGGAATACCATCTGCTAACCAAAGGCTATGCAACTCAATGTAAAATACCATCAGCCATCCCAAGGCTAAGCAATGCGGGCCTATATAGCCAAGTGCCAAATACAATGTGCAATGGAATCATGTCAATCCTCATATCAAGTCCACATATCAGTACAGTTCCTCTTTGGGAAATCACTGTGGTCAAGTACACTCCACATAAATTGCCGCCTCTCTAGTCACGTAGCCTAGCGAGCATAAGAGACCTCACTACTCGCTTGTGGACAGCCAATTATCAACAAGGCTCGACGGTAACGGACCCATTTACTAGCTGGTTAAACTCAACCTAGCTTGAATGCCCTCTCACTCGGGCTGATAAGGCCACACTCTTTTCCAACCAACCACGATACAGTGGGAGACACAGCCCAATGGTAAAGGCACTAGTGCTCATGTTTTCCACTCGGTCTTGATGTTGGAGCATCTCTTGGTACCATGGAGGTTCTGGGAATTTCACCCAAGGACATCCTATGTGCCCACAGTTCTCAAACTAATATTCATGGTGTCCAAATCTAGCCATCCATAATATGCTTGTGGAGGCAACGACCTTGATGAAGCTAGGGCAAATATCAACCATGCTATGCAATGCTAGATGCATGAATCACACAAATCAATCATGCATCAGTCCTGCCCATAAAACGTACTCAAGAGGGGCTACTCTATCACTCAGGGAGTCCCATAACAGTCTGCCCAATAGCATAAACCATGACCAATCACATCTCAACAAAGCACACATATGATGCACATGGGAATGGGTTATGAAGATAACTAAGTATGTCATGCGACGATGTTGTACTCTCCTCATAATAAGATCGGGTCTAAGTACACATGGGGATGACTCATGAAAAAGAAATAAGTACATCATGCGGTGAAGTTATACTCTCCTCTCAACAAGGTAGGGTATAGGTACTTAGACAATTTTACATGGAATAAAAAGAGCATAACTAGTAGTGGGGGCCCAACAATTTGGGGTAGCCCACAAAGACTAAGAGAGCAATACTATGGGCCTAAAATGATAAGAATGGGCCTAACAAAGGGTCTAAGGTGGACATTCAATCACCAGTACATGAGAATGAGCATAACAAATAGGCCTAGAGGGGTCAACAATGGGAACATTTAACCACCATTGTCCCCTGGAAGGCGGCAACAAAAATTCTACCTAAAGCAAGGCCTAAGGCCCAAGTACTACCTAAAAAAAAAAAAGGGCAGCAATACATATATATCATATCACATAATGGGCCCCAAGAAAATGGCCCAAAACTCTCACACAACATTATGGGCCCAAAAAGGCAAACCGAATTCATGCATTATGTTGGACCTAGTGGGCAACCCATAAGCCCAAGCACATAGGCAAAAACATATCCAAGTTAGGTCAAATGGGCCCTTCAATATCAGCCCAAGTCTGGGTAAAATAGGTGGGCAATCAAAGACCTAATCACACATACAATTTAGCCCACCAAGTCCAGCAGAATGTGAAAACAGTCCATACACAAGGACTGGGCCAAGGCTAGATGTCCCAGCCCATCTGGACCTGCTGGACATCCGAAAAATCTAGACTATGTTGGGTCCTCATAAATCAACTAAAGGTGGGCCTCATAAGGCACTAATTAAGCCCAAAAATCTCAAGAATAAAGGCATGATGTATGTACACAAGTCTCTCCATTTGGTGGACCTCACAACCTCACAACTTTCAGCTATATACAAAATATTCTAAGGCCCCTTGCTGGACTTTCAGCCTACCCAAATTCCTGGGCCTGCTGAGGTCCAGCTGATAGTAAAACTGAATGCACATTAATCTTATGATGGCCAGCAATAATCACAGAGGCCCCCACCAGATGGAGGGTGAAGATACAACACATAAATTAAGTGGGCCTGCTGCTGGACTGCAAGTCCAGCAAAAGCCCAAAATATTGGGCGTCACACATGGGCTGGGCGGTCATGGACGACCTGCCCCAAAACAGCACCAAGATGGGCCTCACTTGTTGACGTCCCACCAAGGGATGGTCCCCATCTAAGTGAGCCACACACAAGGGAGTACAGCCTGGATAAAACATACATTAAGGTGGGCCACAAGGAGGAGGATGGCCAGCCCATTGCTGGACGTCAGCCCAGCTGGACGTCCAACGGTTGGTTTGCTGGCCTAGCTCCAAAATGGCTTGAAAATGGGTGGTCCTGATGGCCTCCAAGCACATGAGGAGGGTCCCAACATGATGGACCACAAAATGGGTAAGAGGGGAGGCCTCAATCTCATACATACATGAGTGGGCAGCAAGGTCCAGAAATAAAATTCTGCAGGAAAAAAAATATTGTTGTCCCTGCATGGAACATCCAATGGAGTGGGCCTAGGCCCACCCAAAAGAGGGAAAAAGGGGTGGTGATCATGCTCTTATCATAGTACAGCAAGGTGGGGTCCACAAAATTGACCCATCATCCCCAAAAATCAGCTAATACATGTGTTTTCCCTCTAATAAGCATGGCTGGTTGGTCAAGAATTTTAGACCATCCCACCCTTGGACGTGCTCCATTAGTTGTCCATTCATGGACAGTTGGAGGTGGGATTTAACATACATCAAGGTGGGGTCCACATCTCTAAGAATCATCTCTTAATAAGGATAAAACATGCCTATAATAAGTCCAATCTTCCATGCCAAGATCAATGAAAACTAACCTAGAAAACAGTCCAGAAATTTTTTGGACAGCAAGATATAACTGGACACATCAGTCCATAACTGCTGAATAAAGGGGAAATACTCCACAAAAATGGTGATATGGTCCACCTTAGTGGGTCCCATAAACATCCAAACTAAAACCCCTTCTCGAAACCCCTTGCATGCATCAAATAGGCAGCAAGTGGGATGTCAATGTCCAGGAAATGGACAGCAAGGGGTGTCCCACCTTGCTGGACGGTATGGACATTCCAGGGCCTCTAAGTGGGCCACACACACATCAAAAATCAATAATAGAGAAAGGAGAAAGGAAATTCGTCCATATGAGAGGGGGGTCCGCCACTATTGAGGCCCTCTCCATCATCACAACCATACAACATTCACTATATCATGATGCAAGCTAGATCTTACACATGTATGGATCTAGAAATCGAATTTAAGGTGGGGATGCCATCCCCACCAAGGATCTAGGGTCTAGATGACCCCATAAGCTATGGATCAAAGAAAAATTGCCATGATGGGGTCCATGAAGAATGGCCTCATCTATGAAGCATGCATGCATAAGGTGGGCCATTGACCACACCCATGGAGACATGGGGGACCTCCACCATCAATTGGTGGGCCCCACAAGCTCCTATGAAGAAAATAAAGAAGATCTAAGAAGAAAAAATTGAAAACTACTCTAAATGCTCACCCACCTCACAAGAACTCATACTTTCTCCTATCACCAAGCTCCTCTAGCTCCAAGGGATAGAGATCAACGGTTGAGATTGAGTTTTAGGGGTTAGATTTAGGGAGAAATGAGAGAAAAGAGTGCTGGAATTTGCTAGAGTGGTGGATTTTTTTTCTCTCTTGCAAATGGAGAGGAAGAAAGGAAAATGAAGAGAAATGAGAGAGAGGGAGAGAGATGTAGCAAGAGAATGATTAGTTTTTTGAAAAGAAGGGTTATAATTACACATGGGATAGGGTGTTGTTATGATGAGTTTGGGAGAAAGAACCCATGCTTGCTAGGGGCTAGGGGTCTAGGCTAGCTAGGTTAGTTAGGCCATCATGGAATGGATGATGTCATGCTTCCTAGGGTGGCATGCACACATGCTAGGTGGGTCCCACCAACACAATCAAGGGTCCAAATAAAGCACGACCTACAACTTTTGATGTACACATCAGATTTATGCATGAGATGCGGTGTTGGAACCACGGTGCCAACGCGGTCGCAAAGTTATAGGTTTCAGGTCGATTCGGGTTGGGTTTATAGGATGGGATTTAAGGATGATCGCAAATGCTACCTACAGGTCGCGGGTCGCTGGAATTCGACCGGTAGGACCGCAGGACCTAACAGAACAAAACGGATACTCGGTTAAAGGTCTGACACCATACATAACATTTCATAACACTTTTTCATAGCATATTACATGACATGCATTCTCCAACCAACTCTCCCCCTTTTTGTCACAAGTTGACAAAGGAAGAACAACAAGTTTGATAGACAATGAATATTAAGAAGAAACATAAGATATAGCTATGAAATAAGTGGAGTAGGAATTAAGCATATGAAATAAGCATATGAAGTAGCAAATGTCAGGAAAGCAAATGACATTAAAGTGTTTAGGGAGTCTAAAGGAAAATCATCTAAGCACCATCACAAAAGTAAAGTTTAAAGTTTACATATCCATAAAAATAAGTTCCACCAAAAGTCAACTAATCTCAATCCGACCCAAATGAGGAAGGAGTAGGAATTGACGGGTCAAGTTGATTCAAACTCCGGTTTATGCGATGGAAGTACTTCTTCAAGTACTTCAATGAAGACTTGTGGGATTGAACCAAATTTTCCCGAGATATATGCATTGCTTCAACCTTCTCCTCCAAAGATTTGAGACGCTCATCTACCTGGGACGGCTGGTAGTCGGGATCTTCCAAATCATCGAATTCTTCCAATTCATCAAAAATATTATCCATGGTTGTGTCTTCAGGTTGTTGTGCTTCTGCCTCTTCTTCACTTTGACCAGGAAGAGGTTTCAAGTTCATCTTATTCAAATTAGAATTATTGAAAGGGAGTTCGGATTCCGGTGCCCTAGACGATGGAATATGAACATTACAGTGCAATGCAAGACAAGTCATAAGATATGAAAAAGGAGTTGAACCATGCTTGGGATGCAAACACGTATGTCCGATACAACAGAATGAAAAAATCGTCATAAGATATGCAAAAGGAGTTGAACCATGCTTGCTTCTCAGTATTGGACATTTTGTCAGTTAAACCGACATTAGGAATGCCATCGTCCACAACTGTAATTTTCATCAGCATTGAAATAATGTACCGAGTAACTGTGAATGTCCCTTCAACGAATTTAATCATGAATGTTAGATCATCAAGGGATACATCACATATCGATGCATACATTCCTTGTGCAATGAAGCAGTAAGCCATTCCACCCCAACCCAAAATGCCTTCCCAAACGACTTCGATGAGAATGGGAACAAGACCAAAGGAAGAAATATGATCAAGATTAACTGATCTCTCGATGATAATATCCATTGTCCGAAAATTCCTAACGTGCTCTGAATCTTCTTCGAGGGCCCGTAGGGTTCTCACACCAAGTGGAGTCAACCTATATGATGAGCTAGGACGACTTTAGTGTGCTGCGGTTTTCTTTGTTCGAACCTCTATTATGGTTAGCACAATATAGAAATCAAAGAAAGTGAAAGGAATGAAACTAGATCAGTTTTTGAAGAAAACTCATCTCAAAGTGGGTTAAATCAAGAATACAACACCCAAAAGATATTTACTAACAATGATTTACCAAATACAAGAAGGAAATTGGAAGAAAAACACTTGCAAGCAAGAATGGTTGATGGGTTAGCCGAGGAAGAAGAAGAGAAATGAATAGAAAAGTGACTTTTCTCCCTTTTTAGGTGAAAATGCTCGATCTTGGACTGGTCAAGTATGTGCTCGAGTAGTCGGAAAATTCAACTAGTCAAGTATGTACTTCGACTGATCGAAAATCACAAATTTTTGATTTTTTTTTGTTACTTATTTATTTAAAATTTTATCATTATTAACATTTTATGCATTTAATAAAAATAAACATAAACAAACAATGCATAAAAATAAACAAGATAATTATTTAACAATTCACAAACCAATATCATGCTTTAAGTTAGAAAATCTATTTCTGTCAAGAGGCTTGGTCAATATGTTTGCAAGCTGCTTCTCAGTTTGAATGTATTCAAGCATGATAGACTTGTCTTCAATTAATTCTCGAATATCGATATGTTTCATACGAGAATGTTGAATTGAATTTTTTGAAATATTAATTACGCTTGAATGATCGCAGTATAGAGTCATTGTATCTTGCGTAATTCCGTAATCAACTAGCATTCTTTTCATCCAAATTAGTTAAGTGAAATCATTTCTAGCTGTAATGTATTCAGCCTTAGCTGTAGGAAAGATACTGAGTTTTGTTTCTTGCTGAGCCAAGATACTAAGCAGTTTCCTATGTAGAAACATCCACCACTGGAAGATTTTCTATCATCAATATTTCATGCCCAGTCCACATCAGTATATCTGGCAATTTGTACAGGTGTATCATGCAGATACAATAGTCCTAAGTTAGCAGAACTTACGACATATCTGATTATCTGTTTAACAATAATTAAATGTGATTTTTTAGGATTAGATTGATATCTAGCATATATTCCAACACTAAAAACAATATTAAGTCTACTAGCAGTTAAGTATAGAAGACTACCAATTATGCTACGGTATAGATAAGAGTCTACACTTTTACCTAATTCATCCTTCGAGAGTTTAAGAGTCGTACTCATTGCAGTCTGGAAATTTTTTCCATTCTGAAACCCAAACCTTTTTACAAGGGTCAAGGCATATTTGGTCTATGAGATGAATATACCATCTTCAAGTTGTTTAACTTGTAATCCAAGGAAATAGTTTAGTTTGCTGACCATACTCATTTCAAACTTGGATTTCATTAGATCTGCAAACTCAATAGATAAGTTAGTGCAAGTATATCCATAAATGATATCATCAACATAGATCTGAACTATCAGTATATGATCATTATATTTCTTGACGAATAAGGTTTTATCAACACTACCCATAATAAAATTATAACTAAGTAAAAATTTATTCAATTTTTCGTAACATGCCCCGGGAGCTTATTTCAAACCATAAAAAGCCTTTTTAAGACGGGATGTTCACAACCCCAAGTATAGGGTCACGATGCAGTAATAATATCGGTGAGACCGAGGTCGAATCCACAGGGACTAATCTTGTACGTTTTTTTAAAGTACTTAGAACTATAAGAAGAAGAAGATCTAAATCTGAATTCTAGAATAATTGGAAGTGATTGTGACTAAAGTTAACTTAAACTTGTGAATTTAAAGTGCGAACTAGGGTGCCAAGGATCCACTTGTAGCTATTAAGATGCTACCTTACTTGATTCAAGAGATCTAACTGGAGTCCGTGTCCTATCTTATCCAGTTGGAGAAAGAGATGGTCAAATCTTTGAACTTCTCATTGATCTAACCTCAATGGAGGAGAATTGTGGAGATTGGAAGGGATTCCATCACCCAACCATGCCCAGGAGATGATGACAAACAACAGGATTTACCAATCTAGCAATCTTAAATAGGAAAAGAAGATATTCAAAGCTATCGCAGTGTCTATTGTAATTTGACTCACAACAAACCATAGAAAATTGAAAATATTCCTTAAAATCAACTAGAAACAATGAAGTTCAACATAAACATGAATCAAAGCAAAGTAAACATCTCAATCACGCTACAAGCTTCACCTCTTAGACCTAGCTAAGAGGTTTAGCCAACCATAGAAATAATTGAACTAAGAACTCTTAAACAAAGTATAAAAATGTTTCGACAAGAAAACAAATGTGTTTGATTTGGAGGATTTATTCAATGATAACAAAGAAAGAATGAGAGAACATTGATCAAATTTATCTGAGTTTATTTACAACCTCGGATTCCCTTGATTCTGAAAAATAAAGTATAATTAATGCAATGCAATGAATGAAAAAGAAGACAGTCCGATGGCGATTCCAACATCATTTCGACAGTTGCTTCAGTCATCTCCTAGGACTTAGGAGGAATGTTGAATTGATCAACCAGTCTTCAAGAATATGGGGATTGTACGGGCTTGAAGCCCTTGATCTGACCGTTGAGATCAGTTCCGAGCATCTTTTCGGTCATTCTTCCTTGAATTCTCCTTGAAATGTGGAGCGGTCCCTTGAAATGTGGCACGGAGACAACTAGGGGACCGAGATCAATGAATTTACATGGTTAGAATCTGTGAAAATCAGGTCGCTTACATTAAACGGGCCTAAACAATCACCCAGAACGTAAGATTAGAGGGTTGCCACCATCAGTTCTGCTCGAAACTTTGTATACAGCCTTGGGACCACAAATTAGTCGTACACGTCAAATTTCAGCTTCTGGATCCCGGTGGAAATGGCTAAACTGACAGATCAACCCTAGAATCCTGATTTGGGGCCCGCTTAATATCTGGATATGCTTCAAATTCGGTCTCAACCCCTTAAATACAGTGGCAAAATGGATGGACGGAGCAGATTTCTCACGAACATCACTATGGACCCACATGTACATTGCATGTACATGAAGTACTATGCACTTGACGCGCACCGCACCAAGTTCTTTGGTCAAAGTCGGTTAACCCGAGCTTCTTCTTCAAACACAACAGCGTGCGGACGCTGTTTCATTGGGTTTGATTAGTGGGGTCCACTCTCTGCTCCATTGAATGATCTGATCCGTCCGTTCACTTCAGAGGGTGGGCATTACCCTTGCGTAGGTGTCCTTTTGTCACCATGCAAGCTGTTGCAGAATCTTAGTCGTTAAACATGAAATGAACGGTGAAGTAGACAACCTCGTGGGCCACACTAATTTCACTCCAAACACAGTCCTTCCTGGATGGTTTTTTGTCCTGAATCCAATGTATGGAGTGGAGGCCATTACACTCCACAGAGTCGACGTGCGTCAACTCTGCTTGTAATAGAGGCTTCGTCTTTTCATTGTGGGCCACCATCATGAGTGAAGGGTTGATCCAGACCATCCATCAGGTAGAGGGAGCAATACCCATCAGAGTCATGCTGATCTTTGACATCCATGTCCGCTCAAATGATTGTTACAGTGATCGCAAGGAGACCGTTCAGTTGCCGTTGCAGCTTGATTATCTCAATGGGCCACATCAACAGATGATCAAAACTCACCATTCACGGTCGAAATCTCGAGAGGAATCTGGTGGACGGTGTGGATCTCTTAAAAGATGGCTATATTAGAATTCACCAGCAGCACTGTGGAAGGAGAAATGGATTTCTTCCTCTATTTACGTTGTGCGAAACCTTTGAAGATGGCATTATGTGGAACCTTTGAAGATGGCGTTGTGCAGAACCTTTGAAGATGGCGTTGTGCTGAACCTTTGAAGATGGCGTTGTGTGGAACCTTTCTTTGGAGAGTGTTGTGCACGAACTCCATTGTGCGACGCACAACACTCCAGCGCACAAAGCTCCCTTTCTACTTTCTTCTCCCTTTCTCTCTTATGATTCTCCCTCTCTTGTTTCCTGGCCCACTAACTGTAACGCCCTGAAAATCGGGGGTCGAGCATAAACTCAACTCCCGAGTTCCAGAACATCACTTATGCAACAAAATGAATGATGATTGAATGTTGACTGTATTCGTGCATTGAACATGAGTGAGATTAAGCCAAAACAGCATATCATACTCCAGAGACAATTAAATTTGCAAGTGGAAGACTGTGATAGATAGATAAAATATATAAACTATGATGAGTCTCCAGAGTGTGATAACATTACCAGGTTAAATAATTACAAGTACAGTTCTAAAATATACCAAATGTGAGGAAGTGTAATGTCTCCTATCCCAAGTACCATAGCCCCGTCAATACAATATCAGGTCTTCATTGACCTGCCAGAGAGATACAGATAGGAGAACTCCTGCTATCATCATAGAAGTAGTCCGGCTGCTTCACAAGCATCGCATCACCTGAAACTCAACAAATCTGGTTGGTGTGTACAACACCGTCCCGTAACGTGGGAGTGAGTAGCTAACTCAGTGGAACAATAAAGCATAGGTTAACATGTTATCAATTCAATCAAGCAGTAATGATAAAGCAGTACAATCAAACAAGTTTAACTACTCTTATTAAATGCAAGTATGAAATGACATGATGAATGCCTTTGCCAAACCACCCTAATGCGACATCATCTTACGTTCGCGAATGCATACCTCTCTTAGTGCTCCACATCTACTAGGCACATGCGGTGCGATGATGAGCATGATTACCGAGTTATTATTAGTCCATTTCAAACTGCAGTATTGGGAAACTAAGGTACCTCCCTTGTATCATTCCCAAACATGATCCATTCTAGGGTCGTCAATCCTAGTTAATCTCATACGGTATTATGGTTCGAGAGGCATCGCGAAGGCATCGCAAAGGGCTCGTCACCCGTCAGCATGGATACAGATCTCACCGTATGCGGCTCAATTGCTGACCGTCAGCTCGAGTACAGGTCTCACCGTACTCGGCTCAATCGCTGGCCGTCAGCTCGAATACAGGTCTCACCGTACTCGGCTCAACTCATACTCTAGTTGCTGTGAAGGGCTCGTCGTCAATCACAGACCTTGGAGTATACTCGAAGATACTACGAAGGACTCGTCGCCCGTCAGCACGAGTACAGATCTCACCGTACCCGGCTCTCGCCGTAAGTATCGACAGCTCGAATACAGTGTCCCATACCACCGTATTCGGCTCACGAGTTTGGGTTGTTCAATGGTCACTACGGGGAGGCACGTGGCCCCAGCATAGGCTGACAGCTCGGCCACGGTGTCCCATACCACCATGTCCGGCTCATGAGTCTTAGCGGATCGAGGTACCATGGTTAACGGGATTTCCACTGGTAAGTTTGGTACCCTAGGTTCAAGCAGTAATGACCAAACATGGTGAACACACATTCGACATATCGGGTTATTTGACGAGCTCGGCTAGCTCGAGCGTACAACAAGTTGAACGACATGAAGTGCATAAGCACATCGCGTGGCCAACCACTATTGCCAACCGAAGTACAACTCGAGTTCGTTGAACACAT
Source organism: Magnolia officinalis (assembly GCA_021015155.1). Taxonomy (NCBI): domain Eukaryota; kingdom Viridiplantae; phylum Streptophyta; class Magnoliopsida; order Magnoliales; family Magnoliaceae; genus Magnolia; species Magnolia officinalis. The sequence continues at coordinate 34,810,735 of JAJHSJ010000008.1, forward strand.
CTCACGTGGCAAATGAATCACAGCCACGAATTCAACTCTGGTACCGATTGTCTGGACTATAATCATAGCCCCAAACACAATCAATTACAGATACATAAAACAGTAATGGATCAAGATTCAAATAATACAATCAAAGTATGGTATTTTCCGTTTAGGGTTGCTAGGGCTGTTGCATGCAATCGTTGCTCCACTCCCCAAACACCCATGACGGATCATACAACGTAAATATGAATTTAAACATATGCATTACATAGATAAAATCATAAAGCAGTTGAGCATGTTATGAAGCACAACACAAGCATGAGTTTGTACATGTTCAATTCCTAATCACACAACTATCCAAGGAGATCATACACATAGTTAAAAGAGGTTGAGAATCATATCTCAACACCCTTGTACATTACAATTTGCTAACTACTACTCATTCAGACATTTCAAGAAACACTTAAAAAAAACATACATCAACATACATGACATATGTCGATCACATAGGCATTAGGCCAAATCCTTTCACTAGGGAGTTGCCCCAATCATAACACGCGTACACCCACGACGGGTAGTCATGGCAAGCAGGAATCCAAGTTCCGTATTCATTCAGTCATTTCCACAAACACTTGGGCCACACATTTTAGCATATATAGTGTATGTTGGCCGTGGCGTGATTTAGGGCAAATCTTTTCGTCAAAGGGGGTATCGCCAATACAACAATCATGAGTCCATGACAATTATTCATGGCAAGCACGAATGAGAATTCTATACTCATTCAGTCATTTTCACAATCACTTAGAATACACTATTACAACATACATGGTGTATGTTAGCAAAACATGTATTAGGGCTATCCTTTAGCTAAGCGAGTATTTTATCCATGTATAATATATTACTACAGCAAATAATCATGATAAATACATCTCCAAAATTTATACGTATACAGTATTTTCTAGAATACGCAATTTCAACATACATAGTGTATATAAGTAAAACATGTATTTAGGTGAATCCTTTTGCCAAATAAGTATTTTATCCATATATCGTATATCCATACAACAAATAAACATGTCAAACACATTTCCAAAAAATATACGTATACCGTACTTTCTACAAATACCTAGAGTATGTAGAATTCCATATTTTTCATCTTTAATCGAAACGGAAAACGGACAGCACTTTGTACATGTGTAATTGCATGCAGATCATGAATCTATCATTATCTGACATTGAAAGCGTTGAAAACCATAACCTATACACCTAAAGTCCACACCTTTTGTCGTAGAATCGTAACGAAGTCGATAGGTTTGCTAAGCTTCCGAATTCGGCAGTTTGACAACCTATAGAACGGAATAGGTTAGCTATTTCATAACCTACAACCACCCAAGCCCCAAATCAGATTAGGGTTAGGGTTTCTTACCTAGAAGCGGAGCTGGAATCGCCGGGAAAGCGATTAGAACGGAGCGGTGTAGCTCGTAAAGCGGCAGGGAAGAGTGGCAGGGAAGCTCTCCCACTGCTCCCACACTTTCTCTCTCTTTTCTCTCTCTTTTCTCTCTCTCAAATCCCAAATTCGTATGGTTGTGAGAGAGAAGGTTCTAAGGTCCTTATATAGTCTAAAAACTCACCGAAATAAACTTGGGAACAAGGTATACTTGGGTTTTATCCAAAAGGCATCTGTTTCAGCTCAACGGAGGACTTCCGGCGGGCCTCCTTAAGCCAAAGGTCGGACTTAAGCTCACAGACATCGGATCTACGTTCTATTAAGTTTTCATTTCAGTGGGATTTCCAGATCACGCGTGGCAGATCAGTTTCAGTTCAACGGTCAGCGGATCTCGATCAGAGATTCCGAGTACATTTAAATGTGTATGAAATTTCTCCTGATCCGAGGGTGTAATTTGGTCTGATTCTGACGGTCTGGTTGCTTAAAACTGATCCGCAAGCGAGAGGTGCCAGATTACTATTCAAGATATTTATTTTGAAATTATTTCACATTTCTCACACTCTTAACTCCGAGCTCAAGCGAATAGCGCTGGGACACTATCTAGATTTGATTTCCGAGATGGTTGTCAAGCCCAGCGAGGCAGTCCTAAGTCCTTAACTTCGTGTTAATCGGACTTCCGATGTGCGGTCCAGATCTGATACGGAGTTTCAAGACGCTCCCGAGAGCAGCCGTGTAATGAGATTGATCCTAGATTTTAGGGTAACCTAGCGTCAATGATTCTACAAGTTTTGGGTCTTGCAGATCGTATTTAAAGTGATTGGTGCTAATTTCACAGGTACTCTAGTTTCACACTAGCTAGTTCTCGCCTAATTTCTAAAGGATTTAGTCCTGTATGATTTCTATCTGAGGTGGTACCTGGGCCTTTGTAGTTTGTATATAAAGTGATCCAAGTTATACTACTTAGCTAGTTTAGGATAGTGTCTAGGATGAAAGTGCTTAGAAAAATTGAAAGAACAAAGTAGTGAAGGGTGGGATTTGTGAAGGAAATGGGTTCAGAAGCGATTTTAGACTGTGGGGTTCAGTTCTGACGAATTAATAAGGTGTTAGGAGCAACCCATTGCCTAAGGACGTCTAATCACAGGTTGGCAAAAATCCGGGATGTTACACTAACTGATCTCCCTTCCTCGAATGTGGCAGGGGAGGGGTATTTATAGGCCCTTGCTCTCTTACAAAGTGGTGATCACCACCACTTATCCCTTCACATAAGCACATCTACTTCTCTTAAATAACGGTGTCCACCAAGCTTCTCTCTTAAATGGTGGTGTACAACCTCTCCATTAAAATGACACTTGTGCACCCTTTATTATCAAAACACCCTCCTTACTGCTTTTTACTGAAATACCTAAACTACCCCTGGACATGGATTTTTACCAAAATACGTAAAATACCTCCAGACATGGATTTTTACCAAAATACCTAAAATACCCCCGGACATGGATTTTTACCAAAATAAGGAGTGAATGACCCGGACAAAGATCTGCACCATGGAATTCTCTAACCAATGCAATGGAATATTTTTTATGCCGCAGCAGATGCCCCTTCGATCCTTCTTTGATTGATTCCTGAAATCAAATGGAGGATCGATCTTCCTCCGCCTGAAGAATCTTGAATGAACTGCAACTGAAGGATGACTGAATGATCAAGCTTGCATGGAAGATTGGATGGTCATACTTGACCAGAAGATCAAATGATCGCGTTCGATCGGAAGACTGGAATGCTCGCGCTCGAACGGAAGATTTGAATGATAACGCTCAATCGGAAGACTTGAATGATCACGCTCTAAGATTGCGCTCGATTGGAAGACTTGATGATCGCGCTCGAATGGAAGACTTGAATGATCGCGCTCGATTGGAAGACTTGAATGATCGTGCTCGATGATCGCGCTCCAACGGAAGACTTGAATGATCGCGCTCGATTGGAAGACTTGAATGATCGCGCTCGATCGGAAGATTTGAATGATTGCGCTCGAACCGAAGATTGGATGATCGCGCACGAACAAAAGACTGGAATGCCCCCAGTCAGTAGTGTCAAGTTGATGCTTTCTTCAGAGAGGATAAATTCTCTTTTCATCGAAACTCGTCACTATGACAGCTGTGACGACTTCATCTTTGAGTAACTTGGCCAAGGAATTATCTTTCAATGCTGCTGCTGCTGCAACGGTCCCTTTGATCAGCTTCTGCAACTCTTTCTTTGAACTTTGTGTATAGGGAGTTGTTCTTTAATGTTGCCGCTATTGTAACAATCCTTTCGATCGTTTCCTTCATCCATGATTTGTATAATCCAAGCTTTCGAATGATAACCTTTCCTGCCAAATTAATCGGAATTAGTATCTCAATACATTATAATTTTCCAACTTAGCTTCATGAAGTATTGATAATTTTGAAATATATTGAAAGCTTCTTCTTCTCTTTTTAAGTTGATTGTGATATTCGCAATATGATAACGATTTAATCATTTCATCTTTATGCTTATCATCATTCTTTGCATTGCACTCTTTGCTCATTATATTGCGCTTTTGGAGATGTCATCTCCAGCTCCAAAGGTTCAACTGTTGAGTTTCTTTGCTGAATCTTTTCTAGCTTGTGTTCCTTGGCATAGACTTTTCCTTAGATTTTTGAATGACTCTGAAAAATAGATAAGACTTTTTTCAGTTTCCATTTAATTGTTTTTCAAAGGTCATGGAAGTTATTGATGATGATTCCGTTTATTCTTTGTCTCCATCGGATCTGGTACTTGAATCTTGCAATATCATTATTAGGATAATGAGAAGTTCCGGCATCGGGCCATATAATTGGACTTTAATATAAAAGCAACTTTTGAACGTTCGCACTGAATCATGCTTCATGATTCTCAGTATATGAATTCCTCCACCATGCATAAGAAATTATCAAAAAGACCAAGGCATAGATTACTTTAAAGACATAGATCATGCCCCCTTTCTAGGTTAATTTCGCATAAAGATTTCTTCAGAAGACAATACTTCCGAAGTGAAGCCTGGTGATACCCTTAAAGGAAGGATAATCTTTGTTGCTCCTTTAACGAATCCAAAGAATATATCTGAATCTTTAGATTGTCCGGAAGAGAATGATAATTCTTCACTAATTTATTCTCTGTCGCCTTTGAAAATCTTGTGTGATAGTATCTTTCTCCATCAAGAAGGCAAGAGACAAAAAGACCTTATGGCTCTTGTCAATATATTAATTAACCTTGAAGACTTGAACTTTTGAGTAGATAATTGTCAATATCTTGAAGGCATTTACCGTTGCTATAATTTGAACCTGATTCAAGAGAAACGCATTTTTGTATGTTGTTTACTCATTATTTAAAATTTTCTATCAGGCAATTGCATATTTGAGCATATCTAAAGTGCTAAAGTGAAATATGTATCTGCAGCATTTTAAATGTTATACATAGTTTATGCTTTTGAGCAGTGGAGCTAGTGTACTTTGATTGACCATACTTTAACTGGACAAGACTAAACTTGACCGGACTTGACTGGACTTGACTTGACTAATCTAGATTGAACTAGACTGGACTGGACTGGACTAGATTCACACTACTGGACTGACACTTACACAGTTTAGGCTCTTGAGTAGTGGAGCAACACACAGTTTAAGCTCTTGAGTAATGGAGCAAGCAGTTTCTTAGACTCATGCGGGAGTCGGGTCTCACGTGATGGTCTCTGTAACTCTTAGGAGTTCACTGGACTTCTCACAGCCTGGTGAGTTCACAAACTGCGGTTGGAATTACGCACAGGGTTAGCCATGGTAACTCTCTAGAGTCACAGAGCTCACAAGGTGACTTTTGGGGTACCAAATCTAGGGTCACCAGTCCGTCAATGAGTAGGTTTAAGCCCTTCCTCATGAGTTAGTACTGAAATCAAGCCAAAGATCTGGGGGGTCTTACACATGATAGGCCTATGTATGGACATGGCTAAAGAGCTCATACAACAGCCCACGTTTTCTTAGTCTGCAAGGTCGATCCCATTCACGGGAGGGCATTTTCCTCCGTTCCCCGTGACGCTGCCGAAAAGCTATACAGACGGCATTGGTTTTTCGCGTGACTGGCCGTTGAGGACTTTTTGGCCTTTTAGGCTTTTAGTCACTGGTCTGTCAGCTGCCCGCATGAGTATACGTATGATGGCCTTCACGGGCTTTTTAGGGCCACTGGCTTCTCACCACTGCCCGAATGGCTAAAATGATGGGTCTTATGCGTAGCTAGCCATTTTTTAAGGCTTGACTAAGCTACCTTCAAATGATAAACAACCATCGCTATCGTCAACTTTATATGTGGTTGGCTATATAGTTTATTCCACTTCTAAAAGATGGTGGATCAATAATTAATATTTCATCGCTGCTGATAATGTTCTAAGAACATTCATATCATGTTTAAAATAGTGTATCAGCTTGGCGATGATAGCAATTTTGATAAAATGAGTTTATATGAGCGATCGATGGCGACAACAATAGTTGCTAATTTTGGCGATAATCATTGGTACCTGGCGATTCTGATGGAAATATTTGATGTCGGCGATAATCGTCAATACCTTGACAGCAATCATCAATGCTTAATAGCAATCATCAATGCTTGACAGCGATCATCAATGTTTGACAACGATCATCAATGCTTGACAGCGATCATCAATGCTTGACACAATCATCAATGCTTGGTAGCGATCATCAACGCTTGTATTTGGCAATGACTTAATATGCTTAAAAGCCTCCATTTTATTCATATACACAAAAGAAATACATTCTATGGTGAGAAATATATTTCATAGCTTTTACGCACTTGTCTTGCCCCCTTTTGATTAGGAAGCATTTCTCTGGGAATCTTCGTAATCAAAATCACGATGTCGCAACCTTCAACAAATATACTGACGCCATATCATCTCCTTTTTTTTTTTCAAAGATTAGTTATGCCCCTAGTCTCTTACTAATTATGCCTTTGTACTCTTATTTCTTCTCTTATGTCGCACACCTTAACAATCTCGCCTTTATCAACTGTCTTCTGTAACTTGTTCTTTAAGCCATTCACTTTTCTTTCTTCTTTAATTGTATCTCCTGAATTTCTCCTGAGATTCGAAGTCGATTTGAAAATTTACGCTTTTATTCATTCGCATGAGGGAGAGTACATGACTTTTTCTTTCACAATCCTTTTACTCCTTTACTTGTTGGTGACAATCGTTAATGCTTAATAGCAATCATCAATACTTGCTATCGTCAATGCTTGCTTTTGCCCCAACTTTGACCTGTAAAAATTGATATAGACAATTATCATCCCGGGGAATCAATGATTACCGCATTTGAGATTCTGAGATTTTGGCATTCTGAGACTTTGCTGGCTGGCATTCTGAGACTCTGCTTATCTTGCCCCCTGAATAATTGTGTTATGAATATTTTAAGTCAAAACGCTGTGAATCTTCTTGGTTAAAACGCTGTAAATCTTCTTGATTAAAACGTTGTAAATCTTCTTAGTCAAAATGTTGTAAATCTTCTTGGTCAAAACGTTGTAAATCTTCTTGGTCAAAAAGTTGTAAATCTTCTTGGTTAAAACGTTGTAATTCTCCTATCAAGTGATTGTTTTCCTTTGGGATCGTATGTCATTACTCTCTCTTTTTTTTAATGTCTTCTTTTATGACAATTTTACTATTGTCAATCATCTCCTGTAGAATATTCTTTTCTTCTTTGCTTCATTTCCTTTGAATACTGTAACCATGGCAGTTTGATTGCCTCTGCAGCTAGCGATTGATTCCTCATAAGCAGTATACCGTCCTTCTTTGACTGTATGTTTCCCTTAGTCCTTGAATTGTCCAATCTCTTTCTTTACTTTCTTATTTGTAAAATCGCCAATGTTTTCTTCTTCAGAAGATTCAATCTTTTACTTTTTAACAATCCTTCATTTTGCTTCCTTTCTTCTGCAGTATTTGTTGCTATTCTCTCAAGACTTTCAAATAACTGATTCATATGGGAGTTGAGCAGCTTCACTTTGACTCACTCTTCTACTCTGGAAAGTTGTGACGATGCCCCCTGGATTCTCTATTGACTAATGAATTCGTTAATTCATTAATTGATTCGTCTACTTGTTTGCGAGCAATGTCTGATTCAGTCGAACTAACTTCTAATCAGAACTAACTTCTCATCTGAAGGCTTTCCTCAAGGTTTACTGTTGTTCATGGTAGTCGCTGCTGGAAAATTAGGGCCCTTAGTAACATGTTCATCTACTGAAGGCTGATTAATATCTTGTTGGCAAATTTTCTATTTTCTGCACACTTCAAATGTACTAATATCAAATGAGAAAGTGAAAACTGCATTGCTGATGCCGTCAAGGAGGATAAACCGGCAGATCGAACCCTTCATTTTTTATTTGATCGATCCTTTCACAAATCTCAGTTATCTCCGTCAGCTTGATCGAATCACCATTATCCCTGTACGCGCAATACCCTATACCCTTTGCGCGGGTCTGCACAACCAATCATGGTTTGCGCGAGTCATTGTAAAGGTCTCAACACACTTGTTAATCCGATGTTGCATAGGTGCATGCGACATCCTATACCATTTGCACGGCCGTGCACAGCCGGTCATAGCTTGCGTGGACCGATGTAAACACATGAATTCCTACTCTTTACCTCATTCTTCTTTATGTATCCTTTCTTTCTAATCTTCTTTCTTCTTTCTTTCTTGTCTCCAATATCCTCTCATTTCTCAAAGGTAATGTATGATGGAAATTTCGTATACTTTTGTGCATTAACACACTATCATTCGTCCTTCATTGTTTCGCTATGCTACTAATAAAGCAAAAACTACTTTCGACATTACCTGGCATTGTCTGGTTTTTTTTATCGCAACTGATTTGATCTTCCTTGATACTTTCTGGTATTGTTTTTTGATACTTTCAACATTACCTCACTTCTTCGTCACTAAGTAATCCTACCATCCATGGTAAGACGCGTTCTACCAATTTCAGTGACATCACACACAAGCTTTCATACAGAAGCTCTCGCTATTTTGTAAGACCGATATGCTCACAAGCAACAAGAAGAACCTCAACTTCCTCGCCATGGAAGTGCTTCTGTATGATGCCCATTATTTGGTCAACATGTGAGCACAACTTTGCATAAAAATCAGTTGAATTTGAATTGGCTCCAACACTCTGAATGCTTCAGCATGCTCCTGAGCAAACGATAATTCCCTGTCTACCGCTGGGAATATAACCTTATCCTCCGCAATGCCATGGAAGATGTATGCTTCAACAATGAATTGTAACCTCTCATTGAAAGCTGATAAATCAGAGAAACTCCTGAAAGTTGTATCTTCCATGCCTCTTCAGCTATATCATTCGACTCTCTTTTTATAGCATTGTGCCAATACAATATTTCATCAATCGGATGTGCTACAATTGAATCAATAACTGACTCTAGATGTTTCCTTTTTCTAGTCTTGGAAGATTCATAAGTGCACCACCCTTTCTCTGTTTGATCTATTAACTGGCCATGTGTGGGATCCACATAGCACTGCAGTTGAGGATCATCTTTAGAACTTTCAATAACCTTGGCAGTAATTTTTCCCATCCATCCAGGTGAATATGACCTTTTGAAGAAGCTTTTCACCCGGGACTATCTTGCATAAGCATTTCAGCATATCTTGATGCTCATCAAGTGAAATAGAAGAAGAAAGCCATGGAAGGAACCCTGCCATCATATTCATAGGGATGTTGCAAAAGAACTGCCAGACCAAGGAAACCTGTTCTTTGAATGAAAACTTATCTACAAGTAAGGGGAAGACCTGTTCCTCTTCCTTAGACATATGCTGACTAACTGATGTTTGAATCACTCGCGCACAAGAAGCTAGCTCTCTCTGGAAGCTGTCATCGTTCTGACATTATTTGTCTTTGATCGAAACTGATTTGATCTTCTCTGACATTTTTTTGGTGGAAGTCTATTGGATATGAAGTAAACAACTACATTAGTCGGGAAAAAGATCGCTGCGGTATATCTTTCATTCAGAACAGAGTGATAGTTAATTTATTAAATAAAATCGTACTTTATTTTTAGAGATGAAGAGGAGGATATTCCCGTTGAGAGTCGCCATTTTGGCGTCTTTACAGACACCAAAAAAGTGATAAATGTTCTCTAAATATTTTCTAAGTTACCATCGAATAATAGGTCCCCAGCAGAGTCGCCATTTTGTTTTCTTGTTGAAACAAAAACAACTAAGGAAGAAGAAGAAAAACTCTTAGCACCAACTCTCCACCCTTTAGCTCCACTCCTTAAACCCTATATGATACCTAGGAATGTCCTAGGGACTCCTATTTATATTTATGAATCCCATCTTATGCACCGCCTTAGTATTTTCAGAAACCGCATTAAATTTACGCACTCCGCATAAGCCCCGCGTTACGCTTCAGTAGGACCGAAGTCGTGTCTGAAATTTTTATGCAAAGTATTTAGGTCAAACCGACTCCAACCGAAGTTCGCTTTGGTCAGACCAAAGTTAGCTCAGGTCGGACCGAATTAAGCCTAAAAATCCTGATTTCTTGTTGGACAGTTTTCTGCAGTTTCGGTTGGATCGAACTTGGCTTAGGTCGGATCGAATTACAATTTGAAAATCACAATTCTTGCTGGACTGTTTTGTGCACTTTCGGTTGGACCAAATTTGGTTCAGGTCGAACCGAACTGTCTATTTTTTCTTCTGTTTGACTTGTATTTTTACCAGTCTTTTCTCCATCCTTTGCACTTGGTTTTCTTGGATCTTGAGCTCTTGAAATCTTCAATCTTGGTCTCCTAAAATCCACTCCCTGATTTGGTGATTCTTGAGCAAAAAATCCATGCTTTTAGCATTCTTTTTAATCCAAGCTCTCAGATTCACCTTACAATACAAACATGTATAAAATATACCATTAAGCATTATTATGTTCATAAAACCAAGATATAAATGGGGGGAAATATATAATGTTTGACACTCAACACGGTACACATGATTTGGAAGTTTGGGATCTTCAAAACCCTATGGTTGTTCATCATATAATTCCTCATGCAAATCACCATTTAAAAACATACTTTTAAAATCTATTTGATAAATTTTGAATTTTTTATGGCATGTAATCGAAATAAATACCTCATGGATTCGAGGCATGCAACTGGTGCAAAGGTTTCATCGTAATCAATACTCTATTTGAGTGTACCCTTGTATAATCAGTAGTGCCTTATTTTTAATAATACTCTGTATTTCATCAGTTTTATTCTTAAAAATTCATTTGGTTACAATCACATGTTTATCAGTAGGTCTGGAAACCAAGTACCATACATCATTTCTAATAAATTGATTTAATTCTTCTTGCATGGCATTTATCCAACTTTCATCAACAAGTGCTTCATTTATCATGGCTGATTCAATTTGGGAAGTGAAGCAGACATAATTGCATATATTTTCTAGTTGTCTTCTTGTCTGAACACCAGTATGAGGGTTACCAACTATTTGATTAGTCGGTGGTCTTTAACTAATCTTGTCTCAGTATTGACTGATTTAGACGAAGAGTCAGGTATATTAATCACATTGACTTCATCATCATCTTGATTAGGATTGGGTGTGATTTGTTGATCATCTATCACAACATTTATAGATTCTTGAATCACCCCGGTTCTTTTGTTAAGAACTCGGTATGCCCGTCTATTTAGAGCATAACCTAAAAATATTCCCTCATCGCTCTTGGCTTCGAATTTTTCTAAATTTTCTCGGTTGCATAATATAAAACTTTTTCTTCCAAAAATTCAAAAATATTTAACTGTGAGCTTTTTATTAAACCATAATTCATAAGTTGTTTTGCTTTCAGCTTTTTTAATATAAACACGATTTATAATATAACATGCAGTACTAACAGCTTCATAAATTTTGTTAGTAAATTTATGTTATTTAACATTACACTAGCCATTTCTTGTACAATTCTATTTTTTCTTTCAACAATTCCATTTTGTTAAGGTGTTTTAGGAGCGGAGAATTTGTGCGATATACCATGATCATTGCAATACTTCTTAAAATTGTTGTTCTCAAATACGGTACCAGGATCACTTCTAATTTTGACCACAGATATCTCTTTTTTTGTCTGGATACATTTTAAAAATTCTCTGACTTCATCAAGAGTATTTGAATTTTCTCTTAAAAAGGCTACCCATGTAATCTGGTGTAGTCTTCAACAATGACCAGAAAATACTTCTTTCCACCTCTATTCTCCATTCTAGTTAGTCCAAATAAATCCATGTGGAGTAGTTCTAGAGGTTTAGTCGTGGCTAAGGAGTTCACTTTCTTGTGACTACTCCTGATCTGTTTGCCGATTTGACATGCGTTATAGACTTTTTCTATCTTTTTTAGCTTGGGTAAGCCATGTAAGTGATCTTTTTTGCTCAATTTATATAAATATCTATAGTTCACATGTCCAGGACATTTATGCCATAGTTCAGTCTCGTCTGTTTGGACCATATAACATAAATGGTTTGTTGAGGAAGAGTTATAAATTATATAGCAATTTTCAAATGTCTTGCGACCATTTAATATTACACTACCTTTCTCATTCATAATCACACATCCATGATCTGAAAATTTTACACTATGTTTATTATCATAGATCTAAGATATTCTCAAAAGATTATGTTTTAATCCTTCAACATAAAGCACATTTTCAAAGGGAGACAAGTTAGGAAGTTGTACATTACCTTGGCCTATTATTTTACAATTGTTTCTGTTATGGGAAGATTTAAACCCTTACAATTCCAAGGACTGACATCGCTTTAATCCGACTGGACACACAAGTCAATTTGAATAATAGACGCTACTGAGGGGAAGGAAGACTCATAGCTAGATCACAGCGACGCTCCCACTCTGAGGCCAGTAATCGGCTCGGATTGATCTGAGATCGAAGCAGTCGACATAGGGCTCAGACCGAACACTTCATATTATCCCGATACTATCCGATCAGAAACTAATAACTCAATCACTCGTATCAGTTGCAGAAAACCACGGCTCGGCAGGACAGTTCCGTCGTCCAGCTTCGGAGCATAAAGGGAAGACCTCCAAAATGTTCAACGGATAATTGGAGTCAAGTTCGTCATAAATCTGGGTTAGAGCTTGGCTCGGATTCGTGACACAATCCGCTCTTAGCAAATAGATAGTGAAGGCCTGTGTGCACGCAAGGACCTCTTTAATCGGAAGTTCCGAGCCGAGATCGGGGGAGAAAGGGCGAAATGCGGATGCTCATGCGCTAAAGTAGGAAACTACCTTAAGCAGATATGACCGACTGTTTTGCCCGCAGATACGCACGATATGTTACACAATCTCCAGATTACGGGTCGTATCTCCACGATCATAGTATCTCGCTGATTGAGCGAATCGTGCCGAGATTAATGGACCTGGACCGTCTGATAGTCAGGTATAAATACAATGAGACTCTATTGCTACAGGTATGTAACATCTTGCACTCTCCCATTACTCTCCAACTTAGACCCAGATTCCCTTGACCTGACTTAGGCATCGGAGGGTCCCCCGGCCTAGTCAAGGTCTCCTTTGCTCACTGTTCGTGCAGGACCAGGGTTCCTTGAAGGTTTACCGTGCCGAGTGGAGGGTGACAAAATCAGTGGAGGGTGATCTAGATTTTGTCATCAACATTTTTGGCATCGTCTGTGGAAACTGATATGAAAAGTCAGGTTCCTATCCTTAAGCATAATGGCGAGGGGAAAGAAGAAAGTGGTAGTTGTGGAACCGGAGCAGACTCGTTCTTCTTCATTACTTTACGCCGAATCGGCCCCCGGGCCTTCCCACCGTTCGTGCAATCGGGCAAGCAAGTATCGCGTGATGCAAAGTGAAATACAAGCCTTGTGTGACGAGATCAACCAGATGAAGCAACAACGACTGGACCCGCAATAACATCCTGCTCAGGAAAACCTTGTTCCTGAACCGATTGGTCCAGTTGTGGAAGCTCATTACGTGCTGAGGAGTACGAGACCTGAGGGGCCCCCGCGTCAACCCCCTCGGGCACCGGCTTCTATTCAGAATCCTCCCCCAACTCAAATCCGAGTTTCGGCTTGGAACACAGCAACTCGAGCTCCGACAAAAGCCTTGGTCACCTCAGCCCTAGCACTGACGGATCTTCACCACGAGGTAGAGCGGAGGAAGGGAAGGAGGACTCCTAAAATAAAAAAACACCTAGGAGATAGTAGTTGAGAATAAAGATCCTTGGGAAACACGGCTCGCGGAGCTCAACAACAAGATTCTAACAGTAGAAAAGAAGCAACTGTCGTCGTCAGTTCTCGCGACTGTTCAAGTCATGATGGAAGAGACCGAGCCTCCTTTCACCTCTATAATCATGGACGAGGTGATGCCACAGAGGTTCCGGATACCTCCCATCATCCAGTACTCTGGGTCTGGTGACCCATCCGAGCATGTGGAGGCTTATCGTTCGTGGATGCAAATCCATACGACGATGGATGTGATGATGTACAGGGGATTTTTTATCATGAAAAGGCCTAGCTATATGTCCTAGAGGGGGGGTGAATAGGACTATGGAAAATAAATGTTATAACAACGGAATTAAAAAACAATATGATAGCCAAAATAAATCACAATGCGGAAAGTAAAACAACCTCAAAATCTGATCTTGGAGGGATTGATACAAATGTTATTCTAAGGACAACCTTTCACCAAAAACCAGAGTTTATGGTAGGACAACCTTATTTCTAGAAAGATCTTTGTATCAAATCTCAAACCAAAGAGGAATACAGAATTGAAATAAAGTTGTAATCACAAATGTATTGTTCTAGGGACAGCCATACACCATAAAAATGGCAGGGCAACCTTGCTGGAACAACTTTTAAAAGAAATTGAATATCAAGCTGATAAAGGAATAGCAGAAAATAAATTCTAAACTATTACAAAATTCTCACAATGCTTGAATTAAATGATTACAACATTCACCACCATACATACATCCCACAAAAGAATAATTAAAGATTAGAAGTATAAATCATTCAACTACAACACAAGGGATTATAGTGGTTCGCCTGTGTGTTCACCAACTGTTAAACAACAGCCACACAAAATGCTACTCCACTCCTAATATCCTCACATAGGGGATATTAGTGTTCACTAACAAAATAGGTTTTCCCAGGTTCACCAAAACCTTTACAATTGTGTCTTTGTCTGTGGGCTTACACAATTAAAAAAACTCCACTTCTGATTTTCCTGGCTCTCCTCAGATAACCAATACAACAAGATTTTTCTGGCAAATTTGAAAGAAACCAAAACAGAAAGGAATTTACAATTAAATGTAAAATACCTGATTATCTCCTTCGTTGTAGCAGCCCGTAGAACCAATCAGAGTAGATGATCGAATGTCCAAGTTCAATGTCCAGTACTCAATTACTATGGTTCTAATTCTAATAGATTTTAAATTAAACCAAGTAGGGCTTGCCTTAATTGATTTTGATTCCAAAGAAAGGGAATAAAAATTCCTCTTATCAAATTAGATTGGAATAGCAGAAACAAAATCAATTAAATAAAGTTAAGGAAAGAGAATATTAAATAAGCACACTTAGCTTAGATGGAGCACAGAATTATCTCTCAGAAGTTCGACGAAGATTGGCTTGAGTGGATTAATTAATTCGATAATTACTTCTGAGATTCGTGCTCAATTTATAGGTGAGCAGATCGCGTGTTCGACTGGTCTAGAGAGCTCTTCGACTAGTCGAAGAAATAACAGATTTGAAAAAAATCGGGCGCGATAAGCTTTGACCGTTCTACGACTGGACGAAGGACTCCTTCGACTGGTCGTAGGTCACCTTCGACTGGTCGAAGAACTTAAATTTCATCGCTGGACTTTGAGTCGAAGACTTTCGACTGGTCGAAGATGCAGTCGACACTGTTCGTTCGAGTCTTGATGTAGTTCAATCTTGAAATCTTGATGTAGCTCAATCTTGAAAGTGTCTTGAGTTCTTTATGAACTGCCTTGTACTCTTCTTGAAGTCTTGCAGCTTGAGTCATGTCTTGTGAGTAGTTCTTGCATTCAAGTTTGATCTTTGTACTCGTGAGCTTTGCTTGTTGTGAGCTTAGCTTGTTGTGAGCTTAGTTTGTTCATGAATGTTGATCTTTGAGAGAGCTTCACTTATGCAAGATATATAATAGTGATTTTGGCACCACAAATTTGACAACAAACAGGGATGTAAAATATAGCACTTACAATCTCCCCCTTTGTCAAATTAGTGACAAAACACATAACCAAGATAAACATAAAATAAAACAACTGGTTAAAGAGATATGAACCAGTTCATATCAACTGGCTTACCTGCAAATCAATATTCAATATTCAACATTCAACCAGTTCAAACATACTCCCCCTGAGTAACATAACCAATGCTACTCCTCTCATAATCATATCGTTAAGAATAAACCATTCTCCCCCTTTTTGTCACAATATGACAAAGGAAACAATAATAAAGGAGAACTAAATAAAGGGATATATGAGAGTAAACATGAGGAGTTATGAGATTATAGCAAAACAGAGATAGAGATACTCAACATAGCTTCACATAGAATAAATATCCAGCATAAAACATAGATAATATCCTACTCAAACTCAGTCAACCAAGTGCTAAGTTATAAAGTTATTACAGACCAGAAGTCTCATATAAACTAATCAGAACTAGAACCAGATGACGGAGCAGGAATAGAGGGATCAAGTTGGTGCATGCCTTTGTTCAATCGCCTAAAATATTTGCGCATGTACTTGAATTGTAAATCATGAGCAACAGACATGTTTTCCATCTTTACATTTATATTCTCAACTTTATCCTCTAATGCACTCAGACGAGCATCAACATCAGATGGTTCAAAATCAGGATCATTTGTTGAGTCAGAATCCAGTTCCTCAAAAATGTCATCCATATTAATGTCATCACCAGCTTCTTCATGACCACCACCACCACCACCACCTTGTTCAGGAAGTAGATCCAGCTTCATCTTATTGATATTAGTATTGTTGAAGATCAGATGATGGATTGGTGCCTCATCAACCGGCATATCGACTAACATGTGTGTAGCCAATACAGTCATTAAATAGGCAAAAGGAATGTCACTATGACCAGGATGGAGTCTAAACTGAAGAATGAAATGACAGATTAAGGATGGTAAGCAAATCTGAGTACCTTTGGAGATAGCATGGATAACACGAACCATAAACGAAGTCAAGTCAGTTTTATTACCTGAACGAGGATACAGATTAGACACAAAGATTTTGTGGAGAATTCTGTACTTGGGTAATAAATACCTTGCGGGAAGCGCATTCCCTTTTTGTGTCTATTGAACATCCATGTTGCACAAGTCTCTAGTGAGCATGCGTTTTTCAGACATTGAGGGTTTATCAGTTAAGTTATGGATAGGAATACCCTCATCATTCACAGGAATGTCCATAAGGGCTGAAATTAAATGACGATCAATATCAAAAGGCCCTTCTCTAGTAGATATTTTAAAAGTTAAATTATCCTGTGAAAAAGCACTAATACATGTAAACATGGATTGGCAATGGACCGGTATGCAGGCCCACCCCAATGTAATAAGTTAACCCAACCTACAGCTTCAAGCATAGGAAGGATGTCAAAAGGTGCAATATGATTAACATCAACAGGATGTTCAACAATAACATTACGTAATCTGATGTCCCTAACATAAGATGGATCATCATTGGGAACAAGAAGATGACGCTTAGAGATAATGGTCGATCTGGAGGAAGAAGGACCACGGGAAGTAGTTTTTCTACCTCTAGAAGCCATTTGCAACACGGATATCAAGGAAATAAGAAGTTGCAAAGGATTGAGAAGTGGGTTTCCTCAAAACAGATTTTTCAAAATCCAAACCCCAAATCTCAATGAAATCCAAAATACAAAGCTTAAAGCTTGAAAAGTAAACAATTTAGACACAAATCTGCAAGAAAAACGTGATTTGGAACACTAACCTTGAAGAACATGAAAGATGGGTTCGACAAGTCGAAGCTTGGCTCCTTAGAGAGGAAAAACGAAATGAGGAAGAAAGCAAAAATCCCCAAATTTTAAGTGATTCCCGAGATCTACGACTGGTCGTGGATATCTACGACCGGTCGAAGGTCGACTGGTCAAGTATACTCACGACTAGTCGAAGGATGTCCAAAAATTCATATTTCTTACAATTTATACAAAAATTGGAATTCAATCTAGCAAATATATACACTATGATACAAGTAGGCATAAATAATCATTTTAAAATGCACATGCCAAGATCAAATTTCATCTTGTTAAACCTAATTTTATCAAGAGGTTTTGTGAAAATATCAGCTCTCTGATCTTCAGTAGGAATATATTCCAGAGATATAACTTTTTCTTCTACCAATTCCCTAATATAATGAAATCTAATGTCAATGTTCTTAGTACGAGAATGCTGAATAGGATTTTTTGGAATATTTATTGCACTAGAATTATCACAATGCAATAACATAGAATCCTGTTTAATTCCATAATCACTTATCATTCGTTGCATCCAAACAAGCTGTGTACATGCATTACTAGCTGCGATATACTCAGCTTCAGCTGTTGAAAGTGATATAGAATTTTGTTTCTTACTAAACCAAAAAACTAAACAATTTCCAATGTAAAAGCAACCACCACTGGTTGATTTTCTATCATCTAGATTACCAGCCCAATCAGCATCTAAGTACCCAACAAGTTGGACACTAGTCTCATGAGGATACCAGAGACCAAGATTTATAGTACTTGCAACATATCTAATAATCTGCTTAACAGCAATCAAGTGAGATTCTTTTGGATCAGATTGAAATCTTGCACAAATACCAACACTTAAAGAAATATCAGGTCTACTAGCAGTTAAATATAACAAACTACCAGTCATACTCCGATAAAGTTTTGAATCAATATTTTTACCATTATAGTCTTTTGAGAGTTTCAGGGTAGTACTCATAGGAGTATCGAAATTCTTGCCATTCTCAAATCCAAATCTCTTGATTAGATTCACGGCATACTTAGATTGAGAGATGAATATTCCTTCAGGTTGCTGCTTAACTTGCAAACCAAGAAAATAAGTTAATTCCCCAACCATGCTCATTTCAAACTGTGATTTTATCAAGTCTGCAAACTCAGTAGTCAAGTTAGTACAAGTTGATCCATAGATGATATCATCAACATAAATTTGTACTATTAAGATATGATCATTATGTTTTTTAACAAATAGAGTTTTATCAACAGATTCCATTTGAAAATTGTGACTTAAAAGAAATTTTGTTAGTTTCTCATACCATGCCCTAGGTGCTTGTTTTAATCCATAAAGTGTCTTTTTAAGCCGATACACATAATCAGTATTTTTGGGATCTTCAAAACCCATTGGCTGTTCAACATAGACTTCTTCATGTAAATCGCCATTTAGAAAAACACTTTTCACATCCATCTGATAGATCTTTATCTTTCTAAAACATGCAATGGATATAAATAGTCTGATAGATTCAAGACGTGCTACTGGTGCAAAAGTTTCATCGAAATCAATCCCTTCAATTTGAGTATAACCTTGTACCACTAGTCTAGCCTTGTTTCTAATTATATTTCCACATTCGTCAGACTTATTTTTGAAAATCCATTTTGTTCCAATGATGTGTTTATCTTTAGGTCTTGGTACGAGATACCAAACATCATTTCTTACGAATTGGTTAAGTTCTTCTTGCATCGCAACAATCCAGTTCTCATCAGCAAGAGCTTCTTTTACGTTAGATGGTTCTATTTGGGATGTAAAACATGCATAATTACATATATCCTCAAGTTGTCTACGGGTGCGAACACCGGTGAGAGGATTTCCAAGAATTTGTGTGGTTGGATGATCTTTAACAGTCCTTAACTCAGAATCAGTCTGATTCGATGAAGTATCGGGTTTATCAATGATTAGAACTTCATCATTATCTGAATTTGAGATTGGCGTGTTTAAGTGATCATCAATGACAACATTAATGGACTCTTGAATCACACCAGTTCTTTTGTTCAGAACCCTATAAGCTCGACTGTTTAAGGAATATCCTAAAAAAATCCCTTCATCACTCTTTGTATCGAATTTTCCCAAACTTTCACGATCACGTAAAATATAGCATTTGCTGCCAAAAACTCGAAAGTATTTGACAGTAGGCTTTTTGTTGAACCATAATTCGTAAGCCGTTTTATTATTATCCTTGCTAGTATAAACTCGGTTAATAATATAGCAAGCTGTGTTGACTGCTTCAGCCCAAAGATTTTTAGAGAGCTTCATGCTATTCAACATGACATTAGCCATTTCTTGAAGCACCCTATTCTTTCTTTCTACAATTCCATTTTGTTGTGGAGTTTTGGGAGCAGAGAATTCATGTGATATTCCTTGGTCAGTACAAAACTTCTCAAAATTGCTATTCTCAAATTCAGATCCATGATCACTACGAATTTTACTGATTTGAGAAGATTTTTCAGTTTGAATCCTTTTGAAAACTTTTCTCACTTCTTCAAGGGTTTCAGATTTATCCCTTAAGAAGACTACCCAAGTGAATCTGGTAAAATCATCAACTATTACCAGGATATACTTTTTCCCACCACGACTTTCTGTTCTGGTAGATCCTATCAGATCCATGTGGAGGAGTTCGAGTGGTCTTGATGTGGTATTTGAATTCACCTTTTTGTGTGAGTTTCTTGTTTGTTTGCCTATCTGGCACTCACCACATATCTTATCTAATTTCTGAAGTTTGGGTAAACCTCTTATAAGTTCTCGTTTGCACAATCTATATAAATTTCGATAACGTACATGTCCAAGACGTTTGTGCCATAAATCAGTCTCGTTTGTATGGACCATGTAACATGTTTGATTAGATGAGCTGGATTCACTAATAATATAGCAATTTTCAGACGTTCTACGTCCAGTTAATATTATAGAACCCTTATTGTTTAGTATCTCACAACTTTGATTAGAAAACCGAACACTATGGTTATTATCACATATTTGAGATATACTAAGCAAGTTATGTTTTAAGCCTTCAACATATAAGACATTTTTAAACACAGGAAGATTAAAAAGTTGAACCGTACCTTGGCCTATAATCTTGCAGTTGCTACCATCACCAAATGTGACTGAACCATCAGTCATATCTTTCAGATCCGTGAATAAAGCTTTGTCACCTGTCATATGCCTAGAGCATCCACTGTCTAGGTACCACTTTGAATGACTTGTTGCTTTGAAAGCAATGTGAGCAACCAAGCAGGCAACTTTAGGAACCCATTTCAAAACAGTTTTGGGTTTAGGAACATAGTTGGTCTTCTTTTGTTTATAGTTGTAAGAATGACCTATAGAGTTAGATTTTAAGAGCTCCTTGAGTAAATCAACTATCTTTTCAGCTAGTGGATTTCGTTTCTGATTAAAGTTGACATGGCTGCTTCTAGGTTTTTGAAAAGTTTTTGAATTTCTAGAAAAATCTTGATAAGTACTTTTCCCTTTTGAGTTTGAGGACTCTCCTTTAACAAACATAGGAGGAGTATACTTTTGTTTAGGAGGTAGATTTTTATCGTAGCCCAACCCGGATAGATCGTCACATTTTCTTGATCCGGATAAAAGTTTTTCTAACTTTGGATCTTCTTGGGCATATTTCCATGTGTCCTTTAGACTCAGAAGAGAAGATACTTCAGTTTTGAGTTTCTTAATTTCAGATTTCAAATCAATAATTAGGGAGTTCTTGAATTCCAAATCGCATTTTGATTTTTCAAAACAATCTGAAATTTGTGATTTTTCTAAGACAAGTGATTCAAAACATTCTTTGAGTTTAGAAAACTTTCTTTTTGAAGTTTAAGTTTGACAGCAATTTTACAACTTTCCTTATATAGGGCATTATAAGCGTCTTGAAGATCATCTTCATTTTCACATTCACTACTCAGATTTTCTTCACTTGTTGAGTCATTATCTGAAAATGTGAATTTGGCTAGAGTCATAAGAGCTTTAACCTCATTGCCCAACTCAGTTTCAGAATCTTCTAATTCAGAAGAAGCTTCAGAATCAGATGATTCATCCCATGTAGCCAACATACCCTTCTTCTTGGGTTTGTCCTTTTTAGGACATCTATTTGCTAAGTGCCCATATTCTTGACAGTTGTAACATTGACTATCTTTCAAACATTTTCGAAATTTGGGTCTAAACTTTTTTTTATCATTCGATTTTTGAAAATCAACCCTTTTCTTGCTTTTGAAAATCTTGTAAATTTTTTTAGCTAAAAGAGCCATATCATCTTTTGAATCAGAATTTTCTTCTGAATTATATTTAGAAGATTTTAGTGTAATAGATTTACCTTTAGGAGCTTTAAAGTTTAACTCGTAGGTTTGTAGAGAACCAACTAGTTCTTCTACCCTCATATTATCTGTATCACGAAGTTCCTGGATTGCGGTTACTTTAGAATTGAACCGTTCAGGAAGTGAGCGTAATATCTTTGCACACACTTTACTTTCTGGGATTTTATCGCCAAGACCCCACATTGAGTTTACAATGTCATTCAATCTAGTGTAAAAGTCCATAAACATTTCATTTTCCTCCATATGAATTTCTTCAAATCTGGTTGTGAGGAGTTGGACTTTAGATTTTTTGACAATTGTAGTACCCTCGTGTGTCATTTCTAATATATCCCAAGCTTGCTTTGCAGTATCACAGGAAATGGTTCTTTTGGACTCATCCGGTGATAGTGCGCAAGTGATTGCATTTAGTGCTTTAGCATTTACACTACTCTCACTTTTCTGAAGTGTGGTCCATTAGTAATATGGTGTGACTTTCATAGATTTTGAACCATCAACCCTAGTAACTTCCATGATAGGAGGTTTCCATTCAGTCACTGTGGCTTGCCACACATTTTCATCCATTAATTTGAGGAAGATCCTCATTCTGGCTTTCCAATAGGCATAGTTGGAGCCATCAAAGGGTGGAGGCCTCGTGACTGAAAGGCTATCAAAATTTGACATCTTTTTAAATAGCTTAAATCGTTAGCTCAGGAAATAAATCCAAATAAATAGCAATAAGAACGAGCTATTAGGCTCTGATACCACTTGAAAAGGCCTAGCTATATGTCCTAGAGGGGGGGTGAATAGGACTATGGCAAATAAATGTTATAACAGCGGAATTAAAAAACAATATGATAGCCAAAATAAATCACAATGCCGAAAAGTAAAATAACCTCAAAAATCTGATCTTGAGGGATTGATACAAATGTTATTCTAAGGACAACCTTTCACCAAAAACCAGAGTTTATGGTAGGACAACCTTATTTCTAGAAAGATCTTTGTATCAAATCTCAAACCAAAGAGGAATACAGAATTGAAATAAAGTGTAATCACAAATGTATTGTTCTAGGGACAGCCATACACCATAAAAATGGCAGGGCAACCTTGCTGGAACAACTTTTAAAAGAAATTGAATATCAAGCTGATAAAGGAATAGCAGAAAATAAATTCTAAACTATTACCAAATTCTCACAATGCTTGAATTAAATGATTACAACATTCACCACCATACATACATCCCACAAAAGAATAATTAAAGATTAGAAGTATAAATCATTCAACCACAACACAAGGGATTATAGTGGTTCGCCTGTGTGTTCACCAACTGTTAAACAACAGCCACACAAAATGCTACTCCACTCCTAATATCCTCACACAGGGGATATTAGCGTTCACTAACAAAATAGGTTTTCCCAGGTTCACCAAAAACCTTTACAATTGTGTCTTTATCTGTGGGCTTACACAATTAAAAAAACCCCACTTCTAAGTTTTCCTGGCTCTCCTCAGATAACCAATACAACAAGATTTTTCTGGCAAATTTTGAAAGAAACCAAAACAGAAAGGAATTTACAATTAAATGTAAAATACCTGATTATCTCCTTCGTTGTAGCAGCCCAGTAGAACCAAATCAGAGTAGATGATCGAATGTCCAAGTTCAATGTCCAGTACTCAATTACTATGGTTCTAATTCTAATAGATTTTAAATTAAACCAAGTAGGGCTTGCCTTAATTGATTTTGATTCCAAAGAAAGGGAATAAAAATTCCTCTTATCAAATTAGATTGGAATAGCAGAAACAAAATCAATTAAATAAAGCTAAGGAAAGAGAATATTGAATAAGCACACTTAGCTTAGATGGAGCACAGAATTATCTCTCAGAAGTTCGACGAAGATTGGCTTGAGTGGATTAATTAATTCGATAATTACTTTTGACATTCGTGCTTAATTTATAGGTGAGCAGATCGCGTGTTCGACTGGTCTAGAGAGCTCTTCGACTAGTCGAAGAAATAACAGATTTGAAAAAAATCAGGCACGATAAGCTTTGACCGTTCTACGACTGGTCGAAGGACTCCTTCGACTGGTCGTAGGTCACCTTCGACTGGTCGAAGGTCTCCTTCGACTGGTCGAAGAACTTAAATTTCATCGCTGGACTTTGAGTCGAAGACTTTCGACTGGTCGAAGATGCAGTCGACACTGTTCCTTCGACTAGTCGAACAGATTCCTGGACTAGTCGAAGCCTAACAGAAATTATCCGATTTTTGTAACAAACTTACGACTGATCGAGGAATTTCTTAGACTGGTCGAAGCAACTTTAGGACTAGTCGAAGAAGGCCTAGGACTAGTCGAAGAACAGACCAAACTTATGTAAAATAAACATTCGATTTATGTATCCAAAGTGACCTACTTCTAAGGTCAACCTAAGGTCAGTCAAACCTCAACCATGAAGTAAGGACATTGAAACATTAGGAACTAGTGACCTTGAAGTATGAGCCTTGAAGTCTTGATGTAGTTCAATGTTGAATTCTTGATGTAGTTCAATCTTGAAAGTGTCTTGAGTTTTTTATGAACTGCCTTGTACTCTTCTTGAAGTCTTGCAGCTTGAGTCATGTCTTGTGAGTAGTTCTTGCATTCAAGTTTGATCTTTGTACTCGTGAGCTTTGCTTGTTGTGAGCTTAGCTTGTTGTGAGCTTAGTTTGTTCATGAATGTTGATCTTTGAGAGAGCTTCACTTATGCAAGATATATAATAGTGATTTTGGCACCACAAATTTGACAACAAACAGGGATATAAAATATAGCACTTACAGATCACCCTTACAAGATCCGCTCAGAGTTGGTACCGTCAGCTTAAACCCAATTCCATCGGTTCCTTCACGGATTTGAGTCGACTATTCCTTACCTAATTCATAAGCGGTAAGAGGAGTCGAAAACCCATACTCACCTGTTCACCATCAAGCAAGAGTCGAAGGAGTAGTTGAAGGACTACATTGCTCGCTTCAATGAGGAAGCATTATAGGTAGAAGATTACGATGATAAGATGACACTCACTGCTATGTTCAGCGGCCTAAAAGAAGGAAAGTTCACTTTCTCCATTGGAAAGAATCCACCGAAGACGTTAGCAGACCTCACCGCCAGAGCTCATAAGTATACTAACGTCGAGGAATTCTCCAATGCCCACAAAAAATGTTTAAGTGACAGAGCTAATTGGTAAGGGAAAGAGGCCAAGGAACGAAGAACCTCAGCCATCCAGCAAAGGACTAGATGACCGTGCCCCTTGTGATTGTCGTCCGAGCAGAAAGTCAGAGGGAAAATTTCGTTCCTACACCCCCCTCAACACGTCAGCCGAGCAGATTCTATTAGACATTAGAGGGCAAAAGCTTCTGAATTGGCCCGTTTACATGCGGGCTGACCCAGATCATCGAGACAAACGCAAGTATTGTCGCTTTCATCAGGATCACGGCTACAACACTACTGACTGCGTGGATCTCAAGGATGAGATCGAGACCCTCATTCGTAAGGGACATCTGCGCCGGTAGGCCAAGGGAGAAAGAACCACTCAGAAGGAAGAGCGAGAACAAGAACAGCCGAATAACACCACAGAAGAACCAGCCGACATCCATATCATCTTCGAGTCTCGTCCGGTGGAGGAGATTCGAATAGGGTTCGGAAAGCCCACTCTCGGAGGTTCGATCCGGAACACTACATCGACTCGACTGAGCGGCCGAGCAAGGAACTCCGTGTCAGTCTGTGTAGCATGACCTTCTTAGAAGATGATGCGCACGGGATCCAGCATCCGCACAACGACGCTCTAGTGGTTTCTATGACTATAGCCAACCACAAGGTGTACTGCATCCTGATCGACACCGAAAGTTCAGCAGATATAATCTACACTGAGGCTTTCGAAAGAATGGGGGTTACAAGGTTACACCTCGGACTTGTGAAGCCCCCCTTGCAAGACTTTGCCGGAGAAAAAGGTGATCTCCGAGGGAGCTATCTCCCTCCCTGTGATTGTGGCAGAAGGACAACACCAAGTCACCCTCATGGTGGACTTCCTAGTTGTTAATGTGTCATCTGTACACAACATCATCCTAGGTAGACCTTCTCTCAATGCAATGAGAGCATTCATCTCCACCTATTATCTGATGATGAAATTTCCCGCCGAGGGCGGGATAGGTTACCTCCGAGCAACCAGTGTGAAGACCAAAGATGTTACGCGATAGTAGTGAAGAAAGGGTCAGTGAAGCACACCCTTACCGTCAACGTTCTATATCCCAGAGGACCTGTGAAGGACTCATCCGTGGAAGACCTGGAGAAAGTACCACTCGATGAGGCATGCCCGAGCAGAACTATTCAGCCCAGAACATCATTAAACCCTGAGTAACAGTTCGAAATACTAGCCTTCTTGCGACAACACAGAGATGTCTTTGCATGGTCGAATGAAGATACGCCCGGGATCTCTCTGAATGTCATGGTACACCGACTAAATGTGGATCCAAACCACAAACCAGTAAAACAGAAAAGGAGACCGTTCGATGCCGAGCGGTACGAAGCCATAGCCGATGAAGTCTCTGTTCTGATCGACGCTGGCTTCGTAGAGGAGGTACATTATCCCGAGTGGATCGCAAATGTGGTCCTCGTTAAAAAAGCTAACAAGAAATGGTGGGTCTGCGTGGATTACTCAGATTTGAATAAGGCGTGTCCGAAGGATAACTTTCCATTGCCTCGAATTGATTAGCTGGTGGATAGCACAGTAGGGCACAAACTACCTTCCTTCCTGGATGCTTACTCCGGGTATAACCAGATCACAATGCATCCCGCAGACAGGAAAAGACTACCTTCGTCATAGACAAGGGACTCTACTGTTACTGGGTCATGCCGTTTGGCTAGAAAAATGCTGGGGCCACATATCAGAGGTTGGTGAATTAGATGTTCGCCAAGAAGATCTGACATACCATGGAAGTGTACATCGACGACATGCTAGTAAAGAGTGTCAAGGCGTCCGATCACCTGACAGACCTCAGAGAAACTTTCACCATCCTCTGAGAATACCAGATGAAGTTGAACGTCGCGAAGTACGCCTTCGGAGTCGGCTCAGGAAAATTCCTAAGGTTTTAGGTTAGCCAGAGAGGTATGGAAGCGAACCCCGACAAGATCAAAACACTCCTCAACATGACTTCGCCTCGGACTGTCAGAGAGATACAATGTCTCACCGGACAAGTGGCAGTGCTCAGACAGTTTATATCCAGAGCTATGGACAAATGCCTCCCCTTCTTTCAGCAGTTGAAGGGTCATAAGAAGGCAGAATGGACGTCGAAATGCGAACAGGCTTTTCAGCAGCTCAAACAGTACTTAGGTTCATCACCCCTACTGTTTAAGCCTGAGGAAGGTGAACCCCCATTCCTATACCTTGCGGTCTCGGCCTCAGCTGTCAGCTCGGCCCTGATTAGAGAGGTAGGAGGTAGACAACATCCCGTGTATTACGTGAGCAAGGCCTTGGTGCTCGCCGAGACAAGATATCCGGCTCCAGAGAAGATAGCGCTCAGTCTCGTCGTCTTAGCTCGGAGCGTACGTTCGTATTTCCAAGCTCATTCCATTGTCGTATTAATTGATTCTCCCCTTAAACAAGTCCTTCAGAGGCCCGAAGTGTCAGGTCGGCTAACCAAATGGGCCATTGAAATTGGGGAGTTTGACATCCAGTTTCGACCAAGGATAGGAATTAAGGACCAAGCAGTGACCGATTTCATTGCAGAATTCACCACCCCTATGGAGGGACAGATCAGTACAGAGGTCGAGAAGACTCCTCCGCCACGTAATCCCGAGACAGTATCAGAACCAGGATGGGTCCTCTACGTAGATGGGTCATTTAATGTCAAGCGTTCCTGAGCGGGAATTGTTCTGATCGCGCCCGATTCCACGCCCATCCAGTATGCGATCAGGCTCGGTTTCAAAGCCTCGAACAATGAAGAAAAGTACGAGGCCCTTCTAGTAGGACTCAGACTAGCGGCAAGCTTGGGAGTCCAGTCCCTCCACGTCCGATGCGATTCTCAGCTGGTAGTGAACCACATCTCCACCGAATACAAGGCAAATGAGACAAGGATGATTGCTTATCTAGACGATGCGAGAAAATTGATTGAAAGATTCTGTAGCTACACTATTCACCAGATTCCTAGAGAGAAAAATTTCTAGGCCGACGCCCTAGTAAAGCTGGCTTCAGCCATGGAGGGGAAGATCCCATGGAATTTATAGAACATCTGAGCATCGACTAGACAGAAAGGAAAACAGTCAATTCGGTAGAGAATACTCCGAGCTAGATGGATCCGATTTATAGCTATCTCATATATGGAGAGGTCCCCTCAGATCGGTTGGAAGCTAGGCTCCTAAGGGTCAGAGTGGCGCGGTACGTCGTCTTGGATGGTACCTTATACAAGAAAGGGTATTCTCAGCCTTACCTCAGATGTCTCTGACCCAATGAAGCAGATTATGTGATTCGGGAGATTCACGAAGGAATCAGCGGAAATCACTCTAGCAGCAAAGCCCTGACCCTAAAGATACTCCGACAAGGGTATTTTTGGCTGACCCTCAGGGAAGAAGCGCATGAGAAACTGAAAACATGAGAAACTTACTGAAGGAGGTAGGGAGAGGCTCAAACTTGCAAAGCCCAGACCAGTGAAGATTGTCGACTGTGATCAGGTCTGACCAGGAGCGAAGCTCTCCCGATTGCGCCCTAGCCTTGGCGACTTGATTTTTATGGTCTGAAGTGAGGAGAGGCAAACCTTTCAGAAAATCTATAAGAATGAAAGGAAAACCTTAGTTTGATTATGACAGAAAGGAGAAAGATATAAAAATGCGTGTGGGATCCGACCTGGTATAGTGAATCGCATGGGAACCCAGACCGCTAAGTTCCCGAGCTCCATCGCCAGCGCCTCCCATTCGCCCGAAGCCCATAACCATTTATTCTTCCAGTCCTTATTAGAGGACGGAAGATTCATGGCCAGTCCCGATCCTTTGTTGCCTCCGGTCGTGAAGTAGTACCACGGCTCGTGACTATCATGTTTGACCAGGTACAGGCTTATTAACTCCTCTGGTGTCAGCTCGGAGTTCCCAACTTGATGTCAGATGATAAAGGAAGAGATATGAACCCTCCAAGCATTGGGGGTTAGTTGGCCAGGAGCTAGTCCCAGGTAAGCAGTCAGGGCTCAGACGAAAGGGTGCATGGGGAGTCGGAGCCCGCATTGCAAGGCGCAGAGGAAAATGGCGACTTCCCCTTCCGCAGGTACGCTGGCGGTGTCAAGGGGCTCTGGTGCCTTTATCTTAATGGAGTTCGGGATCTCAAACTCTGAACGAATCCACCCCATCTGGGACTCCATCAACACGGAACCTCCAGGGATAGCCTCCGAAGCCCGCCCGCTCGCCGGCATCTTGGTGCCCCCCCGTGGATGAGTCTTAGGGGGCTAGACTGACCTTCTTCTTGACTACCCGGCGAGTTTGAGCCCCAGCCTCCTTGTTTCTTCGGGGTGGAGGGTATAGAGGTACAACTTCAAAGGGGCCTTCAGATGCTCCTCTCCTATCATCTGAGCTTCCCGGCTCGAAATCATTATAATCGTCTGAGACCATCTCTATATGGATGACATCTTCCAGTGAAGAGGGAAACACTAGAAGGAACGAGGACTCACCGAACGATCACCGTGAATTGCCTTCTCTGGAAAACCCCTGATCGGTCGGAATTGCCCCGCCGGAAGCTTCAAATCGGTCGGAATCGCCTTCGCCGGAAATCGCCTCCTCAAGGAACATGAACTAAAAATGCTGAAGTAGAAGCGTTTCCAAAAATGCTGGGAACTATATAGCCCAAGGAGAATCTATGCATTTATGGCAGAGCATAATGGCCGCCGCCCAACCGTCGCGAGCCGACTTCATGGGCACACATGGCTGCAACTCACTGGTTCAAACTCTGCCAGGCAGGTGCCTTTGGCATTAGATTATGAGCATAGAATAGCAGAAGCTACGCCCGAGCAGGGGAAGCGTCGTTCGAACGTCTCCCATGACGTACGTGGAAGATAACCATAGGCTCAGTGATGATGCCAGATCTCAACCGTTGCCACGCATCCGCTGAAGGTTGGCCCGTGGATAGGGGACCTCGAGGATGTACCATTTCAAATCTTTAAAAGTGAAGACCATAATTGCAACTGCACGCGTGGAAGAAATGGCAGGGGAAGTGGTTGATCTTCCATGTATGTTTACTCTTCGAGTTTTGGCCTGAACTCGAAGAGTAGGGGGCTTCTGTTATGGGCAGATCCGAGCCCTTACAATTCTGAGGACTGACATCGCTTTAATCCGACTGGACACACAAGTCAATTTGAATAATAGACGCTACTGAGGGGTAGGAAGACTTGTAGCTAAATCACAGTGACGCTCCCACTCCAAGGCCAGTAATCGGCTCGGATTGATCTGAGACGGAAGTAATTGGCGTAGGGCTCAGACCAAACACTTCGGACTATCCCGCTACTATCCGATCAGAAACTAATAATCAACCGCTCGTATCAGTTGTGAAAAACCTTGGCTCGGTAGGACAGTTCCGTCGTCCCGCTTCGGAGCATAAAGGGAAGACCTCCAAAATGTTCAACGGATAATTGGAGTCAAGTCTGTCATAAATCTGGGTTAGAGCTTAGCTTAGATTTGTGCACGCAAGGACCTCTTTAATCGGAAGTTCCGAGCCGAGATCGGGGGAGAAAGGGTGGAAT
Source organism: Magnolia officinalis (assembly GCA_021015155.1). Lineage (NCBI taxonomy): Eukaryota > Viridiplantae > Streptophyta > Magnoliopsida > Magnoliales > Magnoliaceae > Magnolia > Magnolia officinalis. The sequence continues at coordinate 34,841,303 of JAJHSJ010000008.1, forward strand.
GCGGACGCTTCATGCGCTAAAGTAAGAAACTACCTTAAGTAGACATGACAGACTGTTTTCCCAGCAGATACACATGATATGTTACACGATCTCCGGATTACGAGCCGTATCTCCACGATCATAGTATCTCGCTAATTGAGCGAATCGTGCCGAGATTAACAGACATGCACCGTCCGATAGTCAGATATAAATATGATGAGACTCCATTGCTACAGGTACGCAACATCTTGCACTCTCCCATTACCCTCCAACTTAGACCCAGATTCCCTTAACCTGACTTAGGCATCGGAGGGTCCCCCGGCTTAGCCAGGGTCTCCTTTGATCACTGTTTTTGTAGGACCAGGGTTCCTTGGAGGTTTACCGTGCCGAGTAGAGGGTGATCTAGATTTTGTCATCAATAGTTTCCATCTCCGAAAGTGACTGAGTCGTCATTTACTTCTTTTATATTAGTGAATATCACCTTGTCACCTAGCATGTGTCTCAAACATCCACTATCCACGTACCATCTTGAGTGGTTAATGGCTTTAAAAGTTGTGTAGGCAACAAGACGCTTAACCTTTGGAACCCATTTTATTACGATTCTAGGTTTAGGAGTATCTCTTGATTTTCGTTGTATTTGGGAGTTAGGATTTCTCCTTTTTTTTTAATTAACTCCAATTTCATCTGAGTTATATTTCAAAAACTCTTTAAGAAAGTCCATAATTTTTTCAGCTAAGGGTGGTTTATTATTCCTTTGATGTTTATAGCTAATAGCATTATTATTTATTTTAGAGACTCAAAAATGTTTTGAATTTTTGGAATCATTATGATTTGAATCTCTTAAAGTCTTTCCTTTAGAGTTCGAGGATTCTCCTTTTACAAAAGTAGGAGCTGAATCCTTGACTTTCAAAGAGTTATTTTTAATATTACCCAAACCAGACTTGTCACCACATCGCCTCGAGGAGGTTAACAATTTTTCAAGCTTTTAGTCACCAATGGCATATTTCCAAGGGTCCTTTGAACTCAGAAGGGAAGAAACTTCAAGTTTTAGTTTCTCATTTTCTGTTTTGACTTTTTGCAATTCAGAAGATTTAAAACTTAAATCTATTTTTTTTTTCAAAACAATCAGAAAAATGAGATTTTTCTACAACTGCTTTTTCAAGTTCTTCTTTTAGTTTAGCATATTTTTCTTTTTGAATTTTCAACTTGACAGCAATTTTACAACTCTCTCTGTATAGTGCATTATAGGAATCTTGAAGATCGTCTTCATTTTCATTTTCAAGGTCACTTCTGAGATTTTCATAGTCAGACATATTGCAGCTATCTGAAGAAGTGACTCTGAATATCGCCATAAAGGCTTTCACGTCATTTACATTTTCTTGGTCAAATTCATCAGATTCAGAAGTAGTTTCAGAATGAAATGATTCATCCTAAGTAGCTATCATGCCCTTTCTTTTAGATTAATCCTTTTTAGAACATTTATTAGTCAAGTGCCCATATTCATGACAATTGAAACATTGACTGTCTTTTGTTTTAGATTTCTAAGCATTAGATTTTCATTTTCTTTTATCATATGGTTTTTGAAAATCAGTTCTTTTCTTTTTAAAAAAAAAAAAAATTCTATAAAATTTCCTTGCTAACATTGCCATATCATCTTCATTTTCTTCAAAATCAAAATTAGTATTACTTTTTTCTTTTAAAATTAGATTTAGAAGATTTAAGAGCAATGGATTTAGATTTAGGAACCTTAAAATTCAACTCATAAGTTTGAAGAGAACCAAGTAACTCAACTTTCATAACATCAATATCCCTTAACTCATGTATAGCAGTAACATTAGAATTCAACCTATCAGAAAGTGATCGCAGTATTTTTGTACAAACGTTGCTTTCAGGGATTCTATCTCCTAGAACCCACATGGAATTCACTATGCCATTCAGTTTCATATAGAAGTCCATTGAAGATTCATTTTCTTCCATACAGATCTCCTTAAATCTGGTTGTGAGAATTTGAATTTTTGATTTCTTGACAATAGTGGTTCCTTCATGTGTTATTTCGAGAATGTCCCATGCTAGCTTAGTTGTATCGCATGAAATAATTCTATTGAATTCATCAGGCGATAGAGCGTAAGTTATGACATTTAAGGCTTTTACATTAGCGCTGCTTTCACTTTTCTAACTAGCAGACCATAAATAAAATGCAATTTCTCTTATAGATTTGGTTCCATCATCGGCTACTACTTCAGTCATAAGAGGGGTCTGTTTAGTCACAGTGGCTTGCCACACACTTTCATCCAAGGATTTGAGAAAAATCCTCATCTTGGCATTCCAATATGAATAATTAGAACCATTAAAAGGAGGTGGCCTGGTAATGGACAAACTGTCAAAATTTGACATAATAAAGCACTGGATCTAACTCAAGGCGTTTAATTCAAAAAATAAAATAAAATAGAGCAACCCTCTCTATTACCACTTGAAAAGGAGAGCTTAAGAAGTCCTAGAGGGGGTGAATAGGACTACGCCAAATAATCAAACTAAGTACTGAATATGTAAATAAATCAGAGATCTCAATTTCCTAAGTATTGAAACATTGATTTTAAATAATTCGTAGGACAACCTTCACCTAAAGTTTAGGCAGGACAACATTATTTCACGAATTTCTTTAAATAAAAAATCCAAACTTTATAAGAGTAAATATTACAATCATTCACCACTTTAATTGAAATGAAAATACAACCATTCACCACATAAAAATTAAAAGCATTCACCACATAACACAGAGAATTATAGTGGTTTGGTGTGTCAACAACTGTTCTAAACCAGCCACACCTACTCCACTACCAAAATTACTCTCCACATAATCTTGACTTTCACTATGAAAAAGGTTTTCTTAAGGTCTCCTTAAAACCTGATATAGTTCTTGTGATTTTACCAAGCTACCACAATCAAACCCTTCACTAAGATTTTCAGGTTATCTCAGACAAAACCTACACTGAGATTTTCTAGCTATCTTAGAAAAACTAAATAAAGAATTAAAGGTATACTTATCTTCACCGTAGAAGATGTATTAGAAGCTGTAGCCGTAAAACCACTTGCTTGAATGTTGATTGTTTAATGTTTAGTTAGATGGAAAAGGGTCTAGGGTTCTATTGATTTTAATTAAGTTCAAACCAATAGCTACTTGAGTTAATTCTATTAAATCTCAAAAGAAGAGTAAAGTTTACTCTCTTTAGAATCAGAATGAAAAGATCTGCGATTAAGGGAATTAAACAAAAGTTATAAATAAACTTTATAAATATTGTTCAATAGTTTGCTGATAACTAGAGCTTCTCTATCTCTTGCAGAAGGATTTTGATAATTAACTTAGACATTTCGGATTGAGAGAGGAACTCAATCTATAGGTAAAGAAGTTGAATCTATGACTAGCCCGAGGCAGTCTTCGACTAGTCGAAGAGGACTGAATTCGATTCAACGGATTTCAGATTGCGCGGGATAAGATCTATCTAAACTTTGACTAGCCCGAGGACCAGTTCGACTAGTCAAAGAGCTCTGTTCGACTAGTCGAATTTGGTCTTCGACTGGTCGAAGATCCGAAAATCTGAAAAGTTATTGTTACTGGACTTCGAGTCAAATTATCTAGGGCTAGTCGAAGGTCAAGCTTCAACTAGTCGAACCAAAAATTCGACCAGTCGAATTTGCAATCAAAAAACGGTTTTGCTTCAACTTGAACTTGGACTAGCAAAAAAAAACTCAGACTAGTCGAACCAAACCTTAGGCTGGTCGAATTCCAAGTAAACACAAGTATAAAAACCCAATTTAAATAATTTTTCAAAGCACTTAATCCTAAGGCCTTTCTAGGGTTTTATACTACCTGAGATATGTGAAATATCTGAACTTCTTTGTCTTGAACTTGATTACGGACTTCATTTTGACTTTTGAGCTTGATCTTGTACTTGAATATCAGTTGATCTTTAGTTTGATATTCTCTTGAGAATGTACCGGACTTGAGCTTAATCTTCTCTTAATCTTGAGCTTGATCTTTTCTTGATCTTAGACCGGTATTGAAGATCTCTTGTCAAGTTGTTTTGACTATACAAAATTTGACAACTAAAGTGTGCTTTAATCATTTTAGCACTTACATACCACAACCCTACACTTGGGGGAGAAGCGAACACAACCCCAAGTGCAAGGTTGCGATGTAGTAATAACTCGGTGAGACCAAGGTCGTACCCATAGGGACTCGCTTTTGTGTGATTTCTAAAATACGTTAGAACTATAACTAAAATCTAAATTGATTACCAAAATAAATTTAAATAGTAATATTGAAGAAACTTATCAAGGATAAAATACTGGAGTGTCAAGGATCCACTTATAGTTTCCTTACTGTTACTTTAATTTATATAAATAGATCACACAATTGAAATCAAAGTCTGATCCTCTCGAGCCAGATAATGTAGCAGTTAAATCATTCATATACCTTAAAACATATTTGAACTTCATTGAATTGGTTTGTTGCGTGGGTACGCACAACACCATAAGGTCAGAATCATTGCGCACCGAAGTGTTGTGCACAGTAGGGCCCATGGCACAATAATCAAGGCCTTACACGTGTGGATGCCTTTATATACACCTCCTTCCCTTCATTTAAGAGAGACACAAGAGATCAGAGCTCCTGAGAAGAAGACCTTTGACTACCAGTCCTCCCGACTTACGATTTTGCCAATCGCATCAATGCATTATCAACTCCAATCCGTAATGCGATTGTAATGGGACACATTAAAAGACCACCCGAACATGGTCGCGATATTGACTGGAAAGAATGGGTGAAGTCGACAGCCAATATTCACACAGACAATCAAAGACCACCTACCAGAGAAGATACTCCACCTCCTTTTTCAAAGAGGAAGTACCCGAAGAATAAAGATCAGGAGCTCCACAAGAAGATAAGGGAGCACAGCAAGAAACGTCTGCAAAATTCTTGGAATGGAGGATATTATGAAGTTTAACAATCCTTTTAGAAAACAGATGGCCATCATCCCCTTGAGCATTCATCATCATCAGTCTATTCTTCGGAGCGAACCAACTGACCAAATGACTCTGAATAGACTCATGTTCACTGCAGACTGGGTACAAAAAGAACCGTAGATCCTTGAAGGTACTCTATCGGCTAGAGGATCAAAACAAAGGATAGGCGGTGTCCATCCTATGTGGTTTCTTGTACCATCTTATGATCCCCACGTTCTATTTTCAAATCACTTCTATGAGACACTCCAATAGCGCTTTCGGGACGGCGGTTCCTTATGGGACAATGAAGAATTTTGCACCCAAGGATTTCTATCTTCTTACTCTCACTATTCTGATTGGGTACAAGCAATCTTGAAAGAACACGCCGCGACTCTAATAGAGATTGCCTTTATAATGCCATAGAAGTTATATCTGAATACTTTTGCAAGGATACGATGGTATTGAAAGGCTTCTTGAATTATTGGTATCCAATCACCAATTCTTTCCATCTCCCAGTCGGCAAAGTTAATAGGTTGATTCTTTGATGAGTTTGCCAACTAACGAAGAATCTTCATAGTTTTCTCCCTCCATCCGAGAAGCTTCCATCTCATAAACAACTCTTGAATTATTCAAAGAAATGGCCAAGTTTCTGGATATTCATAAGATATCCCCTCTCTAGTGGCTCGCACATTTCTATAGAGGACTTCGATGAGTTTCATTTAGACTTCATTTCGTCATCCTTTCATTATATGTGTGTGATATATCTCCTGCATTTCTCACCGTATTCATCTTACTTTTATATTTTTCGAAACTACCAATCGCAAGACATGATAAACCTTTGTCAGAGAATAAAGGGTCGCCTAGAGTATAGAACTCGCAGCGAACTTGCAACTTTCTTGGCCTATTAGCTCAGCCTGATTGTCCTTCCAAGTTCGAAATGGGCGGATGATGTTCGGCTCACATTGTTCGTGGCTGCCCGGGCTATGGCATACAGTCACAAATATTCTCTAGCTCCACCCGTTCTTTGTTCCATATACAAGGCTCATGGAGAAGTGGCAACTCATGTCAAAAGCCCTGCAGTTGGAGCATCTTCTACATATGCTCATTGGCATTACTTCACTAGATGGCTAGAAGTCTACTTCCCATGGACATTCAACACCCCAAAGAAAGCATATGTTAGTCTTTCACATCTCTCTCTTTGGTTTTTTCAGAAAAGGGTGATGACTAAAAAAAACTTATGACTAGGTGGTCAACAAGATATTGGCGATAGATAACATAGATTTCTTTCAATTCTGCTTGTCGCGGCATGCTAATGACATAGAAATGGTGGACATTAAATCTCTTTCTTCAGGCGAACAAGCATTCTATATCTCTATCAGATCCAGCAGTCTCTCGCTAATAGAAGGGATAGAATTTTGGCGGGAGCCTTACTACCCAAGAAGATTCGCTTGTCAGTTTGGATACGATCAGACAGTTCCTGAAGATTGTAGAGTTGTAACTCGTAGGAAGAGGAGTTATGGCATGAGTCCATATAACTAGGCACTGATCTAGAAGCAACTACTGGTCGGTCGTATCGACTCCTGCTTCATGATACTCGGTCACAATCATCTGGTTCGCTCGTCATACAGTTGGATGAGATGGTGGTCACACCAATTTCACCTGGTCCATCAATGCCTTCCTGTAGATCATCCAATTTGGATTTCACCTCCAAAACTGAAAGCTCATAAGCTTGATCAAGGGATCGAAGACATAGTAGAAAGGAATCACGCCCCATCTCCAGGTCAACTCTATTTGAAGATGTCATTGGAGGAACCCATCCATGAGATAAAACTAGCAAATACTTCGAAGAATTGAATCACTCATGGAATCCTTATGGATTTTGTAAAATCATCTCGGAAGCGCCCTACTGAAGTTACTATAGATGTTACTACTCTTCCTTCTCCTGTTCAGGAAGCGAGAGAAAATGTAGAAGGCGATATTGCTCCTCCAATTTCATCACATATCCCTCAACCAACTCATCAAAGTCCATCTCCTCCGATGACTCGGTCTCGGACACGCTCTCAAACTCCTCCATCTCAATAAAATGAAGGAACTACCTCCCCAGTTTCTCCAATTCTAGAAGAGCAGAAGGTGGCTGGTAAAGCAAGTTCTTCAAAGAAGGGAAAACAAGTAATTGTTGAAGAATCAGAGTCAAATACTTCATCATCAGAAGAGGAAGAAGAAGAAACATCATCTACTAACAACAGTTCTTCTACAGAGGATGATATAGAGGAGGGTGAGATAAATATTGATGAGGAAGATGATGTAATTAATGAGGACACTGTACTTGATGAAGAACTACAGTCAGATGCTCAGCCAGGTCCTCAGCTAGAGACTCAACCAAATCCTAAGCCAAATAGTATGATTTCTCCAATAATTTCAGTAAAGAATGAAGAAGAAGAAGCTCTAGACGATAGAGAGTATGGTTATTCACCGGGTGAGAAATTTTGTATATCATTCAGTTCTAATTATTCTCCTCTACCTCGTGAGATATTTTCTGCTCTAATGGCCAATACTTCTTTTGCTTTGGGTATTCCTATTGCTGCTGATAAGATAGGCCAAGATCCAGTAAATGTTCCTTATGCAGAAGCGAAACCTATTCGAGCAACTAAGACTCCTTTCACTCCCCTTACTCGCCCGAGAATTATGGTTTGCAAAATAATCTTTCCGACAGAGCCGGCTGACACGACTACACCTGCCACTGTTGATTCCATCACAAAGGCGAGAGCACCATCTTTTTGTTGATATGCTAATGACTACTCCTGGTCCCTCATCTCTTCCAGAAAGAATGCAACTTTCAGAAGCACCAATTTTAGTTCATATTGCTCCGATCACAGGTATATTCATCTTTCAATATGTTTTATGTTATAAATACACTTTCATGGATTTTATTCTTACCCATGTCTCTTTTCTTCCTTTTTATTGCAGTTAATCCTACTTCGAGCGGTTCTGCAAGTTCAAATTCAATTGCTACCATTTTAGATGTGTTTTCGCTGGGGAGGATCCCTCCTTACATGCTCCTTTTGGTTAAAGGTGCTTTATCAACCACCGCTACTGTATTCAAGGATCTAGCATTATGGCCTACTTTGGATACTGCTTTAGGAGTTCTAGATTATACTACAAAGATGGCCGATATTAACTTTCCTCTGTTACATAATTCTCTGGCTTACTGATGTGCTTCTCTTTGTCATTTAGAAGTTACTCGAAATGTAGTCATTGCTCTAGAAATATTGGCTCACCACAAGGAGTTATTAGCACTTAAAGATATATCTTCGAAGGTTATAACGATGATTTTTTGCTATAATAGAGAATATGATTCCCTCCAGGAGCAATTGAAGATTTCCAAACAATCTTCGATGGCTATTGATGAAAAGATAGCTAGCTAATCTCAAGCAGCAAGTACTTGATCTTGAAGTTCAAAAGTAAGAAGAAGACCTGAGATCTAGGAAAATTGAAGCAGATATTGAAGATAATGTTCGAATATCTAATCTTGAAAAATTAAAACTTTCAAAGAGAGAGGCAATCATTGTTTCTTTGGAACAGGAGTTGGTTGATGCTCCTGACCAAGCCAAGCTCATTATTGATGTTGAATTACACAATGCAGCTGCCCAAGTATAGTTGAATAAGATCTTCAAAGATATATGAAAGCACTAGGTGTTTCTGAAGAATTATAATATCTATTTTATAATGATCATGTATTGGTCTTTTTTGCATTTATATGAAATTTTGTGATGATCTTTTCACGGAAATTTATGAGCATAATCTCTTTATAATATCAAATGTTTTGATAATGTTTAACATTCTCATGCCTTGATAAGCATATATTTTATGCATATTATATCTCTCAAGTCATATTTGACCATGCTCTAGAAATACAGTGGATGAATACACATGTATGTGAGATATTGTGTAACGCCCTGAAAATCGGGGGTCGAGTAGCAACTCAACACCCGAGTTCTAAAACATCACTTATGCAACATAAATGCTTATGATTGAATGTTGTCAGGGTTAGTGCATTAATCATGAGTGGGATTATACCAAAACAGTAATTCATACTCCATATCAAGTTATAAAACATAAGTGGAAGACTGAAAGGTGTATGTAAATGTATATAAAGCCAGAAACAGTCACAATCAGTCTCCAGAGTATGAACACCTTACTGAGTCACCATATACATGTATTAGTTTCAAAATCAAAATGCCAAAAAGGTGGTACAACTATAATGGCAAACCCTGTAGCTCCGTCATCTGAATGGCCTAAACGAAGCCTCCAGAGAACTGAATGTAGGAGAACTCATCCTAATCATCGTAGTAGTTAGGCTCAGCCTCCTGCGTCTCGTCAACACATGCATCTAAGACAGGGTCTGGTTGGTGTGTACAACACAGTCCCATAACGTGGGAGTGAGTAGCTAACTCAGTGGAACAATAAAGCATAGGTTAATTGTTATCAATTCAGTCAAGCAGTAATGATAAAACAGTACAGTCAAACACTCCTAAATACTCTTATTAATGCAATTATGGAATGCAGTCATGATGCAGGCCCTCACCAAACCTCCCTCATACGACACCATCTTATGTCCGCGGCATGCGTTCATCCCTTAGTGTTCCACAACACCAGGCACATGCAGTGCTATGTTATGAGCGTGATTACCGAGTTGTTATTAGTCCTTTTTATACAGCAGTATTGGGAAACTAAGGTACCTCCCTTATATCATTACCAAGCAAGGATCTATTCTAGGGTCGTCAGTCCTAGATAATCTCATACGATGATGCGGTTTTAGGTCGCTGTAAAGGGCTGTTACACGTACTCGTTGCACCGCTCCCCCATCACCTTATCAATACAGGCCTAGTTTATACTTATTCACTACGGGAAGGCTCGTCGCCTCTCCGCAGATTCAAAGTATGCTCGAGGTCACTACAAAGGGCTGTCAGGGCTATTACACACACTCGTTACACCGCTCCTCCATCACCTTATCAATACAGGCCTAGTTTATACTATGTTCACTACAGGAAGGCTCATCGCCTCTCCGCAGATTTAGAGTATGCTCGAGGTCACTACAAAGGGCTGTCAGGGCTGTTACACGCACTCGTTGCACCGCTCTCCCATCACCTTATCAGTGTAGGCCGACAGATCGAATACAGTGTCCCATACCACCATATTCGGCTCACGAGTCTGGGTTGCTCACTGGTCACTACGGGGAGGCCGTGGCCCCAGCGTAAGCCGACAGCTCAACCACGGTGTCTCATACCACCATGCCCGGCTCATGAGTCTTAGCGAATCGTGGTACCAAGCTTAAGCGGGATTCCACTGGTGAGTTTGGTACCTTAGGTTCAAACAGAGGCGTCCATACATGGTGAACACACATTAGACAGATCGGGTTACTCGACGAACTTGAATAGCACGAGTGCACAACCAGCTAAATGACATAAAGTGCATAAGCACTTCGCATGGCCTAACCACTGCCGCCAACCGAAGTACGACTCGGGTTCGTCAAACACATCCTACGTGGCGAATGAATCTCAGCCATGAATACAATCTCGTTACCGATTGCCTAGACTAAATCATAGTCCCAATCACATTCAATCCATAACCAGAAAGCATTGATAGTAGTCAAAGCAGAATTAACAAGTAATTCAAGCATGTTATAAAGCATAATGTAAACAGGAAATACAACACATACATTTCATAAGTGAGTGATTAAGTTAAACAACTTGCATGGAGGAAATCATACACATCTCTAAGGTACTTGAGAATCCTATCTCAACACCTTTTTAAAGCATTATCTCCTAAGTACTTACTCATACAAGCATTTTCACAAACACTTAGACTACACTTATTTAACATACATAACGTATATTAGCCAAAACATGTATTAGGACGAATCCTTTCGCCGAGACAGTGTTATACACATACATAGCATATACACATAGTAATTAATCATGGCAAACACACTTTCATATATTGTACGTATACGGTATTTTCTACAAATATACCGAATACACTAAACGCCACAATTTGCATACATAACTGAATCGCAAAACGAATAGCGCATGTTGCATGTGAAATAACATCCATATCATGAATCGATCATTATCTGATATTGAAAGCATTGAAAACTATAACCTAAGCGTCTAAAGTCCGCACCTTACGCCGTAGAAGCGTAAAGAACTCGATAGAATTGATAAGCCTTTGTCTACGGTGATTTGGCAACCTACAACATGACTCGGATTAGTTATTTCACAACTCACACTACCTGGAACTCTAAAACAGGTTAGGGTTAGGTTTTCTTACCTAAGAATGAAGCCGGAATCACCGAAAAAGCGATTAGATAGCGATGGTTAAACACGTATATCACTAGAGTAAGATTCTCCCACTTCTCTCACACTTTCTCTCTCTTTTCTCTCTTATCTCTCCTAGGGTTTCTCTCAAATTCGTATGTGCTGAATGAGAGAGGGTTTAAGGTCCTTATATAGGCTCAAAACGCTCCAAATTAGACTGAGGGCCAAGGTATACTTAGGTTATAGCCAAAGTAGGTCTGTTCCGTCTCAACAGAGGACTTCTGGAGCCCCCCTTGAGCCAAATGTCGGACTTAAGCTCACTGACCATGGATCTAGGTCGAGTTAAGTTTTCGTTCCAGTCGGGTTCCCAGATCACACGTGGCGGACCAGTTTCAGTTCAACGATCACTGAAACTCGATCAGGGTTACAAGTACACGGACATGTATGGGAAATGTTCCCTGATCCGAGGGTGTATTTGGGTCAGATTCCAACGGTCTGATTGCTTATATTTGGCCCGCAAGCAACAAGTCTCAGATTACTTAAATTAGATTTAATTTCTAAAGAAAATCATGTTTTCTCACACTTCTCGCTCCGGGCTCAAGCGAATAGTCATGGGACACTATCTGGTTCTGATTTCTGAGATGGTTATCAAGCCTAGCAAGGTGGTCCTAAACGCTTAATCTCATGGTCATCGGACTCTCGATGTGCGGTCCAGATCCGATACAGAGTTTCAATGTGCTCCCAAGAGCAACTGGTAATGAGATTGATCTTAGATTTTTGGGTAACCTAGCGTCAATGATTCTACGAGTTTCGGGTCTTGCAGATCGTATTTGAAATGATTAGTGCGGATTTCGTATGTAATCTAGTTTAACACTAGTTAATCCTCGTCTAATTTCTAAAGGATTTGGTCCTGAGTGATTTATGTTTGAGGTGGTACTCGGGCCTATGTACGGGATTTTTCGAGTCATTACAATCTACCCCCCTTAAAGAAAAATTTTATCCTCGAAATCAGTACATTTTCATACTCCTCGAGAAGCTGAGGGTAGTTCTTTCTGACCTTCTGCTTCTGTCTCCCAGGTAGCTTCGTCCTCTGTATGATGCGTCCACAATACCTTTACGAGTGGAATCACCTTACTACGCAACACCTTCTCCTTCCTGTCTAGGATACCCGTCGGACGCAGTACATATCTAGCATCCTCGCTCAACTGCACATGCTCCCAATGTATGATGTGTGAAGGATCAAGGATGTATTTCTTCAGCATAGATACATGAAATATGTTGTGCACGCCCGCAAGTGGTGTGGGCAAAGCGAGACGATATGCCATCGTTCCCACTCGATTAAGTATCTGAAATGGGCCAATGAACCACGACGTAAGTTTTCCCTTCTTCCCAAACCGAAGGACTCCTTTCATAGGGGAACTCTGAGGAATACGTGATCTCCAACCTCGAACTCAAGTGGTCACCGTCTCGTATCGGCATAACTCTTCTGTCTGCTCTGTGCTGTAAGAAGTCGACACCTGATAATGTCGATCTTCTTTGAGGTCGCCTGTACTAACACTGGACTAATCAAACTGCGTTCGCCAACATCTGCCCAGTAATACGGTGCTCGGCAAGGGTGCCCGTACAAGGCCTCGTAAGGAGTCATGCCAATACTTGCCTGAAAACTGTTATTGTAGGCGAACTCTGCGTATGGGAGGCAGTCATCCCAACTGTCCTTGAAATCCAAAACACAAGCCCGCAGTATATCCTCCAAAATTTAATTCACCAGCTCCGTCTGCCTATCAGTCTGTGGGTGGAACGCGGTACTGAATTTCAACTTCACACCCATCGCTTCTTGGATAAGAGTCCAGAAGATAGACGTGAATCGCGTGTCGCGGTCCAACACGATCTCTAAGGGAACTCCATGCAGACGCACTATTTCTTTGATGTACAACATAGCCAAGTCGTCTGCAAAGTTCGTCACTCTGATAGGGAGAAAATGAGCCGATTTGGTCAACTGGTCCACGATCACCCAAATAGAGTCATAACTCTTTCTCGTCTTCGGTAGCCCCGAGATGAAGTCCATAGAGATGAAGTCCCACTTCCATTCAGCTATGGGCATGGGCTGAAGGAGTCCAGGAGGTCGGTGATGCTCGACCTTGACCTGCTGACACGTGAGACAACGGGAAACATACTCTGTTATATGAACCTTCATATTGTCCCACCAATACGACCGCTTCATATCCTGATACATCTTCATGCTACCAGGATGCATTGCAAGCTTCGATCTGTGGGCAGTCACGAGAAGCTCCTGTCTCAAGTCCTGATTATCTGGGACGCATAGGTGGCCAGGGTATCGTAGGCCGCCATCTATGCCAACTCTCCACTCGGAGTCCTCGTCATCGCTAGTCAGCTGTCTAAGCTCAATCAGACGCTCATCATCTTTCTGGGCTTCGATAATCCGGTCATTAATAAGTGGTTGCACCTAAACGTGTGAGACACACTAGAATGGATCCTCCACGGTGAGTTTTTGCTCGAAGTCCTGCACGAACTCCAACATATCCCACTCTGCTATCATCAGCGAAGCCACAAATGTTATAGTCTTCTTGTGACTCAACGCGTCTACCACAAGGTTGGCCTTACCAGGATGGTAGGAAACCTCAAACTTGAAGTCCTTCAAGGTCTCCATCCATCGGCGCTGCCTCATATTCAAGTCCCGCTGAGTGAATATATACTTAAGGCTCTTGTGGTCGTAGAAAAGCTCGAACTCCTCTCTGTAGAGGTAATGTCTCCAAAGCTTCAATGCGAATATGACCGCTGCTAACTCAAGGTCGTGCGTAGGGTAATTCTCCTCGTGCTTCCTTAACTGTCTTGAGGCATACGCAATCACCCTGTCTTCTGCATAAGGACACAACTCAAACAAACGCGAGATGCATCAGTGTATATAGTATTCTTAACCCCTTGCTCTGGCAATACTAACATAGGGGCGGACGTCAATCTGTCCTTCAGCTCTTGAAAAGCTGCTTCCGCCTTCTCATTGCAGGCGAACTTCAGATCGTTTCGTGTCAACTGTGACAATGGTCTGGCTATCTTCGAGAAGTCCCGGATGAATCGTCGGTAATAGCCTGCCAGGCCCACAAAACTCCTCACCTCAGTAACTGAACCAGGTTTCTTCCAATCCTGAACTGCGACTACTTAGCCAGGTCCACTGCTATCCCTTCCTTGGACACCACATGTCCCAGGAACTTGACTTCCTCCTGCCAGAAGTGGCACTTCTTATACTGCGCGAACAACTGGTTCTTCCTCAGAGTATGTAGGACTGCCCGTAAGTGTTCCTCGTGCTATTCCCGACTCGTGGAGTAATCAGAATGTCATCTATAAATACGATGACGAATTGGTATAGAAATGGCCGAAATACCCGGTTCATCAAGTCCATGAATACGGCCGGTGCGTTTGTAAGACCAAACGACATCACAAGGAACTCATAATGCCCAAAACAGGTCCTGAAAGTCGTCTTCTGCACGTCTTCATCCCTGACGCGCAACTGATGATACCCTGACTGTAAATCGATCTTCGAAAAATACTTTGCCCCCTTCAACTGATCAAACTGGTCGTCTATCCTGGGCAAAGGATATTTGTTCTTCACGGTCAACTGGTTCAACCTGCGGTAATCAATACATAACCGTAGTGACCCGTCTTTCTTCTTGACAAACAACACAAGTGCTCCCCAAGGAGACACACTGGGTCGTATGAAGCCCTTCTCTACGAGTTCATCAATTTGTTTCCTCAGTTCTTCCATCTCACATGGAGGCATCCGATACATGGGTAATGAAATGGGGGTTGCACCAGGCACAAGGTCAATAGTAAAATCTATCTCACGCCGAGGAGGTAATTCAGGGATCGTCCTGAACACATCCTCAAATTCTTGAACTACTGGCATGTTCCCTAATGTCGGCCCATCAACATGCTCAAGTATAGCGGCGTAACATCCAACATGACATGACCAACTAACCTGCACTGGAAAAGTGAAGACCGTGCCATCAAGTCCATTGGCTGTCATGACCCGATTATCACAATCAATCTCTGCCTTCATCTCGGTGAGTCAGTCCATGCTGAGGATAACGTCGTAGTGCCATAGTGGAGCAACAATGAGGTCAATGAATACTGTCCTACTACCCAAATCTACTGAGCAACCCTCACACATCCGCGTGACATCCGAAAAAGTCCCAGTAGCAGTAGTGAGTTTCACGTCCTTCGTGGGAGTAGTATGTAATGCTAGACGCTTAACTGCCGCACATGAAATGACAGAGGTAGTGGACCCAGTGTTCACCAATAAGAAGACAGGAGTACCTTGAATATGTGCAGTGACCTCGAAGGCCATAGGTGTTGTCTCTGGTTCTTCTTCTAAGCGCATGTACACGTGCCTGTTGAGGTCGATTGGGCTGAGGCACCATAGGTCGCTGTGGCGGCCTAAAACGAGGTGTAGGTGGTCTGAAGGATGGATGTGCAGGTGTTGTCCGTAGTGGTGGAGCCGATAAAGCCTGAGGGCGAGAACGATTAATCCTGTGCGGTGGTGTAAACCCGATGTCTCTCATCCGTGCGAAGCAACTCTCTGCAGGGTGACCCAGTTTCCCACAGTAAGAACAGGTCACACTTGGATGCCTCATCGGAACTACTGGTGCTGCAATCCTGAGAGGAGAGTCAACACGAGGCCTCTTGTCGAGGAATGGCTTGCCCTAGATATCTGGTCGTGGCCTAGTAACCGTAGGGCCACGAGAGCTTGCCAATCGCTCTACATCCTGCTCTGCCTGCATAGACATATGTACCAGCTCGGCATAGGAGGGTATACTGACACAGCACATCTTCGACCAAATGTCAGGTCACCCTCAGAAAAACGTCGTATCCGCATCTGGTCGTCAGTAAGTATCGTAGGGACGTATCTGCCCAACTCAGTAAATCGACGCTCGTACTCGGTAACTGTCATGCCTCCCTGCCCGAGGCGCAAGAACTCATTCTCCCTCTCATGTCGGTAGGTCTGAGGGTAGTACTTTTTGTAGAAACGAAACTCGAAAGCTGCCCAAGTCCATACGTAGCCAACTGCGATTGTCCGTAGGACACTATCCCACCACATACTGGCCTCCTTCTTAAACATAAAGGTGACTAACTCAACCTGCTCTAACTCGGCACAATGCAGCATCTGTAGCATCTTGGAGATGCAGTCTAGCCAATATTCAGCCTCCTCGGGTCTGTGAGAACCCATAAAAGTAGGAGGCCTCAAGCACTGGAATCACTCGAGAAGGCCATTGGTACCCAAATTCCCCGTAGGGTATGTAGCAGGTGCAGGCGGAGGCACATCCTCAGCCTGAGCAGAAGGCTCTACAGTCTCAGCAGGACGTACAGATGGTGAAGGTGGAGTCGTACTCCCACCCTGAGATAAGGCCCCTGCAATAGTGTTCAAGAGCTGCTGGTGCTGCTGCTGCTGCTGCATCAACATCATCATCTGCTCAAACCTATCAGTAGGTGGGGCAGGCTGAGGCACGTACTGCGTCGAGGAAGACGCACGATTCTGCTCGTGAACCGGTGGTGTATAAGTGGTAGTCCAGCTGTAGGACCAGTGGAAGGCTAAGACGCAGGTATAGTCTCACAATCCGAGCCCAAACCAGGGTCTGTACAACCATCTCTGTGGGGAGGAGCCTGGTCCATCGTATCAGTGAGCATGAGGTGTGCAGTGCTCCGCGTATATTTCCGTGGCATGCCCTATACAACATAGGGTGCAACGCATGTAAGATGAAGCATAGCAACACAATATTCAATCACATAAGCATTTCACACACTTCATAACAAAAGAGGTTGTATGCATTTCATTTACCAAAATTGTCACAATACATGGAATACAGAGTTACATGAATCATGACAGAAGATGCATGCTAGCTAATACAACCAAAGCCTCAAACACTTCAAACATGTTACCACTACTGCACCCATCAACATGAAAACATAAACATCCTAAGGCGGTAACCAAAGCAAACTACAAGACAACAGTATGGATGACTAGGCATCCGAGTCTGGCGATGGAGAAGTGGTGCCGTGGGCGGAGAGCTCTCCTTTGTATCTTGGGCCTCCTCTTCCTCTTCTTCTTCTTCCTGTTTCTCCTCTTTTATCTCAGCTCCATCTTCTTCCTCACTCTCTCTTCCTCGCTCTTCGTCTCATCATCGCTCCTTAAGTCGAGCTTGGCGTTGCCATGGCCCGATCTTCATCTGGTTGAGGGTAGTTTTCGATGTGATCGGCACGCATGATGGCCCGGCACCGGCATCATCCGCCTCTCAACTGATCATCTCATGCCATCGGCATAGTCGTCGGCGGGGGAGCGAATCAGTTCTTCTAGCAGCATACAGTTAATTATCTGTCACAACACGAACGTAGGCACGCACAGGTTCGTTCTCTACCTCACTTGATACAGGAAATCTACCATGAGGCGCGTACACTCACTGCGATTGCTCCACCTGGGGTAGACGTTGAACGTGAAGATGTGATGTAGCAAACGGAAGTCGTCAGACATATCAGTCGCTAGAAGACTTTTGTTCGACTACCACTGGACCAGTTGGCCACGACAAAGGAAACGCATGTGGCGATCCCTTTCACGTGCACTCCTTAGATTCAGCTCGCTAGCATGCAGCTCGCCAAGGGGCACATTCAGAAGCCGAGATATCAATCTGATATCAACTGTGGCCAACCGATCCCTTCCACATGGGATCTAGAACTACAATGGTTCAAGCGTAGGCTCATGAATGTTGGCATAGAAAGGTCGGATAGAGCTCGCATTGGCACGATACCCACCATCAAATAGTGGACCCTAATGGGCCCCTTCCAGGAACTCGAACAATAGGTATTCTCCAAAGAGCCGTCCATCCACCTGAGCTTCAAAAAGGACCCTACGGCCCTCATAAACTCCATGAGACAGCTCCGCTAACAGAGCCCTTCCAGTAGGAGTCCGGAGATCAAGATCCCGCTTCATCCAAAACTCCCGATTGGCTCTTGTGCTAGCGGCGACGCCTCTCGGCCTCCTTGAACGCGTAGGGCGACTTGGCCCGGCCACATCCACGGCCCCCTTTCTCTTTCCCATGAGAGAAAGGACGGTGGAAATCGAGAAAATGGCCGCAATAAACTCGAAGAAGGCCATGGAAAGTGAAGATAAGGGGGAATAGGGGCTTGAGCTTTTGGTTCTCCATGGATTTGAGCCTCAACAGAGGTTGTAAAGGCCCAAATGTCAGGGATTGAAGAAAGAAAATGAAGAGATGGGATGGGTTGAGAGCTTACACGAAGTTGAGCTTCAAATGGGGGGGTGTAGGAGCTCAAATGAGGGAAAACGGAGAGAGTAGAGGGGTAAGTGTTGCTGTGAACGATGGAGGTGCATGGATTGTGACAGGAAAGGATGAAATGGGCAATTGGAGGGGAGGTTTGAGAGAGAAAACAACAATTTTGAAGGAAAGGGAGAGCTTGGCGGTGCGTTTTGTGAAGGAGGGGTGACCTAGAGGGTGTTTAAATCGAAAACCCACATACCAGTGGGCCACCCTAGGCCCTAAAGGCGATCGGCGCGAGCGGCCCGCCCGGCCGGTCCCGCTGACCAGCAAGGCCGTGCCAACTCGGCGAGGGCCTCGCCACTCTCTACACAAACCAGCGAGGCCTCACCATTTGGACGAGGACCTCCTGCGCCCTAGGCCCCAAAAAGGTCTGGGTCCCACCCTGGGTCCCTTTGGATTAGAGTGGGTAGGCCCATGACTCCGTTTTGAGTCATTTCAGATCTTTTTGGGAAGTTTCTAATACATAGTTATATTTACCGATTTCTAATGGCTGGGATGGGGTGAGTTCTGATCTAAACCCATCGTTTGACGGCTTAGAAGTGTTTTGGGATCGATTCGTGCGATCACGATTGAGTACAAACTCAAACAAAACGACCGATTTCAGTGAACTTCGCCAATTGGCGAAATTGGGATACCTAGGACTGTTTCTACATTTTTCTCGCACCCACCTAAGTCGAAAGGCGACAGCGTACGTCGTGTGACCATAAACCAAGTCCAAGTTAATCCAAATCATGCTCTGATACCAACTTGTAACACCCTGAAAATAGGGGGTTGAGTAGCAAATCAACACCCGAGTTCCAAAACATCACTTATGCAACATAAATGCTTATGACTGAATGTTATCTGGGTTAGTGCATTAATCATGAGTGGGATTATACCAAAACAGTAATTCATACTCCATATCAAGTTATAAAACATAAGTGGAAGACTGAAAGGTGCATGTAAATGTATATAAAGCCAGAAACAGTCACAATCAGTCTCCAGAGTATGAACACCTTACTCAGTCACCATATACATGTATTAGTTTCAAAATTAAAATGCCAAAAAAGGTGGAACAACTATAATGGTAAACCCTGTAGCTCCGTCATCTGAATGGCCTAAGCGAATCCTCTAGAGAACTGCATGTAGGAGAACTCATTCAGATCATCGTAGTAGTCAGGCTCAGCCTCATGTGTCTCGTCAACACCTGCATCTAAGACAGGGTCTGGTTGGTGTGTACAACATCGTCCCGTAACGTGGGAGTGAGTAGCTAACTCAGTGGAACAATAAAGCATAAGTTAACATGTTATCAATTCAGTCAAGCAGTAATGATAAAACAGTACAGTCAAACACTCCTAAATACTCTTATTAATGTAAGTATGGAATGCAGTCATGATGCATGCCCTCGCCAAACCTCCCTCGTGCGACACCATCTTACGTCCGGGGCATGCGTTCATCCCTCAGTGCTCCACAACGTCAGGCACATGCAGTGCTATGTTATGAGCGTGATTACCGAGCTGTTATTAGTCCTTTTTATACAGCAGTATTGGAAAATTAAGGTACCTCCCTTTTATCATTCCCAAGCAATGATCCATTCTACGGTCGTCAGTCCTAGATAATCTCATACGATGATGTGGTTCTAGGTCACTGTAAAGGGCTGTCAAGGCTGTTACACGCACTCGTTGCACCGCTCCCCCATCACCTTATCAACACAGGCGTAGTTTATACTCTGTTCACTATGGGAAGGCTCGTCGCCTCTCTGCAGATTCAGAGTATGCTCGAGGTCACTACAAAGGGCTGTTAGGGCTGTTACACGTACTCGTTGCACCACTCCCCCATCACCTTATCAATACAGGCTTAGTTTATACTTTGTTCACTACAGGAAGGCTCGTCGCCTCTTCGCAGATTCAGAGTATGCTTGAGGTCACTACAAAGGGTTGTCAGGGCTGTTACATGCACTCGTTGCACCGCTCCCCCATCACCTTATCAGTGTAGGCCGACAGCTCGAATACGGTGTCCCATAACACCATATTAGGCTCACGAGTCTGGGTTGCTCACTGGTCACTACGGGGAGGCTCGTGGCCCCAGCATAAGGTGATAGATCAATCACGGTGTCCCATACCACCATACCCGGCTCATGAGTCTTGGCGTATCGAGGTACCAAGGTTAAACGGGATTCCACTGGTGAGTTCCAACCTTAGGTTCAAGTAGAGGCATCCATATATGGTGAACACACAGTAAACAGATCGGGTTACTTGACGAGTTCGACTAGCACGAGCGCACAACTAGCTAAACGACATGAAGTGCATAAGCACTTCGCGTGGCCTAACCACTATCGCCAACCGAAGTACGACTCGGGTTAGTCAAACACATCCTACGTGGCGAATGAATCTCAACCACGAATACAATCTCGTTACCGATTGCCTGGACTAAATCATAGTCCCAATCACATTCAATCCATAACCAGAAAGCATGTATAGTAGTCAAAGCATAATTAACAAGTAATTCAAGCATGTTAACAAGCATATTATAAAGCACAATGTAAACAGGAAATACAACACATACATTTCATAAGTGAGTGATTAAGTTAAACAACTTGCATGGAGGAAATCATACACATCTCTAAGGTACTTGAGAATCCTATCTCAACACCTACTTAAAGCATTATCTCCTAAGTACTTACTCATACAAGCATTTCACAAACACTTAGACTACACTTATTTAACATACATAACGTATATTAGCCAAAACATGTATTAGGGTGAATCCTTTCACCGAGAAAGTGTTATACACATACATAGCATATACACATAGTAATTAATCATGGCAAACACACTTTCATATATTGTACGTATACGATATTTTCTACAAATATACCGAATACACTAAACGCCACAATTTGCATACGTAACTGAATCGCAAAACGAATAGCGTATTTTGCATGTGAAATAACATCTAAATCATGAATCTATCATTATCTAACATTGAAAGCATTGAAAACTATAACCTAAGTGTCTAAAGTCTGCACCTTATGTCATAAAGCGTAAAGAACTCGATAGAATTGGTAAGCCTTTGTCTACGGTGATTTGGTAACCTACAACATGACTCAGATTAGTTATTTCACAACTCACACAACCTGGAACTCTAAAACAGGTTAGGGTTAGGTTTTCTTACCTAAGAACGAAGACAAAATCACCGGAAAAGCGATTAGATAGCAATGTTTAAACACGTATAGCACTAGAGTAAGATTCTCCACTTCTCTCACACTTTCTCTATCTTTTCTCTCTTCTCTCTCCTAGGGTTTCTCTCAAATTCGTATGGGCTGAATGAGAGAGTATTTAAGGCCCTTATATAGGCTCAAAACACTCTAAATTAAACCCAGGGCCAAGGTATACTTAGGTTATAGCCAAAGTAGGTCTGTTCCATCTCAACGGAGCACTTCTGGAGCCCCCCTTGAGCCAAAGGTCAGACTTAAGCTCACTGACCTTAGATCTAGGTCGAGTTAAGTTTTCGTTCCAGATGGGTTCCCAGATCACACGTGGTGAACCAGTTTCAGTTCAACGGTCACTGAAACTCGATCAGGTTACTAGTACACGAACATGTATGGGAAATGTTCCCTAATCTGAGGGTGTATTTAGGTCAGATTCCGACGGTCTGATTGCCTATAATTGACCCGCAAGCGACAACTCTCAGATTACTTAAATTAGATTTAATTTCTAATGATAACCATGTTTTCTCACACTCCTCGCTCCGAGCTCAAGCGAATAGTCCTGGGACACTATCTGGTTCTGATTTCCGAGATGGTTATCAAGCCCAGCAAGGCGGTCCTAAATGCTTAATCTCGTGGTCATCGGACTCTCGACGTACGGTCCAGATCCGATACGGAGTTTCAATGTGCTCCCGAGAGCAACTGGGTAATGAGATTGATCCTAGATTTTTGGGTAACCTAGCGTCAATGATTCTACGAGTTTTGGGTCTTGCAGATCGTATTTGAAATGATTAGTGCGGATTTCGTATATAATCTAGTTTAACACTAGTTAATCCTTGTCTAATTTCTAAAGGATTTGGTCCTGAGTGATTTCTGCCTGAGGTGGTACTCGGGCCTTTGTACGGGATTTTTCAAGTCGTTACATTTTGATTCATCAATTTGAGACTTATAATCGCACAATTCATAATTCAATAAGGTATCAACACATCTTATTGTTAGTGTCACCTATGTGGTATTCATTTTGATGGGCGGAACTAAGTCATAGTTTTAGTTAGTTCTAAAGGCGCCACACATAGTTTGGGCTCTTGAGTAGTTGGAACGATCGCAGTTTTTTAGACTCTTGAGTAATTGGAGTCGAGGGTCTTATGCAAATGGTATTTATAACTCTTATGAGTTCGCTGAACCACCGTAGTCGGGAAGTTCATAAACCGCGATCCATCCGAGGGGCTCAGTGAAGATACCAAGGCAGTGAACTCTGTAGTTTTTACTCGCAGGGTTGGCCATAGTAACTCTCTAGAGTTCATGGGGCTCACAAGGTCTAACACCCTGAAATTCGGGAGTCGAGTAGCAACTCAACTCTCGAGTTCCAGAACATCACTTATGCAACATAGATAATGATGATTAAATGTTGTCTGTGTTAGAACAATAAACATGAGTGAGATTATACCAAAGCAGTAATTCATACTCCAGATCAATTGTATAAACGCAAATAGAAGACAGAACTGTATATATATATATGTAAAAGAAACAAAAATCATTTCATTCTCCAGAATATGAACCCATCTGAGTCACCATATACATATATCTATTTTATGTTCAAAAAGGTCAAAAATACATCTAAGGATGAAATCCCTGCAAATCCCGTCGATCCGGCAGCCTAGTCGAAGCTACCAGAATACTGCATAAATGAGAACTTGTCCTGGTCCTCACCATAGTCCGGCTCAGCCTCCTGAATCGCCAGCTCATCTAAACCTGAGACAGAGTCTGGTTGGTGTGTACAACACCGTCCCGTAACGTGGGAGTGAGTAGCTAACTCAGTGGAACAATAAAGCATAGGTTAACATGTTATCGACTCAATTAAGCAGTAATGATAAAGCAGTATAATCAAACACTCCTAACTACTCTTATTAATGCAAGTATGAATGTAGTCATGATGGATGCCCTCACCGAAATACTCCCTCATGTGACACCATCTTACGTTCACGGCATGCTTGCTTTCCTTACTGCTCCACATCTTCCAGGCACATGCAATGCATGATGAGCATGATTACCGAGTTGTTATTAGTCCATTTCAAACAGCAGGATTGGGAAACTAAGGTACCTCCCTTGTATCATTCCCAAACATGATCCATTCTAGGGTTGTCAGTCCTAGACAATCTCATATGATAGTGTGTTTCTAGGTCACTGCAAGGGCTGCCAGGGCTGTTACACGGAATCGTTGCACCACTCCCCCATCACCTTATCAATACAGGCCTAGTTTATACTTTGTTACTACGGGAAGGCTCATCGCCTCACCGCAGATTTAGAGTATGCTCGAGGTAACTACACCGGGTACGGTCAGGGCTGCTAGGGCTGTTACACGGAATCGTTGCACCACTCCCCCATCACCCATCAAGCAATGTAGGCCGACAGTTCGAATATAGTATCCCATACCACCATAATCGGCTCACGAGTCTGGTTGTTTACTGGTCACTACGGGGAGGCACGTGGGCCCAGCGTAGGCTGACAGCTCGACCATGGTATCCCATACCATCATGCCCGGCTCATGAGTCTTAGCGGATCGAGGTACCATGGTTAACGGGATTCCACTGGTAAGCTTGGTACCCTAGGTTCAAGCAGCAGCGACCAAACATGGTGAACATACATTAGACATATCGGGTTACTTGACGAGCCTGACTAGCTCGAGCGCACAATCAACTGAACGACATGAAGTCAATAAGCACTTCGTGTGACATAACCACTGTCGCCAACAGAAGTACGACTCGGGTTCGTCAAACACATCTTTCGTGGTGACATGAATCTCAACCACGATCTCAAGTCTGGTACCGATTGCCTGGACTATAGACATAGTCCCAAACTCAATCAATCCTTACTCATAGCATGTGGCGTAAAGCATAATAAACAAAGTAATTCAAGCATGTTAACAAGCATGTCATAAAGCATGTTATAAAACATGTTACAAAGCATGTTATAAAGCATATTATAAAGCACTATATAAATAGCAATATAAACACATATATTTCATAAGTAAATGGTTAAAGTAAACAACCACATGGAGGAAATCATACATGTCTTTAAGGTGGTTGAGAACCCCATCTCAACACCTATCTAAGGCACTAACATCCAAGCATTTACTCTCACAAGCATTTTCACAAACACTTAGAATACACTATTTCAACATACATGGTGTATGTTAGTGAAACATGTATTAGGGTTATCCTTTCGCCAAGCGAGTATTTTATCCATATATAATATATTCATACAGCAAATAATCATAACAAATACATCTCCAAAATTTATACGTATACGGTATTTTCTAGAATACACAATTTCAACATACATAGTGTATATAAGCAAAACATGTATTAGGGCGAGTCCTTTCTCCAAACAAGTAATTTATCCACATATAATATATTTATACAACAAATAATCATGTCAAACACATTTCCAAAATTTATATGTATACGGTACTTTCTACAAATACCTAGAGTATGTAGAATTCCATATTTTTCATCTTTAATCGAAACGGAAAATAGACAGCACTTTCTACATGTGCAATTACATGCAGATCATGAATCTATCATTATCTGACATTGAGAGCACTGAAAACGTTAACCTATACACCTAAAGTCCTCACCTTATACCGTAGAATCGCAGCGGATCAGGTGGGTTTGTTAAGCTTCCGTATTCGGCAGTTTTGTAGCCTAAAGAATGAAACCGGTTAGCTATTTCATAACCTATAACCTTCACACCCCAAAACAGATTAGGGTTAGGGTTTCTTACCTCAAAATGAAGTCGGTATCGCTAGGAAAGCGACAAGAAAGGGGTGGTGCAGCTTGTGCAGCAGCAGGGGATAGTAATAGGAAGGATCTCCCACAACTCTCTAGGTTTCTCTCTCTTTTTCTCTCTTCTCACTTAGGGTTTTTCTCAAATTCGTATGGCTGTGAGAGAGAGGGTTCTAAGGTCCTTATATAGCCTAAAAACTCTCTGAAATAGACTTGCGGACAAGGTATACTTAGGTTATAACCAAAGCGACACCTTTTCAGCTCAACGGAGGACTTCTGGCGGGCCTCCTTGAGCCAAAGGTCGGACTTAAGCTCACCAACCTTGGATCCAGGTAAAGTTAAGTTTTCGTTTCAGTCGGATTCCCAGATCACGCATGGCAGATCAGTTTCAGTTCAACGGTCAGTGGGTCTCGATCCGATATTCCAAGTACATGGATATGTTTATGAAATTTTTCCTGATCCGAGGGTGTATTTGGGTCAGATTCTGACGGTTTGGTTGCTTACAAAATGTCCGCAAGCGACACGTGCTAGATTACTATTCAAGATATTTATTTTGTAAAGAAAACAAGTGTTTTCACACTCCCTCGCTCCGGACTCAAGCGAACAACCGTGGGACACTGTCTGGATTTTATTTCCGAGATGGTTGTCAAGCCCAGCGAGGCGGTCCTAAGTCCTTAACTTCGTATTATTCGGACTCCCGATGTGCGGTCTAGACCTGTTACGGAGTTTCAATGTGCTCCCAAGAGCAGTCGGGTAATGAGTTTGATCCTAGAGTTTAGGGTAACATAGCGTCAATGATTCTACAAGTTTTGGGTCTTGTAGATCGTATTTAAAGCGATTCAAACGGATTTCATGGATAATCTAGTTTAGCACTTAGTTATCTTTGTAAAATTTTCTAAAGGATTTAATCCTAAGTGATTTTTGGTCGAGGTAGTACTCGAGACTTTGCACGAAAATTTACGAGTTGTTACAATCTACCCCCCTTAAACAAAAAGTTCATCCTCGAAATTTGAACCTTTTCGTACTCCTCGAGAATCTGAGGGTAGTTCTTTTTGACCTCGGCCTCTGTTTCCCACGTAGCTTCCTCCTCTGAATGATGCGTCCATAGTACCTTCACAAGTGGAATGACCTTGCTACGCAGTACCTATTCCTTCCTGTCAAGTATACGCGTCGGGCGCAGCTCATATGTAGCATCCTCACTCAGCTGTACCTACTCCCATCTGATGATATGTGAAGGATCAAGAACGTACTTCTTCAGCATAGATACATGAAATAAGTTGTGTACAGCTGCGAGTGGTGTGGGCAAAGCGAGATGATAAGCCACAGTACCCACTCGATCCAGTATCTGAAACGGACCGATAAACCTCGGTGTGAGCTTCCCCTTCTTCCCAAACCGAAGGATTCCCTTCATAGGGGAAACTCTGAGGAACACATGGTTCCAACCCCAAACTCAAGCAGTCGCCGCCTCGTATCGGCGTAACTCTTCTGCTGCTCTGTACTATAAGAAGTCGACGCCTGATAATGTCGATCTTCTCCGAGGACGCCTGAACCAACTCTGGGCCAATCAAGCTACGCTCGCCAACCTCAGCCCATCAATGCATCGCTCTACAAGGACGACCATACAAGGCCTCATATGGAGCCATGACAATACTCGCCTGGAAGCTGTTATTGTAGGCGAACTCTGCGTAAGGAAGACAGTCATCCCAACTATCCTTGAAATCCAACACACATGCTCGCAACATATCCTCCAAAATCTGATTTACCCGCTCTGTTTGCCCATCAGTTTGAGGATGAAACGCCATACTGAACTTCAATTTCACACCCATCGCTTCCTGGATACGAGTCCAGAAGATAGATGTGAACCGAGTGTCTCTGTCCGACACGATCTCTAAAGGAACTCCATGCAGACGGACGATCTCTTTGATATACAATCTAGCCAGCTCGTCTGCAGAGTTCCTGACTCTGATAGGGAGAAAATGGGCCGATTTGGTCAACCGGTCCCTAATCACCCAGATGGAATCATGTCCCTTCCTCGTCTTCGGCAGTCCCGATATGAAATCCATGAAAATGAAGTCCCACTTCCATTCTACTATGGGCATGGGCTGAAGCAGTCTAGGAGGTCGGCGATGTTCTGCCTTGACCTGCTGGTACGTCAGACAACGAGACACATACTCTGCAATGTGGGTCTTCATGCCGTCCCACCAATAAGACCGTCTCATATCCTGGTACATCTTCGTGCTACCAGGATGCATCGCGAGCTTCGTATTGTGAGCAGACTCGAGAAGCTCCTGTCTCAAGTCAGGAATATCAGGAACACATAGGCGGCCACGGAATCACAGACCCCCATCAGAACCAACTCTCCACTCGGAGTCCTCGGCGTCGCTAGCTTGATCTCGAAGCTCAGATAACTGTTCATCGCCCTCCTGGGCCTCAATAATCCTGTCATCAATAAGTGGTCGCACCCGAACGTGCGCAACACACTCAAATGGCTCCTCCACGGTGAGTCTCTGCTCGAAGTCCCACACGAACTCAACCATGTCCCATTCTGCTATCATCAACGGAGACGCAAATGTTATAACCTTCTTGTGGCTCAACGCGTCTGCCACAAGGTTCGCCTTGCCAGGATGGTAGGAAACCTCGAACTTGAAGTCCTTCAAGGTCTCCATCCACCGGCGTTGTCTCATATTCAAGTCTCGCTGCGTGAATATATACTTAAGGCTCTTGTGGTCGCAGAAAAGCTCGAACTCCTCTCTGTAGAGGTAATGTCTCCAGAGCTTCAATGCAAAGATGACAGCTACCAACTCCAGGTCATGTGTAGGGTAATTCTACTCGTGCTTCCTTAATTGTCTCGAGGCATACGAAATCACCCTGTCCTTCTGCATAAGGACACAACCCAAACCAACGCGAGACGCGTCAGTGTATATCGTGTACTTCACCCCTTGCTCTGGCAATACTAGCATAGGGGCGGATGTCAACCTGTCCTTCAGCTCCTTAAAAGCTTCTTACGCCTTCTCATTCTAGGCGAACTTCAGGTCCTTCCATGTCAACTGAGACAACGGCCTGACAATCTTCGAGAAATCCCGGATGAAGCGTCTATAATGCCCTGCTAGACCAAGGAAACTCCTCACCTCGGTAACTGAGCCAGGCTGTTGCCAATCCTGAACTGCGACTACCTTAGCAAGGTCCACTGCTATCCCATCCTTGGACACCACATGTCCGAGGAACTTGACTTCCTCCTGCCAGAAGTCGCACTTCTTATACTGCGCGAACAACTGGTTCTTCTTCAACGTATCCAACACCGCTCTCAGGTGCTCCTCATGCTCCTCCCAACTCGTAGAGTATATCAGAATGTCATCAATAAAGACGATGATGAATCGGTATAGGAATGACCGAAATACCCGGTTCATCAGGTCCATGAACACGGCCGGTGCGTTCGTAAGACCGAACGACAACACTAGGGACTCGTAGTGCCCAAAGCATGTCCTGAAAGCCGTCTTCTGCACGTCCTCATCTCTGACGCGCAACTGGTGGTACCCTGACTGCAGATCAATCTTCGAAAAATACTTCGCCCCCCTCAACTGATCAAATAGATCATCTATCCTGGGCAAAGGATACTTGTTCTTCACCATGACTTGGTTCAACCTATGGTAATCAATACATAACCGTAGCGACCCTTCCTTCTTCTTCACAAATAGTACAGGTGCTCCCAAAGGAGACACACTGGGTCGTATGAAACCCTTCCCTACTAGCTTGTCAATCTGTCTCCGCAGTTCCTCCATCTCACATGGAGGCATGCGATAAGTCGACAATGAGATAGGTGTCGCACTAGGCGTAAGATCAATGGTGAAGTCGAACTTGCGCTGAGGTGGCAAACCAGGAATCGTCGTAAGCACACCTGTAAAATCCCGAATCACAGGCGTATTTTCCAACGTCGGACCATCAACCTGCTCTAATAGGGTAGCATAACTACTGATGTGGTAATACCAACTGACCTACACTGGGAAAGTAAAGATCGTGCCGTCAGGTCCACGTGCTGTCACGATCTGAGTATCACAATCGATCTCGGCCTTCATCTCCACGAGCCAGTCCATGCCGAGAATCACATCATAATGATGGAGCGGTGCGACCAACAGGTCGACAGCTACTGTCCTGCTCCCTAGGTCTACCGAACAACCCCGACACATCGTAGTGAGTCTGAGAAAGTCCCTGTGGCAGTAAGGAGTCTCATCTCAATCATAGGACTAGTTTCCAACCCTAGTCGCTTGACCGCAGCACATGATATAATAGAGGTAGTAGACCCGGTGTCCAGCAATAGAAAGACTGGAATACCTTGTACATGTGCAGTGACCTTGAAGGCCATAGGTGCTGAAGGTGCAGTATCTGGTTCCTCTGCTGTAAGCGCATGAACATGCACCTGTTATGATCAGTTAGGTTGAGGTACCATGGGTCGTTGAGGCGGCCGGAAACGAGGTGCAGGTGGTTTGAAAGACGGATGTGCAGGTGCCATCCGAAGTGGCGGAGTCGATATAGCCCGTGGGCGAGAACGACCGATCATTTACGGCAAAGAGAACCCGCTATCCTTCATCCGCGCGAAACAGCTCCCAACAGAATGATCCTGTCTCCCGCAATACGTACAGGTCACAATAGGGCGCCCCACCGGAGCCACTGGCGCTGCGATCCTGGGAGGCGAGTCAACATGAGGCCTCTTGCCTAGGAAAGGCCTGCTCTGCGTCTCTGGTCATGGTCTCGTAACCATAGTACCACGAGAACGGGTCAGCTGATCCACATCCTGCTCGGCCATCATAGACATGTGAACCAGTTCCACATATGAAGGTATACTGATACAATACATCTTCGACCGTATATCAGGTCGCAAACCCCCAGAAAAACGGCGTATCAGCATCGGCTCATCGGAAAGTATAGTCGGGACAAAGCGACCCAACTCGGTGAAGCGATGCTCGTACTCCGTGACTGTCATACCTCCCTGTCTGAGGCGTAAAAACTTATCCTCCTGCTCATGTCTGTAGGTCTGCGAGTAATACTTCTCGTGGAACTGGAACTCAAATGCTGTCCAAGTCCACACATAGTCCACTGCGACAGACCGCAGCACACTGTCCTACCACAGGCTAGCCTCCCTCTCGAACATGAAAGTGGCCAACTCGACCTGCTCTGCCTCAGTACAGTGCAGCATTCATAGCATCTTAGAGATGCGGTCTATCCAAAACCCAGCCTCCTCGGGTCTGTGAGAACACGTGAATGTGGGAGGCCTCAAGCGCTGGAATCGGTCGAGTAGGCCACGAGTACTAACATCTCCCGTAGGGTACGCCACAGGTGTGACCAGAGGCACATCCCCAAACTGACCAAGTGGCTAGGCAGCCTCAGTAGGGCGTGTGGATGTCGGAGGTGGAGTCGTACTCCCACCCTGAGATAAGGTCTCAGCAATAGTGGCAATAAACTGCTGGTGGTGGTGGTGCTGCTGCATCTGCTGCTTATGCATCATCAACATCAACTGCTCAATCCTATCAGTAGGTGGAGCAGTCTGCGGCTCATATGGCGTAGAAGAGGATGCCCAGTTCTGCTCACGAACCGGGGTGTATAATGTGGCAGACCACCAGTAGGGCCAGTGGAAGGCTGATCAGAGCCAGAACCCGGACCCGTAGGACCACCCCTGCGGGAAGGAGTCTGGTCCATCGAGTCAGTAAGCAGAAGGGGTGTCGTGCTCCTTGTAGATCTCCGTGGCATGCCCTATACAACATAGGGTACATTGCATGTGAGATAAAGCATGGCAACACAATACATCATCACTTAAGCATTCCACATACTTCATAGCAAAAGAGGTTGTATGCATTTCATTACCAAAATTGTCATAATACATGGAATACAGAGTTACATGAATCACGACAGAAGATGCAGGGAAGCTAATACAACAAGTTTCAACTACTACAAAAACACACTACTAACTACTACACATCCATCAACATGAAAACATAAACCGCCTAATGCGGTAGCAAAACTAACTACAAACAACAGTATGGATGGCTAGGCATCCGAATCAGGCGATGAAGGAGGAGCATTCTTATCCTGTACACAGCACAGGATGGTCTTCAACGTGCAAGACACTTTCTTAAAACTCCTCTTCATCTAGGCTTCGGTCACCTCAAGCTTAGCTCGGGTCTCACCAAGCTCAACCCGAACCTGTCCAATCTCTTGCCGCAGGGCGGTCGGTTCTCCTCAATACGAACCATACGAGCATCACTCGCTGCCTGAACAGCGTCCAGCTCTGGTGCACCAAGAGGAGAGCTCTCCTAAGTATCTTGAGCCTCCTCTTCCTCTTCCTATACATCATTGTCGCCTCCTTCTTCACTTCCTGTTTCGAGGTCAACACTCTCCTCACCGGCGCTGTCCGACTCATCTCCAGACTCGTCAAGTCGGGCTTGCCACTGTCGAGGGCCGATCTTTATATTGTTAAGCGTCGCCTCGTTTATGACCCAGACTGGTGCAAGGCACTCCATATTCAACCTATAGCTGACATCACGAGCCATCTTGCATATCAGGCGGCTAAATGGGAGTGAAAGGTCGTTCCTGACAGATCAAACGACCTGAACTATCTGAAATAGGACGAACGTGGGCAGGCATAAGTTGTCCCCTTATCCCATCCTGTATAGAAAGTCCACCATCAACCGAGTACACTCTGTGCGGTTACCCGACCGTGGATACACATTATATGTGAAAATGTGGTGGAGCAAACGGAAGTCCTCAGTCAAATTTGTCGCCGCAAGACAGTTTCCTCGCGTCCAAGAAACCCGTCAACCACAACGGTATTGCGTACAGCGATCCCTTTCTCGCGCACTCCTGGAGAAGTCGTCATTAGGAAGCACTTGACCATGTGGGATCTTCATGACCCGAGCCACCTCAGCCACAGTAATTGTATGCCTTATGCCCCTCATAGAGACAGTGAACTGAAGAGGCTCCAACGATGGGTCTATGATATGGGCGTAGAAGGCATGAACCGTGTTCTCACATGCAGGAGACTCACCTTCAAATATAGAATTCCATCCAATGTCCACTAAGTGGTCCATCATCGGGTGTAGCCCAAACATTCTCTCATCCACATGAGCTTCAAACACAATCTTACGGCCAGCAAAATGACCATATTCGAAGCCTATCGGAAAGGCATTTCTGATCGGATGTTGAGGATCCAGGTCTCGCTTCGACCTAAACTCCCGAACTGGGCTAGGGCTGGCTTCATCGTTCACTTCTCTCCTTGAACGGGTTGGACGGCTAGGTCCAGCTTCATCTACAGCGGTCTTCCTCTTTCCCATAAGAGAAAGAATGGCAGAGACGGAGACAATGGGCGAGACAATGGTGAAGAAAGCCATGGAAAGTGACAAGAAGAGAGAGAAAGGGCTGTTTCCCTTGCTTCACCACGAGATTGGATCTCAACAGTGACTGTAGAGGTCCAAACGACCAAGGTTTAAGAAGAAAGAAGAAGAGATGAAGTGGGGTAGGGGTGTACACAATTTTGGGACGAAATGGGGAATGTATGGGCTGAAAAAAGAGGGAAATGGAAAGAATAGGGAGGTAGGGTTGCTGTGGACGATGGGAATGGATGGATGTGGTCGAAATTTGTAGATTAAGTGATTGAAAGAGATTTGAGAGAGAGACAGCAACTTGGAGGTCTTGGAGGGGTGAAATGAGGAGAGGGGGGACTGACGGACTAAAATAGGGACCCCCGAACATTTCACACGCACCAAACGTGCGTATGGGTCAGGCCGACTCTGACCAGGCCCGTCCCAACCTGACTGGGCCCACCTGACCGCGGTCCGCCTTGCCCGGCGCCGCGCCACCGTGGTGGGGTGGTGTTCTCCACCATCCTAAGGTGCCTAATGCACCCTAAGTCCACCTTGTTTTCCCCCGTATTGACTCACGTGGCCCCCCGACTCCGATCCGTTCCAGATCAGGTAGTTTCGGGAACACCCTGGTCTAGATTGACTTTTTACTGATTTTTAACGACTGAGACTGAGTGAAATGGGATCTAGACTCGTCAATAGACGACCTAGAATTGTTTTAAGGTCGACACGTGCGACCATGGTTGAGTACAGACTCGATTTCGGCGTCCATTTTCAGTGAACCTTGTCGTTGGACGAAATTGGGATACCTAAGACTGTTTCTATATATTTTTTTTTCTAGCACCCTCCTAAGTCAAAGCATCAGCGTACGTCGTGGGAACATAACTCAGGTCCGATTTAATCAAAATCATGCTCTGATACCAACTTGTAACACCCTGAAATTCGGGAGTCGAGTAGCAACTCAACTCTCGAGTTCCAGAACATCACTTATGCAGCATAGATAATGACGATTAAATGTTGTCTGTGTTAGAACAATAAACATGAGTGAGATTATACCAAAACAGTAATTCATACTCCAGATCAAGTGTATAAAGGCAAGCGGAAGACAGAACTGTATATATATGTATGTAAAAGAAACAAAAATCGTTTCATTCTCCAGAGTATGAACCCATTTGAGCCACCATATACATATATCTATTTTATATTCAAAAAGGTCAAAAATACATCTAAGGATGAAATCCCAGCAAATCACGTCGATCCAGCAGTCTAGTCGAAGCCGCCAGAATACTGCATAAATGAGAACTCGTCCTGGTCCTCACCATAGTCCGGCTCAGCCTCCTGAGTCGCCAGCTCATCTAAACCTGAGACAGAGTCTGGTTGGTGTATATAACACCGTCCCGTAACGTGGGAGTGAGTAGCTAACTCAGTGGAACAATAAAGCATAGGTTAACATGTTATCGACTCAGTCAAGCAGTAATGATAAAGCAGTATAATCAAACTCCTAACTACTCTTATTAATGCAAGTATGAATGCAGTCATGATGGATGCCCTCACCGACATACTCCCTCATGCGACACCATTTTACGCTCGTGGCATGCTTGCTTTCCTCAGTGCTCCACATCTTCCAGGCACATGCAATGCATGATGAGCATGATTACTGAGTTGTTATTAGTCCATTTCAAATAGCAAGATTGGGAAACTAAGGTACCTCCCTTGTATCATTCCTAAACATGATCCATTCTAGGGTCGTCAGTCCTAACAATCTCATACGATAGTGTGTTTCTAGGTCACTACAAGGGATGTCAAGGCTGTTACACGGAATCGTTGCACCACTCCCCCATCACCTTATCAATACAGGCCTAGTTTATACTCTGTTACTACGGGAAGGCTCATCGCCTCACCCCAGATTTAGAGTATGCTCGAGGTAACTACACCGGGTACGGTCAGGGCTACTAGGGTTGTTACACGGAATCGTTGCACCACTCCCCCATCACCCATCAAGCAGTGTAGGCCGACAGCTCGAATATAGTGTCCCATACCACTATAATCAGCTCACGAGTCTGGTTGCTCACTGATCACTACGGAGAGGCACGTGGCCCCAGCGTAGGCTGACAGCTCGACCACGGTGTCCCATACCACCATGCCCGACTATGAGTCTTAGCGGATCCAGGTAACATGGTTAACGGGATTCCACTGGTAAGTTTGGTACCCTAGGTTCAAGCAGTAGCGACCAAACATAGTGAATATACATTAGACATATCGGGTTACTTGACGAGCCTGACTAGCTTGAGCGTACAATCAACTGAACGACATGAAGTGCATAAGCACTTCGTATGGCCTAACCACTGTCGCCAACTGAAGTACGACTCGGGTTCATCAAACACATCTTTCGTGGCGACATGAATCTCAACCACGATCTCAAGTCTAGTACCGATTGCCTGGACTATAGATATAGTCCCAAAATCAATCCTTACTCATAACATGTGGTGTAAAGCATAATAAACAAAGTAATTCAAGCATGTTAACAAGCATGTCATAAAGCATGTTATAAAACATGTTATAAAGCATGTTATAAAGCATATTATAAAGCACTATATAAATAGGAATACAAACACATATATTTCATAAGTAAATGGTTAAAGTAAACAACCACATGGAGGAAATCATACATGTCTCTAAGGTAGTTGAGAACCCCATCTCAACACCGATCTAAGACACTAACATCCAAGCACTTACTCTCATAAGCATTTTCACAAACACTTAGAATACACTATTTCAACATACATGGTGTATGTTAGTGAAACATGTATTAGGGCTATCCTTTCGCCAAGCGAGTATTTTATCCATGTATAATATATTCATACAGCAAATAATCATGACAAATACATCTCCAAAATTTATACGTATACGGTATTTTCTAGAATACACAATTTCAACATACATAGTGTATATAAGCAAAACATGTATTAGGGCGATCCTTTCGCCAAACAAGTAATTTATCCACATATAATATATTTATACAACAAATAATCATGTCAAACACATTTCCAAAATTTATACGTATACGGTACTTTCTACAAATACCTAGAGTATGTAGAATTCCATATTTTTCATCTTTAATCGAAACGGAAAACAGACAGCACTTTGTACATGTGCAATTACATGCAGATCATGAATCTATCATTATCTGACATTAAAAGCGTTGAAAACCATAACCTATACACCTAAAGTCCTTACCTTATACCATAGAATCGCAACGGATCAGGTGGGTTTGTTAAGCTTCCGTATTCGGCAGTTTTGTAGCCTAAAGAATGAAACCGGTTAGCTATTTCATAACCTATAACCTTCACACCCCAAAACAGATTAGGGTTAGGGTTTCTTACATCAAAACGAAGTCGGTATCGCCGAGAACGCGACAAGAAAGGGGTGGTGCAGCTTGTGTAGCGGAAGGGGATAGTAGTAGGAAGGATCTCACACAACTCTCTAGCTTTCTCTCTCTTTTTCTCTCTTCTCACTTAGGATTTTTCTCAAATTCGTATGGCTGTGAGAGAGAGGGTTCTAAGGTCCTTATATAGCCTAAAAACTCTCTGAAATAGACTTGTGGACAAGGTATACTTAGGTTATAACCAAATCGGCACCTTTCCAGCTCAACGGAGGACTTCTGGCGGGCCTCCTTGACCCAAAGGTCGGACTTAAGCTCACCAACCTTGGATCCAGATAAAGTTAAGTTTTCGTTTCAGTCAGATTCTCAGATCACGCGTGGCGGACCAGTTTCAGTTTAACGGTCAATGGGTCTCGATCCGAAATTCCAAGTACATGGATATGTTTATGAAATTTTTCCTGATCCGAGGGTGTATTTGGGTCAGATTCTGACAGTCTGGTTGCTTACAAAATGTTCGCAAGCGACACATGCCAGATCACTATTTAAGATATTTATTTTGTAAAGAAAACAAGTGTTTTCACACTCCCTCGCTCCGGACTCAAGCGAACAGCCGTGGGACACTGTCTGGATTTGATTTCCGAGATGTTTATCAAGCCCATGGAGGCGGTCCTAAGTCCTTAACTTCATATTATTCGGACTCCCGATGTGCGGTCTAGACCTGTTACGGAGTTTCAATGTGCTCCCAAGAGCAGTCGGGTAGTGAGTTTGATCCTAGACTTTAGGGTAACCTAACGTCAATGATTCTACAAGTTTTGGGTCTTGCAGATCGTATTTAAAGCGATTCAAACGGATTTCATGGATAATCTAGTTTAGCACTTAGTTATCTTTGTCAAATTTTCTAAAGGATTTAATCCTAAGTGATTTCTGGTCGAGGTAGTACTCTGGTCTTTGCACGGAAATTTACGAGTCGTTACACAAGGCTACCTTAATGGGTACCAAATTCAAGGTCATTATTTCATCAATGAGGGAGTAGCTCGTTTAGAGGACCCATTCCCATAAGTTTCTACTGAAATCAAGCCAGGAATCTATTGGGTCTTACGCATGGTTGGCCTATCTATGGACAAGCCAAAGAGCGCACACTGCAGTTCACTTTTTCTTCTCCTGGAGGTCTAACCCATTCATGAGAGGGCATTTTCTTTCACCATCCCCCATGGCATTGTCAAAAGCTATACAAACGACATTGGTCTTACACATGGTTGGCCGTATAGGCACACTTTGTAGCCCACATGGGTCAAAGCATATGATTGCCTTCGCGGACTTTTTAGGACCACTAGTTTTTCACTGCTGCTCGTATAATATTTAGGCAAATTGCCCATATGATAGGTCTTATGCGTGGTTGGCCGTATAAGTGCAATCCACTGCCGTAAATGATAAATCATTATTGTTGATAATATAGGGCTTATGCATAGTTGGTCGTATAGGTACACTTTGTTGTCGTAAATGATAAATTGCCATCGCTGATAATATAGGGCTTATGCGTGGTTGGCTATATAGACGGACTCCGCTGCTGTAAATGATAAATCGCCATCACTAATAATATAGGGCTTATACATGGTTGGCCATATAGGTGCACTCCGTTGCCATAAATGATAAATCATCATCGCTGATAATATTGATAGTATTTATGACCAGGTAGTGTTCAGCTCAACGATAATATCAATTTTTGTGATAACTGATTTTTGCGACTGGCGATTGTATCAATTTCGTAACACAGTGGCTTTGTTGTCATGGCTTTACCTGGCAATAACACAATGGCTTTGCTGTCATGGCTTTACCTGGCAATAACACAATGGCTTTGCTGTCATGGCTTTACCTGGCAATAATATCCTAATGGTTTTGTTCTCGTGGCTTTGTCCGGTAATATTATCAAGGTGGTTTTGCTCTCGTGGCTTTGCTTGGTGATAATATCATAATGGATTTGTTCTCGTGGCTTTTCCCGGTAATAGTATCAAGTTGGTTTTGCTCTCATGGATTTGCCTGGAGATAGTATCAAGGTGGCTTTTCTCTCATGGCTTTGCTAGGTAATAATATCAAGGTGGCTTTGGTCTCATGGCTTTGCCTGATAATAGTATCAAGGTGGTTTTGCTCTCGTGGCTTTGCTTGGTAATAGTATTAAGGTGGCTTTGCTCTCATGGCTTTGCCGGGTAATAGTATTGCATTTTCACTTTTTTTTTTCCATGACTAAATATTGATTTGACGAAATATGGAGAGAATTGATGGTACTTCAATAACTGACAACCTTTCAACATTTCATAACGTATAATTCATTGCCATTTTTTTGTTGCCATTGCCATCATTATCGGAGATCCTTTCGATTGTCGCATCTTCATCAACTGCTAATTGAAAAGATTTTATCGGAGCTTTTGGAGTAATAATGTGTTCATGGATTTGTTCTTTATTCTTGTGCTTTTCAATATGTGCTTTTCAAAGATCTTTTCGTAATTGTGGAGTTGTACTTGTCTTGCCCCCTTTTAATTGAGAAGATTTCTCTGGAAATCTTGACAATTAAAACCTTCTTATTCTTCAAGGGTAGTATCTCTCAACGAAGCTGGCATTAACAGTTGCTATTGGTCAGATTTCTTCTTTGAATTTTTCTTTCCTGATCACACATAGGGACATGAAGAACCGTGTCAACATTAGAATGTCGCTTTTCCTTTAGACGATCATGAGTATTTTCAATCAGGATTGTGCGTAGCCACCTTCTCTCTTATGTCATACGTCTTCCTTATAACGATTTCACCACTATTAATCATTTTCTATAAAAGATTTTTTAGGATGAAACAATTTTCAGTTCGGTGCCCAAGGAAGAGATGATAATGGCAGTAATCATTTTCTCTTATTCTTCTCATTTCTCTTGGATATTTTGGCCATGGTAGCTTGATCTTTTCCGCGGCTAACAATCGATTCATCATGAGAAGTATATCATCTTCTTCAAATGTGTATTTTTCATTGTCTTTATATCGTTTAGGTTCTTTCCTTACTTTCTTGACTGCGAAATTATTTCTATTTTATTCAGCATAATTTCTCTGTCTACTTTGATAATTCCTCTTTTTCTCTGCTTCCTCAATAGTACTAGTCGATGCTCCTTTAGCATTCTGAAATAGTGGTTTTATATGGGAATCGAATACTCTCGCACTGACCCTTTCTAGGTTGCAAGAACTTGCAACCAAATCTTGAAGACTTTGTATATTTAGACCAATACGGCTAAATGTGATCTCTGGTTTCATGCATTTCACACATAGCTTGACTTGTTCTTCTTCTCCTACAAGTTGTGGGCATGATGCCCCTAGGATTCTCCATCGACTAATGAATTTTCTGATTGGTTCATTTTCTTACTGGAAAATGGAAGACAAGTCATTTAGACTGATTCCTCAGAGGATAACTCAGGTAATTGTATGCGGCAGGGAGGATTTGTGGTAAATTTTGCTGCAAGAGCTATTACAAATGACAGTTCTCTGGTTATGATGGTTTTCCTTATATCTTCCCAAGTCCATAATGAATACACGACAAGTACCTTCATTGGAATAATCAAATTTTGTTTTT
Organism: Magnolia officinalis; assembly: GCA_021015155.1. NCBI lineage: Eukaryota > Viridiplantae > Streptophyta > Magnoliopsida > Magnoliales > Magnoliaceae > Magnolia > Magnolia officinalis. The sequence continues at coordinate 34,881,246 of JAJHSJ010000008.1, forward strand.
CCTTTTGACTTTCTTTATTGTGTGAAGAATTTTCTCTTTTTAACATCCTTGATGTTCTCATTCGTATATCCGCAAGGTCTTGTTCTTGTACATGAATTATTATTTTTCTTCTTTCACATTCACTTTCTGACGGTGATTTAATTGATTACGGCAACGGCCTAACGATGCTCATGTCTCAATTATCATAAATTGAATGTGGACAATTCATATTCTTTACAGACATCACGTTTATGGATACTTTCCTGTCTTGTTCTTCATCCTTTTTCATTACTATCTCGCCCTGTCTTATCATTTTTTTGTAATATGCTTTTTATTATAATGCAATTTTCTGTCGGGTGTCCCAACAGGTGATGGTAATGACAATAATTCTTTTCTTTTGTTTTCTCAGCTTCTTCAGGATGCTTAGATCGAAGCAATTCTATTGTTCCGGCGATCAGCAATTGATTCATCATGGGGACAACGTCTTCCCTTTCGAACGAGTATCCTTCATGAGAATCGTACGATCTAGGTCTTTTGTCACTAGCACACCCTCTGTAACGATTTGTATCTTCTCTTCTTTCCATTCTCCATGTGTCACGAGGAACGTCCCTTTTCTTCTCCTGATCAACGATGTTTTTCATCAATCTGTTTGGTCCTTTTCTACCTATCTCATTTTGAAATGCTGGCATTTTCCTGGCCATCAATTCTAGTATATGCGCTTTTATAGCGAGATGGCAGAAGGCTCTTATGTCGGCGATTGTGAGGCCAAATACGATCCCTATTTCCATCGAATTCAGACACATCTTTACTTGTTCTTTTTCTTCCGGTAATCATCTGCATGATGCCCCCAGGGTTTTCCATTGATTGATAAATTTCTCTACTGACTCATTATCCCTTTATCGTACAGTGGCTAACTTAGTGATGCTGACATCTCGATTAGATGAGAAGAAATTAGTCATGAACGGCATCTTGCATCTGTTCCCAAGTTCGTATGGATTCAGGGGATAAACTTGAATACCATCGGAACGCCTTTCCTGTCAAAGACGAGTTAAACAATCGTACACAATACTGCAGGACTGTAGAAAAATTGCCCATAGTTGTGATAAAATGCATGAGATGTTCTTCTGGAGATTCGTCTCCGTTAAAATTTTGGAAGTCTGGGTGTTAGAAACTGGTAGGGAACAACATGTCCTCCACTTCTCTGGGGTACGACGTTTTGTATCGAAATCTTCCTGGATGTTCGCTTTCCCTTTCAGTCTTGACGACTTCCGTTATCAGTTACCGTATTTCATCCTGCATTATCACTCTTGTTGCGGGAGATAATCCATGTGACCCTGCTCTCGGCAATTGTGAGCCTTCGAGCCGCTGTTCATGGCCATTCATGACAGCCATCACAAGAGGGGTCACAATCTGAGCCACATTGTGCGCGAGGGTTGCTAACGCTTCTCAGAGGCTCCTGCATTCCTCTATTAGTGTTCTTTGTGCTTGATCCATTTCCGTCATACGCTCGTCCGTAATTGGCAACGAGTCCTGACTTGTTCCTGCCATACATACGAAGGCCTCTCCGCTTCTCAACAGAGTTGTTGCTGGAGTGGGACAAGAGTATTCTGGCATGGGAGGACTTGACGAGAGAGGACTCACATTGGATTCTTTAATACTTCCGCAAGATTTAGACGATCTTGACATGTTTACGGAGGTATTTTTTGCAGAGATGCGGTGAATTTTGTAGAGGATGATTCATCTTTTACAGGTGATTTTCCTTTTTCTTTCCTAGTCCACTGGACATTTACAACATGAAGGGTTGGGAAGTCTTGCAATGCAAAAGAGCAAGGGGACTTTCTAGGATATAGTGTTGGTGGAGCGAGTGTCGGGTTTTGTCTTGCTGCATTTTGTGTTACTGGTCCACTGATTATTTGTGATGGGGTAGGTTTGATAGCTGAAGGGGTTCAGGCTTTCAACCTTCGGTGCAACACGACAACCCATTCTTCGTCGTTGTCCTGCGCTAACGGTGATACAGAGATTACTCGATAGTAACTTACGTTATGCTGCTTTTGGTTGGGGCCAGTTGGTTCTCTTGACTCAGAGATTAATCTTACGTGTATTCTACGATGAACCCGGTTGGTACTGTCGCGCCCCAGACTCGAAAACTGAAATCACAAAATTCCCGATCGCCGAATCCGGCGTCGACCGCCTCCATAGTACCCCATTCTTGGCTCCTGGCGCCCATTCACCAGGTTCCAATCCTGGGATCCCAGAAGGAGGATTTCTATAACATAAGTTTGTTCCTTATGCAGCATAACCAAGATCATAACCACAAAAAATAACTACAAGAACACCATTACAAAATCCACTAGGAAAAAAAAAAACTTTTACAATACAAGGTTCAAAAGGAAAGATACAATGGCTATAAAGCAAAACTCCAAAAGGTCTGTGGCATGCTCCTGCTCCTGCTACGGCCTAAAATCACCTGCATGCATCAATAATGCATAAGCTTAAAGAAAGCTTAGAGGGTGGTGTAAGTGTGTGCAGGATAGGTGTCAAGTATGTAATATCAGAGTATGCAGAAAATGCTGGCAAGACCATGAATACCAACAACAGTAACAAGGATATGCAATACCATGCATGAGTGCCATCAGCCATCCCATGGCCAAGCAAAGCGGGGCCTATATAGCCAAATTCCATATGCAATGTGCAATGCAATCATGCTCATCCTCATATCATGTCGACATATCAGTACAGTTCCTCTCTAGGAAATCACTGGGGTTAAATACACTCCATACTGACTGCCGCCTCCCTAGCCGTGTAGCCCAGCGAGCATAAAAGACCTCACTACCCGCCTGTGGTCAGCCAACACCTACAAGGCTTACCGGTAGCAGAACCATTTGTGAGCTGGTCAAACTCAGCCTAGCTTATAGTCCCCTCACTTGGGCGGATAAGGCCACACCCCCTTCCAACCGACCACGATACAGTGGGAGACACGACCTAATGGTAACGGCATCGGCGCTCATGTTTTTCACTCGGTCTCGACGTTGGAGCATCCCCTAGTACCATGAAGGTTCTGTGACTTTCACCCAATGACATCCTACATGCCCACAGTACTAGAACCAAACATTTTCGGTGTCCAAATCTGGTCATCCACAATGTGCCTGTGGAGGCTACGGCCCTGATGAAGCTAGGGCAAATAATAACTGTGTCATGCAAATGCCAGATGCACATACAACACGCTCATGTGGGGCAACTCCATCACTCAGGGAGTCCCATAACAACTTGCCCAATGGCATATACCATGACAAATACTCCTCATGCACACATATGACGCACATGGGAATGAGTCATGAAAGTATCTAAGTATGACATGTGGCGATAATGTACTCTCCTCATGACAAAGTTGGGTCTAGGCACATGGTGCACATGGGGATGAATCATAAAGAAAACATAACATGCAGTGAAGTTGTACACTCCTCTTACCAAGGTTAGGTCTAGGTACTTAGGCAATTCCTCAAGATATGGGGGAAGCATAACTAATAGTGGGGGCCCAACGGTTTGGGGTAGCCCACAAAGCCTAAGTAAGTAATACTATAGGCCTAATGGGTGAGAATGGGCCCAATCAAGGTCTAAGGTCGACATTCAACCACCAATAGATGAGAATGAGCCTAACAAAGGGGCCTAGAGGGGTACATAATGTGGACATTTAACCGCCATTGTCCCCAAGAAGGCAACCCATCAAGGAGTCTAGCCATGACAAGGCCCATGGCCCGAATACAACCATGTAAATGAAATGGGCAGCAATACATACATCTTATATCACATGATGGGCCTCAAGAAAACAGCCCAAAGCCTACATACATCTTATATCACATGACGGTGCTATACAGACCACCGTGATATATCTGTACTTCCATGTTGTCTGCCTGCTTTGGACAGGCCATGGGACCCACTCCCACATGTGTTGTACGTGTGAGAAGTGGGGTCCACCTTGATATATGTATTTTGTACCTGCACCGTCCATCTCTAGACGGTGCTCCGTGGACCCACTGTGATGTATGTTTTGTATTTCACACCGTCCAGGGACGGTGGGCCCTGATGATTGGTATGTTATTCCATGTCGTCCATGTAACGGCTATGTGGGGCGCACAGTGATGTATTTGTGATCCTCACCGTCCACGTGTAGCCTCCACCTTGATTTTTTTTTGTCTTATCTATGGCGTTCATTCCCCATTTGTTGTGTATGCGGGGCCCACCTTTTATATATATATTAGGCCTATGTGATGGAGCCCACCTTAGTGTACGTATTCTATATTCTCACCATCCAAGGGCCTACCATCGATGCATGTATTGTGTATCTACACTGTAAGACCCGTATCCTAAACCTACCATTGCGTAGGCTTCCGCGATCTTCTCGATCGAATTCTAACAACCTTCAACCTTTATCCAACGTTTACGCGCAATCCTGAGTCGAGCCCTACAAACTTGAGTTGACTCAAACCGAGACTTGTACCCTAGCGACCGCGCCGTCGCCGCGGTTCCGACACCGCGACTCGCGCACCGATCCGATACCTAGGCCAAGAGATGTGGGCCCGTGTTCAGTTCGAAGAAAACGCCGCGTGTTGCAAAATCCAAGAGAATCTCTACAACATGACACTTCAATCAATCAATCTCATCAAGGGTCAAGTACACATCACCTCACACCCATCCCCAAGCAACCCCATAAGTCAACAAACTCCTACACAACTCATACCCTTCTTACACAACCTACCCTTAAAGTCAACAATCTCTTACACACCCATCCATCACTCCATCCCATCTCTTCTCTCTCTTATTTCTCCCTTCTTTTCCAAGCAACCCAAAAACACCAAAATTTCTAACCTCCAAGCTCTTCCAATCTCCATGAGAGAGCTTGGTGTGGCCCACCTTCCTACCACCCAATCCCACCATCCAAAGTCCATCTCAACCGTTAAAAAAGTTCCCTTGGAGCTCTAGAGGCTATAAACAGAAGAAAGAATAGGAGATCTTGAGGTTGGTGATTTATTATTTGATTTTGATAATTTGAGGGCCACATATGTGGGACCCATTTGATGTGTGTATTGTATTGAGGGGCCCATAGTGGGGGGGCCCTCCTCCGTCCGTCTCTCTCTCTTTGTCTGTCTCTCCCTCTCTTGATGTGTGTGGCCCACCAATGATGCATGTGTTTCATCCATGCTATGGGGCCAACCATGATATTTATACTTTGCATCCACACCGTCCAGCGATCTGGACGGTGGAAACCCATCTAGAGGTATGTGTTGTATCTGTGCACCGTCCAAATCGTATGGACCCACCTTGGATGTATATATTTTGCACCCTCACCGTCCATCCAGACGGTGGGTCATAGCAGCCACATCTGCTGATTAACGTCAGCAAGATCTGTGGCCCCTTACCTCGGATGTATGCGTTGTAGATCTAAACCGTCCATCCAACGTCCATACTCTCTGGACGCTAGGCCGAACTACGTTATATGTTATATGTTATATAATATATAATATATAAGTGGTGGCCCCACGTGGGACCCACCTGTTTTGAGTATATGCTATATATTATATAATATATATATTATAATATTATAATATAGATGTGGTGGGCCCACGTGGGACCCACCTATTTGAGAATACGTTTTATATATATATATATATATATATATATATATATATATATATATATATGTGTGTGTGTGTGTGTGTGGCCCACACCACATGGACCTACCTGACGTGTTGTATCCAACCGTCCATATGTGGGACCCACCTTGCACGTGTCACACGTGCAGGTGATGGGACCATCCTAGCTGGACGGTTTGGATACCACCGTGATATGTGTTTATCTGTACCGCCTGTCCATTAGCAATTAGCTACTGGGATGACGTCACAAATTCTGTGGTTCCCATCCTGTGCTACGGGTTATACCTACACCGTACATCTGATGGTGTACCTCACCTTGATGTTAGTGTTTTATCTACACCGTCCATCAGGGACGGTGCGACCCGCTGACGTGTGGGTTTTGATTCACACCATCCACCTTATTATAAGGCAGATTTAATTATCAGGTGGGGCCTACCGAGCTGTATCCAGCATATGGGACCACCATGGTGTATGTGTTTTATTCACACCATCCAGCTAAGGACGGTGTGGCCCACTGTGACATGTGTGTTTCGTCAACACCGTCCATCCATTTTTCCTAAATCATTTATGTGGTGGGCCCCGGTCTGATTTGGCGGGCTGGGCGCTGCATCTTTTAAAATAAATAATAATATAATAATAATGATAATAATATATGTATTATAACATATAATATTATATGGTGGGCCATACGTGGGACCCACCTTGGGATGTGTTTTATCTAACCATTCATCTGATGGTACACCACCATGATGTATTTATTTCATCCACACCATCCAGATTGTGTTGGACAGTGCTGGGCAATGTTTGGACGGTGCTGGATAATGTTTGGACCGTGCTGATTTACATATGCAATGTTTGGGCGGTGCTGATCATCATTACAGCGCCATATGCCCCATAGAATGATAGTGTACCTTGATACACATGTTACACCTATAACTATTGAAGTGATTTATGGTGTGGTCCAAGCCCACTTGAGGGGCATTAGTGCGGCCCATTGATGCAGCCCAATTAATGTATATGAAGCCCATTGGTGCAGCCATCCATGAGGCCCATCATGATGTATATTCGAGGCCCATGTACAAGGCTCACCTGTGATGTATATTTGAGGCCTACCTGTTGTGTATTTGAGGTCCGCGTGATGAGGCTCACTTGATGTGTATGAGGCCCATTAGTGCGGCCCATTGATGTAGCCCACTTGATGTGTATGAGGCCTATTAGTGCGGCCCATTGATGTAGTCCATTTCATGTATATGAGGCCCATTGGTGCGGGCCGTGGACGCGGTCCATTTGATGTATATGAGGCCCACTGGTTGGCGCATGTGATATGGCCAACTCGATATATATATGAGGCCCATTGGTGTGGCCCATGTATGCGATCCACTTGATGTATTTGATGGCCCATGGGTTGAGGCCCAATGTGAGGGATATAAGGGCCACGAGTGAGGCCTAATAAGACATATGTGGGACCTTTGTATGGGGCCAAATGTGATATATATGAGGTTCATTGTGATGTGTGATTACTCCATGATGTATGTAATGATAATTATGGTGGGCCATGCCTTGGGAGCAATGATGGTTTAATGTCCACATTGATGGGCAATGATGGTTAAATGTCCACATTGTGACCTTCCATTAGTCCTTGTTAGGCCCATTCTTACCGATTCCAATTGTCATGGCCGATTGCCAATTTGCGATCGAGGCCGATTGTCAATTCCGATTGACGTGATCGATTTGCCGATTCTGATTATCAATCGATCTTGATTGTCGTGGTCGATTGCCAATTTCGAATGACGTGACCAATTGCCGATTCTGATTATCGATCGATTCCGATTGTTTGTGATCAATTTGCCGATTCTGATTATCGATTTATCCCGATTTTCGTGGCTGATTGCCGATTCTGATTGACGTGACCGATTTGCCGATTCTGATTATCGATTGATTCCAATTTTCATGGCCGATTGCCGATTGCTGATTAGCGATTAAGGTCAATTATCAGGGCCAATTGCCGATTTCCATTGATATGATCGATTTGCCGATTCTGATTATCGAGCGATTCTGATTGTTGTGACCGATTGCTGATTCCGATTGACGTGACCGATTTGCCGATTCCGATTATCGATCGATTCCTATTGTCATGACCAATTGCCGATTCCGATTGATGTGACTGATTTGCCGATGCTGATTATCGATCGATTCTGATTGTCACGACCGATTGCCGATTCTGATTGACGTCACCGATTTTCCGATTCTAATTATCGATCGATTCTGATTGTCATGATCGATTGCCGATTCCGATTGACGTGACCAATTTGCCGATTCCGATTATCGATCGATTCCTATCATCGAGGCCGATTTTGATTTGTCGAGGCCGATTGTATAGGCTGATTCCGATTGTCGAGGCCGAGTATCGAGGCCGATTCTGATTTGTCGAGGCCGATTGTATAGGCCTATTACGACTGTCGAGGCCGAGTGTCGAGGCCGATTCCGAGTGTCGATTCCGATTGTTGAGGCCGATTTCGACAGTCGAGGCCAATTTCGACTGCCGAGGCCGATTGTCGAGACCTATGTGATGTTTATGCGGACCGCATTTGAGGCCCATTGTGATGTGTATTAAGCCCGTGTTTAAGTTCCAATGTGATGTATATGAGACCTATGTAATGAGGCCCATTGTGATGCAATTGAGGGCTAGGCGATGGAGCTCATTGTGATGTACGTTAGGCCCATGTGAAAGGCCCATCGTGATGTGTATTAAGCTCTTGAGTGAGGCCTATGGTGTTGTATATTTGGCCCTTGTATGAGGCCATGGGTCCACTATATGTTAGGCTCTAAGTGGGCCATTCCTTGGGGACAATGTTGGTTAAAGGTCCACATTGTCGAGAGCCGGTTGTCAATGCCAGTTATTGGTATCGATTATGATTATGTGATAGCATAACATCATGATACATGCCCATATGCATTATCTGCATGTTTGTTATGAGATATGATTGACCATTGCGTATGTCATAGTGCCAGTTGTTATGAGACTCCCTAATAGGCAGAGATTGTCTCACATGAGCCCACGGTATGCATAGGATTGATGCATGACTGGATCGTATGACTCATGCATCTTGCATTGTTTGCTGTGATTACGGTACGCCCTAGCGACATCAGGGTCGTAGCCTCCACAGGCATATCGTGGATGGCTAGATGGGATACCGAAAATCTGTTCTACATGGGGTGTTATTGATATCTTTGGGTGAAAGTCCCAGAACCCTCTTGGTTCCAGAGGTTGCTCTAACGTCTAGACCGAATAGATGCATGAGTGCATGAGGGTCGTATACTGTTAAGCCGTATCTCTCACTGTGTCGTGGTTGGTTGAAAAGGGGTACGGGTTTACCTACGTGAGAGGAGGGAGAAATGCTAGACCGAGTTTGACCAGCTCGAGGAATGGGTCTGCTATGTATGAGTCGGGCCCGATATTGGCAGGCGGATAGTGAGGTCTCTTCCACTCACCTTGTTGCGCGCAATGGGGAAGCAATCTGGTTTGGAATGTAATAGACCCTGATGATTCCCGATAGAAGAACCGTACTGATATGTGGACTTATTGAGTATGAGTTGCATACTCATACATTCATTTCATTCACTATCCACTTGGGCTGGTGGTGCGCAACTAATTATTGTGTACCTTCGCATGGCCAGGATTTCGGTTGGGCGCGCGACTAACTGAGACCAGGAGTTTACCACATTGATTCTATCTATCCAAATTTAGGTATGAGACTAGTTTGGATAGAAGTCCCTTGTGATGGACCCCGTAGCCTATGATACTACGTACTATCATCCCGACTTCACTCCAGCTTGGTCATTTCATTCGCACCACATATTGCACTGCATCATCGACATCTGATATTTGGCTTATTGTCTCCGCATTTCATAACTGATCTACATTGCTTCATCAGTATATGATATTGTTTTTATTATATTTTTGCATCGCATAGTCTAGATAAGACTGATGGTATTTATGGGCCTATCAGCATGTTTTCGCATTACTCTGATACCGTATGATTTATGAACTTGCCAGTATTCCTGATATTGTATGATTTATGGGCTTGTCAGTATTTTCGCTTACTCTGATTACTCTGATATTGCTTACATGACACTTACCTTGTGCACACACTTTCACCACCCACTAAGCTTTCTATAAGCTTATGCACGGTAGATGCGTGTAGGTAGCGTTAGGTTGCAGTAGCGTTGAGCTTGGAACATGCAATGGATCTATGGAGCTTTGATTTTTGATATATGTATTTCCCTTTCAGCATTGTATTCAAATGATTATATTAGTAGATATGTGATGATGATGTTGCCTTTGTGATCTAAGTAAACTTGTGGTTATGCTTCTTACGAGATAAATGTACATTGGAAAATCCTCCTTATGGAATCCCAGGATCGAAATCTGGCGAATGGGCGCTGGGAGCCGAGAATGGAGTACTACGGAGATTGTCGGCACCGGATTCAGCGATCTAGATTCCTGTGAGTCTGATCTCCAGGTTTGGGGCGTGACAGAAGGTCCTACCATCGATGCATGTATTGTGTATCTACACTGTCCATTGGTGTGACCCATGTGATGCAGCCCATTTGATGTATGTTGGCCCATTGGTGCGGCCCATTTGATGTACGTGCGGCACATTTGTTGAGGCCCAATATGAGGTATTTGGGGCCCATTTGGTGAAGCCCGATGTGATATATTTGAGGCCCATGAGTGAGGTCCGATGTGATATATATATGGCCCTTGAGTGAGGCCCATTGTGATATATGTTTGGCCCTTGTGTGTGGCCATGGCCTCACTTTATGTTAGGCTCTATGTGGACCACTTCTTGGGAGCAATGTTAGTTAAATGTCCACAATGATGGGCAATGATGGTTAGATGTCCACATTGTGACTACCCTTATGCCCTTTGTTAGGCCGATTCTGATTTATCGAGGCCGATTTCTCTTGGTCGAGACTGATTCCGTTTAGTCAAGGCCGATTCTATTTGGTCGAGGCCAATTTCGCTTGGTCGAGACCGATTCCGATTTGTCGAGGTCGATTGAATAGGCCGATTCCAATTGTCAAGGTCGATTGTTGAGGCCGATTACCGATTTCAATTGCCGATTATCGATTTCGATTATCGGGGTCGAGGCCGATTCCGATTCTCGATTACCGATTCCGATTATTGAGGCCGATTCTGATTATCAAGGCCGACTCTGATTGTCGAGGCCAATTGTATAGGTCGATTCTGATTGTCGAGGCCGATTCCGATCTATCGAGGCCGATTGTCAAGGTCGAGTATCGTGGCCGATTCCAATTTGTCGAGGCCGATTGTATAGGCCGATTCAGATTGTTGAGGCCGAGTATCTTGGTCGAGTCAGATTGTCGAGGCTGATTCCAATTCTGTTGTAGAGGCCGAGTCAGATTATCGAGGCCTATTCCGTTTGTCGAGGCTAATTCCGATTATCAAGGCCGATTCCAATTGTTGAGGCCGATCATCGAGGTCGATTCTGATTATCGAAGTTGATTACGATTGTCGAGGCCTAATGTAATGTATATAAGGCTATGGAGCCCATTGTGATGTATATGAGGCCCAATGTGACGTATTTATGGTCATCCATTGAGGCCCACCATGATGTGATGCATAATGGACTCGTGTGAGAGGCCCATTGCGATGTGCTTGGGGCCCATGGGTTGTGGCCCATTGTGATGTATTCAGGGCCCATGGGCCGTGGCCTATACGATGTATATAGGCCCATATGATGCAACCCATGTGATGTGTATTAGGCCCATGTGACGCGGCCCATTATAATTGTATGAGGCTCATTGTGGTGTATTTAAGGTCCAGGCTATGGAGCCAATTGTGATGTATGTCAGGCCCATCGTGATGTGTATTAAGCTCTTGAGTGAGGCCCATGGTGTTGTATTTTTGGCCCTCTTGTGAGGCCAGGGTCCACTATATGTTAGGCTCTATGTGGGCCATTCCTTGGGGACAATGTTGGTTAAATGTCCACGTTGTCGAGGTCGATTATTGATGCCAGTTACTGATGCCGATTATGAGTATGTGACAGCATAGCATCATGATACATACCCATACGCATCATTTGCATGTTTGTTATGAGATGTGGTTGACCATTGCATATGACATTGGACAGGTTGTTATGAGACTCGCAGATAGGCGGATGTTATCTCACATGAGCGCACGGTATGCGCAGGATTGATGCATGACTGGATTGTATGACTCATGCATCTTGCATTGTGATTACTGTACGCCCTAGCGACATCAGGGTCGTAACCTCCATAGGCATATCGTTGATGGCCCTGTGTAAAAATCCCTAAACCCTCTTGGTACCAGAGGACGCCCCAACGTCGAGACCGAGTGGATACATGAGCGCCAGAGTGCCGAATACCAAGAGGCTACGTCTCCCACTGTGTCGTGGTCGATTGGGAGGGGGTGTGGCCTTACTCGCCCGATGGTAGGGGTCATAGCTAGGCTGAGTTTGACTAGCTCGTAAATGGGTCCGCTATAGACATATAGGGTAGATATTGGCTAACTACTGGCCAGGTGGATGGTGAGGTTTCTTCCACTTGCATGGTCGCGCGTCAGTTGGCGGCGGTTGCATGTAGAGTGTACTAGACCCCAGTGATGATCCCAAAGATGAATTGTACTGATATGTGGACTTCTTGATCAGGAATTGCATACTCATTCATTCATTCATTCACTATTCACTCGGGCAGTGGTGCACAGCTATTTGTTACGTGTACCTTCGCAATGGCCAGGATTTCTGTTGGGGAGCGACTAACTTGAGATCAGGAGTTTACCACATTGAGTCTGACTATCCAAATATAGGTATGGGACTAGTTTAGATAGAAGTCCCTTGTGATGGACCCCATAGCCTGCGATACTACATACTATCATCCCGACTTCACACTTTAGCATGGTCATTCCATTCGCACCGCATATTGCATTACATCCGCGGCATATGACATTTTGGATTACTGTGTTTTTGCATTTATTTGGTCTAGGTACGACAGATGCTATTCGTGAACTCATTAGGAATTGTATATTGCATTGCATCATCGACATTTGATACTTAACTCCTTATGATTCCTCATTTGCATAGCTGATCTGTATTGCGTATTTTAATATCGATTGACTCATGGACTTGTCAGTATTTCCGCTTACTCTAATATCGTACGATCCATGATCTTACCAGTATTTCTGATATTGTACGATTATGGTATTGTATTGAATACTTGGCACTTACCTTGTGCACACACTTTCACCACCCTCTAAGCTTTCTATAAGGTTATGCACGATAGATGCGTGCAGGTGACGTTGGTCGCAGCGGCGTTGAACTTGGAGCATGTAGCTATCTTATGGAGCTTTGATTTTATTTTGACATATGTATTTCTCTTTCAGCATTGTATTCAAAGTTTATATTAGTGGATATGTGATGATGATGTTGCTTTTGTGATTTGGGTAAGCTTGTGGTTATGCTCCTTACTAGATAAATGTACATAAAAAAATCCTGATAGGATCCCAAGATCGAAACCTGGCATATGGGCGCTGGGAGCCGAGAATGGGTGCTACGGAGGCTGTCGGCATCGGATTTGGGATCGGGATTCCTATGAATCTGATTTCCAGGTTTGGGGCGTGACACATAAGGCCCATTAGTGTGGCCCATTGATGTAGCCAACTTGATGTATACAAGGCCCGTTATGATATGCATTAGGCCCATGGGTTGTGGCCCGTGTGATGTATCTGAGGCCCATGTGCAGGGCCCACTTGTTGTGTATATGCAACCCACGAGTGAGGCCTGATGTGATGTACTTATGGCCCATGTGCCGAGGTCCATTGTGATGTATATGTGGCCCATGAGTGAGGCCCATAATGATATGTATTAAGTCCTTGTGTGAGGCTATGAGCCCACGATACATTTGGGTCTATGTGGGTCACTCCTTGGGAGCAATGTTGGTTAAATGTCCACATCGATGGGAAATGATGGCTGAATGTCCACATTGTGACCTTCCCTTTGGCCCTTTGTTAAGCCGATTCCGATTGTCGAGGCCGATTCCGATTGTTGAGGCTGATTCCGATTGTCGAGGCCGATTTCGATTGTCGAGGCTGATTATCGAGGCCAATTCCGATTGTCGAGGCTAATTATTGAGGCTGATTCCGATTGTCGAGGCCGATTCCGATTATCAAGGCCGATTCTGATTGTCGAAGCCGATTAGGCCGATTACCGATGCTGATTATCGGTGCCGGTTGTCGGTATCGATTATGAGTATGTGACAGCATATCATCATGATACATGCCCATACGCATAATCTGCATGTTTGTTATGAGATGTGGTTGATCATTGCATATGTCATAGGGCAGGTTGTTCATGGGGCTCCCTAATAGGCAGAGTTGCCCCACATGAGCGCACGGTATGCACAGGATTGATGCATGATTGGACTGTGTGACTCATGCATCTCGTATTTGTGTGACATGACCACCGTACGCCTTAGCAACATCAGGGCCGTAACTTCCACAGGTATATCGTGGATGCCTAGATGGGACACTGGAAATCTGTTCTACATGGGGTGCTATAGATATCTCTAGGTGAAATTCTCTAAACCCTCTTGGTTCCAAAGGTTGCTCCAACGTCTAGACTGAGTGGATGCATGAGCGCATGAGGGCCGTATACCATTAGGCCACGTTTCTCACTGTGTCGTGGTCGGTTGGAAGGGGGTGCGGCCTTACCTACTCGAGAGGAGTGGGCAAAGCTAGGTTGATTTTGACCAGATCGAGGAATGGGTCCACTATCAACGAGTCGGGCCCGATATTAGTAGGCGAATAGTAAGGTCTCTTCCACTCACCTTGTTGTGCGCGATGGGGTGGTAATCTGGTTTGGAGTGTACTAGACCCCCGTGATTTTTCAGAGAGGAACCATACTGATATGTGGACTTATTGAGTAGGAGTTGCATATTCGTTCATTCATTTATTCACTAGTCACTCGGGTTGGTGGTGCGCAACTAATTATTGTGTACCTTCGTAATGGTAAGGATTTCGGTTGGGGCATGCGACTGACTTGAGACCAGGAGTCTACTACATTGAATCTGGCTATCCAAATTTAGGTATGTGACTAGTTTGGATAGAAGTCCCTTATGATGGACCCCATAGCCTGTGATACTACGTACTATCATCCCGACTTCACTCCAACTTAGTCATTTCATTCGCCCCACATATTGCATTACGTTCGTAACATTTAGCATTTTGGGTTACTATGTTTCTGAATTTATATGGCTTAGATGAGGCTGATGGTATTCGTGGCTCAATAAGATTTGCATATTGTATTATGTCCTTAGCATCTGATATTTAGCTCATTATGATCAGTACTTCCGCTTACTCTGATATTGTATGATTCATGATCTTGCTAGTATTTCCGATATTATGTGATTATGGCACTGTTTAAATACTTGACACTTATCTTGTGCACACACTTTCACCACCCTCTAAGCTTTCTATAAGCTTATGCACGATAGATGCGTGTAGGTGGCGATAGGTCGCAACAGCGTTGAGCTTGGAGCGTGCAGCAGTCTTCTGGAGTTTTGATTTTCGATATATATGTATTTCCCTTTCAGCATTATATTTAATGTTTATATTAGTGGATATGTGATGATGATGTTGTCTTTGTTATTTGGGTAAACTTGTGGTTATGCTTCTTATGAGATAAATGTACGTTGGAAAATCCTCCTTGCAAGATCCCAGGATCGGAATCTGGCGTATGGGCGCTAAGAGCCGAGAATGGGGTACTACAGAGGCTTTCGGCACCGGATTTAGCAATCAAGAATTTTGTGAGCCCGGTTTCCGAGTTTGGGGCATGACAAAAGTTGGTATTAGAGCATTACTTGGGAATACATGAAGATAACATCACATATCTACTAATAGCTACCCTGCACTCTATGATTGTTAAGAACTTAGAATGGTTAGATCCCTGAGTTCAGATAACTTAGAGACTTTCTGATATAGCTCCATACCATTGAGATCGTGAGGCTGCATAGCGTTCCAATTTTGATCGTCTCTTATCCGTGGTCCGAGGTTCAAAAGAATCACCATAGTGTTGATGATGCGTCTTGGGAGGGCGAGGTTGAGATTAGAGAGCGCTATCTTCATCCTTTTGTAGATTGATTGTGCCTTGACATATATACTTGATGATGTTTCCTCTTCCCTTGTCTGTTCTGTAAATTTTGAGGATAAAATTTTTATTAGAAAGGGAGAGCCATAAGGCCCGTATCCTAGACTGTATCGTTCCATTGTCTTCCGCGGTCCTCCCGGTCGAATTTTGGCAACCCGCGACCTGTAATCGGCATTTGTGCGTAACCCTGAGTCGTATCTCGTATTCCAAAGCCGGCTCAACCCGAGACTGGTACCCTATCGACCGTGTCGTCACCGCGTCTCGTACGCTAAGGAAATAGGCCAGGAGATGTGCGCCCGCATTCAGTTTAAGGGAAAACGCTGCGTATTGCAATCCCAAGAGAATGTCTCATCAATCACATCAAATGTCAAGTACTCCATCCCATCATGTCAAGTACAACACCTATCCCCAAGCAACCCCTAAAGTCAACTCTCTCTCTCTCTCTCTCTCTCTCTCTCTTTCTCTCTCTCTCCACTCATCAAGTACACCCATCCATCACTCACATTTTCACCCATCACCTTCTTATATCACCTCTCTCTCTCATCTCTCTCTCATTTCAAACTCCATCTCTCAAGCAACCGTGAGGGAGGTAGACATCCATGGGAGAGAAGCTTGGTGTGGCCCACTCCCTACCACCCAATCCCACCCTCCAAAATCAATCTCGACCGTTGAATCTCATCCATTGGTGCTCTAGAATGTGTTGATGGAAGGAGAAGTCCATGATCAAAGGTGGGTGATTTTATTATTTGATTTTGTGATTTAAGGGCCCACATATGGTGGGACCCATCTTGATGTATGCATTGTATGGGGAGGGCCCGTAGTGGTGGGGTCCCTCCCCTTCACACGTTTCTTCCTCTCTCCTTCTTTCTTTTTTTTTTTCATTTTTTGTGTTGATGATGAGGTGTGTGGCCCACCTGGCATGTGTGTGCGCGTATGGCCCACGCATGATGTATGTTTTCGTCCACACCGTCCAGACCTTGTATGGTGGGGATCGGACGGCTAGTGTACCTTACTCCAGTTATATAGCTATTGTATTGACGTTGCAGTTCTGTGGATATGATCATGTGGTACGTGTTATATCCACACCGTGCATTCGTGGGCCACACCGTGATATATGTATTTAATCAATGCTGCACAGCAGCTGTGGGACCCACACGCACGTGGTACACATGTTTTATCAATGCTGTCCATCCGTTTAACACCGACCCCGTCCACCTATTTTGAATCCCCACCATCCAGATGGCTGGACGGTGGGCCACAACATGATGTATGTGTGTATCCATGTCGTCCGTACATCGGATGTGGACACACTTGATGGACGTGTGTCTCCACACCATCCATCCGATGAAATAAATTCAAATTTCAGGTGGAAACCACCTTGATGTACGTGTTTTATCCATGATCATTTATCCATTTTGCTGGTGGGTCCCACACGTGTGGACTCACCTGCCACGTGGGACACCCCCCCCCCCCCCTCCGTGATGTATGTGTCATTTGCACCGTCCATCTAGATGGTGTTGTGTAGACCCCACTGTGATGTATGTATTATCTGCGCCGTTCATTGCTGGACAGTGCTGTACAGAGACCCACCGTGATGTATTTGTTTCATCCACACCGTCCAGACCATCTGGATGGTGCTGGAATAGCTAGACGGTGCCAGGTCACCGTGATGTATGTGTTTCATCAGCACCATCCATCTGGACGGTGCCATGAACGGCCCTTCTATGATGTATGTTTTGTATTCCAGGTCGTCCGTGCCTAGATGGTTCTATGGGACCCCACCATGTTGTATGCATTTCATCCTCACCGTCCACATAGCTGGACGTTGTTGGACAGTGTTTGGACGATGCTGATTCAAGTGGACATGGCTGGACGGTGCTGATTCACGTGGACAATGGTTGGACGGTGCTGATTTACATAGGCAATGTTTGGATGGTGCTGATTTACATGGGAAATGTTTGGATGGTGCTGATTTACCTGGACAATGTTTGGACAGTGCTGATCATCATTAGTAGGCCATGTGCCCCATAGAATGTTAGTGTATAGTGATACACACGTTACACATACAACTATTGTAATGATTTTTGGTGTGGTCCAAGCTCACTTGAGGCCCATTAGTGTGGCCCATCCATGAGGCCCATCATGATGTATACTTGAGGCCCATGTGATAGGGCCCACTTGCCTTGTATTTAAGGCCCATATGATGGGGCCCACCTACTTGAATGTGAGGCCTATGGGCAATGCCCATTGTGATGTATTCGTGGCCTATGGGCAAGGCTCATTGTGATATGTATTAGGCCCATGGGTTGTGGCCCATGTGATGTATCTGAGGCCCATTTACAAGGCTCCACCGACTATATTACTGTTGTAGTTGACGTCAGCAAGTTCCATGGGGACCACCTGATATATGTGTTGTATACCCATGCCATTCGTCCAGTTTTGTGGGAACCACCGTGAGGTATGTGTTCATCTAGGCCATTCGGCCATGCACCCTACCATGATATATATGTTTCATCAACACCGTCCATCTTACATAAGGCCCATTAGTGCGGCCCATTAATGCAGCCGACTTGATGTATAGAAGGCCCATTATGATGTGCATTAGGCCCATGGGTTGTGGCCCGTGTGATGTATCTGAGGTCCATGTGTAGGGCCCACTTATTATGTATATATAGCCCACGATTGAGGCCCGATGTGATGTATTTATGGCCCATGTGCCGAGGCCCATTGTGATGTATATGCGGCCCATGAGTGAGTCCCATAGTGATGTGTATTAGGTCCTTGTGTGAGGCCATGGGCCCACGATACGTTTGGCTCTATGTTGGCCACTCATTGGGAGTAATGTTGGTTAAATGTCCACATTGATGGGCAATGATGGTTGAATGTCCTATTGTGACCTTCCCTTAGGCCCTTTGTTAGGCCGATTCCGATTGTCGAGGTCGATTATCGAAGTCAATTCCGATTGTCAAGGCTAATTATCGAGGTCGATTCTGATTATCGAGGTTGATTCCGATTGTCGAGGCCGATTCTGATTGTCGCGGCCGATTCCGATTGTCGAGGCCGATTCCGATTGTCAAGGCCGATTCCGATTGTCGAGGCCGATTTCGATTATCAAGGCCAATTCTGATTGTCGAGGCCTATTGTATAGGCTGAGTATCGATGCCGGTTATCGGTGTCGATTATGAGTATGTGACAGCATAACATCATGATACATGCCCATACGCATCATCTGCATGTTTGTTATGAGATGTGGTTGACCATTGCATATGTCATAGGGCAAGTTATTCATGGGGCTCCCTGATAGGCGGAGTTGCCCCACATGAGCGCACGGTATGCGTAGGATTGATGCATGATTGGACTTTGTGACTCATCCATCTCGCATTTGTGTGACATGACCCTTGTACACGCTAGCGACATCAGGGGAGTAGCCTCCACAGGTATATCATGGATGGCCAGATGGGACACCGAAAATTTATTTTACATGGGGTTGCTCCAACGTCTAGACCGAGTAGATGCATGAGTGCATGAGGGCCGTATACCGTTAGGCCGCGTCTCCCACTGTGTCGTGGTCGGTTGGAAGGCGGGCAAAGTTAGACTGAGTTTGATCAGCTCAAGGAATGAGTTTAATCAGCTCGAGGAATGAGTTTGATCAGCTCGAGCAATGAGTTCGCTATCGACGAGCCGGACCCAATATTGGCAGGCGGATAGTGAGGTCTCTTCCACTCACCGTGTTGTGCGCGATGGGGCGGCAATCTGGTTTAGAGTGTATTAGACCCTGGTAATTTCCTAGAGAGGAACCATACTGATACGTGAACTTATTGAGTAGGAGTTGCATACTCATTCATTTATTCATTCACTATCCACTCGGGCTGGTGGTCCGCAACTAATTATTGTGTACCTTCGTAATGGCAAGGATTTCATTAGGGGCGCGCGACTGACCTAAGATCAGGAGTCCACTACATTGAGTCTAGCTATCTAAATTTAGGTATGAGACTGGTTTGGATAGAAGTCCCTTGTGATGGACCTCATAGCCTGCGATACTACGTACTATCATTCGGACTTCACTCCAGCTTAGTCATTTCATTCGCACCACATATTGCATTGCATTAGCAACATTTAGCATTTTCTGTTACTATGTTTCTGCATTTATATGGCTTAGATGAGGTTGATGGTATTTGTGACTCGTTAAGATTTGCATATTGTATCCTCAGCATTTGATATTTGGCTCATTATGATCAGTATTTCCACTTACTCTGATATCGTATGATTCATGATCTTGCAAGTATTTTTGATATTATATGATTATGGGATTGTATTGAATACTTGGAACTTATCTTGTGCACACACTTTAACCACCCTCTTAGCTTTCTATAAGCTTATGCACGATAGATGCGTGCAGGTGGTGTTAGGTTGCAACAATGTTGAGCTTGGAGCATGCAGCGGTCTTCTGGAGTTTTGATTTTTGATATATGTATTTCCCTTTCAGCATTGTATTCAATGTTTATATTAGTAGATATGTGATGATGATGTTGCCTTTGTTATTTGGGTAAACTTTTGGTTATGCTTCTTATGAGATAAATGTACGTTGAAAAATCCTCCTTGTAGGATCTCAGGATCAGAATCTGGCGTATGGGCGCTGGGAGCCGAGAATGGGGTACTACGGAGGCTGTCGGCACCGGATTCGGCAATCGAAAATTTTGTGAGCTCGGTTTCCGAGTTTGGGGCGTGACACACCCACCTCTTAGATCCTCCTTCTCTCTTCAACAATAGGTCCTTCTTGCTCCAAGGAGTTGTTTTAATGATGAAGATGAGATTGCAAGGGCTAGATGGAGGGGAAATGAGAGAGAGAGGGGCTGGAAAATCTAAGAATGGTGGGACGTCCCAAGCTTCTCTTGCAATGGGGGGGAGGAGAAAATGAGGGAGAAGAGAGGAAAATGGGAAGTTGTAGCAAGGCAATGATGGCTTTGTAAGAAATGATGAATTTTTGGGAAAAAATGATCATTGCACATGGGAGAGAGCAAACCATGATTATTTTGAGAAGAGAAAAGCCATCCTGAGCTTGCTAGCTAGGCTAGACTATAGTAGGGTAGGCTATAGGCTAGGCTAGGATAGGCTAGGTCATGATGGAATAGGATGATGTCCAAATGATGCGCAGCCTACAACTTTTGATCTACAACTCAGATTGATGCATGGACACGACATTGGAATCGTGATGACGATGCGGTCACAAGGGCATAGGTTTAGGGTCGAATCGGGTCGTGTTTACAAGACGAAACTTAAGGATCATTGTAAATGCAATCTACAGGTCGCTGGTCACCAAAATTCAACCGGAAGGACCATGGGACCTAACGGAATAGAACAGATACCAAGTTAAGGGTCTGACAGGTACGAAGTAGAAGATCGTCTTGCTGTAAGTCTGTAAAAACAATGAGATACATTGTTAATAAGGGTTTAGATAAATTTATACTTTATTTTAGGGGAGGATGTTCCCGTCGAGAGTTGTCATTTTGGCGTCGGTATGACACCAAATGGTGATAAAAATTCTCTCAATAGTTTCTAAGTTTATATTGAATAAAAATATGAAATCCCTAGCAGAGTCGCCATTTTGTTTCGATAAGAAACGAATGTATTTGATTTGGGGAATTATCTTATTCAATAATAACAGAAAAGGAAAGAGTTAATAATTATCACAAAGTATTCTATTCATTTTGAGTTCATTTACATCCTCATTTTCCCTTGATTCCAAAATAAAGTATAAAATTACAAGTATGAATTCTATAGAATAGTCCAAATAATAATTTCAATAGCATTCCACCTTACAATGCATTCATCTCAGTGAGAGAAGTGTTGTGCGGATTTGGACATCTTATATTCTCTCTTCCAGCTTGTTTAAAATAACAGACTTTGTGGAATAGCAACTAGATTCTAAGAAAGATTATAGAAAGCTCAGAAAATTCGACAGCATATGAACCACACACACTATTTACGAGCAACACAGTCTTGTTGCGTAGGCCGACACAACAGGACTGTGTTGCGCGGCCCAGCGCAGCAAGCCTCGGGTCGTTTCTTCCTTGTTCCTTCTTCCTTCCTCTTCTCTAAGTACCTGTCAAGGGTACTCAAAGGTCTTCTTCTCAGGAGCTCTAATCTCTTGTGTCTCTCTCAAATGAATGGATGGAGGGGTATATATAGGCATTCGCATGTGTAAGGCCTTGAATATTCTGCCATGGGCCCCACTGTGCACAACACTTCGGCGCGCAATGATTCTGACTCTTAAGGTGTTGCATAGTTGTGCAAAATATAAATTATTATTTTTCTTCTTTTCAATCTCCATTCTCATTTTTATGCTCCAACATGGTTCCCTCATAAAGCATTAATGTAATGGTCGCGAGAAATTCAAGGAATTTATCATGCCCAAAGTCAATGATAAATCAATAGATTTTATAGATTAAACAATTGCAAAACATGTAAGATAATATCAATAGTCTTCCTAAGCATCCAAAGTGCCTGGAGTCGACAATGGATCAAAGTAAACTGAAAATACTTTTTCATTCAAACAAAAAATATCAATGAATGGTTCAACATGAAGATCAAATAACTTGAATCAAAGTAAAATAAACATTAAGAAGAATTATACGCTTCACCTCTTAGCTCTAGCTAGAGATTAGCCAACCATAGACATGATTGAACTAAAACAGTAACATCCCAAATTTTCACGGCTAGAGTTTATACTCATGCTTAAGAAAACCAGGTGTTAATAATTGAATGAATTGGATGCTTTAAAATCGCACCATATTTTATTTATTTATTTAGATCACATCCAGTTACATTCATGAAGGTAACCATTCATAAGAATAAAATCGACTGTATTTATTATTTCATTAGAGTAAAGAATTCAACAAATTATCGAATGCTTTCTCAATGGGAGCTTGTTGTTACATTATCGAGTTCGCAGCGAAAGTATAAAGCTAAAAATTATAAAACTATCTTCTTATTCTTTCAATATAATCTTCCATAGGGAGATGGACTTCTAGGTCTTCAATCTGTACATCACCTGCATTATCTATACGGTTGGAAAGGGTCAACGCCCTACTCATAGTGATGGTTATCCTTTCAGATTAACAATAATTCAAGAGATTTCATCAAAGTAATATAAGGGTTTTGATACGTCTCGTATTCCACTACTACAAGGAGTATCAGTATGTGTAAACAATCTACATGAGATGCATGCCTAGCAAAGTGTATGCGGCTCATCATACTAGTGATCATCACAATGTCGAATACAATTCATAGAAAACCCAACTCGACCCGCATCCCATAATGACGGATATTCGCTGGTGTGTCTAACGTTAACGTGGATTTATGCAAACATCTCAAGGCGACACAACAATGTGGTTGGGGGATTTACGTAACATGATGTGTTCATGGAGCGACTATTTGCGACATCCAATCTCGAAAAAGTGATGTAACATGCATGACGATTTACTTACATCGATTGTCCACCACGCCAACCAACCCACGAAATTACATGCTGACCAAGAGGGCCGCTGCCCATAACACATTACGTCTACGATAAATATTTGAATCACTAGTTGTGATATATTTAATACATCACTTGCATTGATAGAGAACGTAAACTGAATAATTGGGTTTCGGAATATCAAGACACATGCCTAAACCTTAAAGGTAGATAACACAAGGCTAATAAAATAAAGAGAAGAGTGGTAATAGCCAACTCAACAAAGAGAAAAGTGGTGTAACACCCTGAAATTTGAGGGTCGAGTTGTAGCGACCTGAAAATTTCCGTACATTGGGCCGAGTACCACCTCGACCAGAAATCACATAGGGTTAAATCCTTTAGAAATTTAACAAAGTTAACTAAGTACTAAACTCGGTAAATCATGAAATCCGTTGGGATCGATTAAAAATACGATCGCAAGACCCAAAACTTGCAGAATTGGTGACTCTAGGTACCCTAAAGTCTAGAGCCAAACTCATTACCCGTCTGCTCTCGGGACTGAAACGAAACTTCGTATAAGGTCTAGATCGCACATCGGGAGTCCGATAACACGAAGCTAAGGAACCAGGACCGCCCCACTGGGCTTGACAATCATCTCAAAAATCAGATGATTCCGATGTCCACGGCCATTATTTTCACTCCGGAGCGAGGGAGTGTGAAAAACACTATTTCCATCCAAGAGAAATATCTGGAATAGTGATCTAGCACCTTTCTGTTGCGCGTCGGTATTAAGCAACCTGACCATCGGAATCAGACCAATTACACCCTCGGATTAGAAAAATTTCAGGAACATTACATGTACTCAGAAATTCTGATCGTGGCCACGGACCGTTGAACTGAAAGTGGTCCGCCACGTGCGATCTGGGAATCCGATCGACCCAAAAACGTAATCCCATATAGATCCTCAGAGGGTGAGCTTAAGTCTGACGTTTGGCTCAAAGAGGGCTACCAGAACACCCCTTTTGAGCTTGGAAAGTGGCGAACTGCCTATATATGCAGCCACCCTTGAACCTAAGTCTATTTTGGTTATGTTCTAGGCTATAAAAGGGGCTTAGAAAAGCCCCTCTCACAGCCATACGAATTTGGGTCCAAACCCTAAGAGAAAGAGAGAAAGAGAGAGAGAAACTTGTGGAGATCGAGGCCGATCTTCCTCCTGCTGCTTCCACTTCTCCACGGCCTACACCGCTCTATTCCAAGGGATTTCCCGGCGGTTTCCACCCCATTTGAAGGTAAGAAACCCTAACCCTAGGTCTGATTTGAGCCTGATTAGTGATAGGTTAAGGAAAGACTAATCGAATGCGCTCTTTAGGCTAAGAAACTCCCGTATACGGAAGCACCAACCCTCTTGCTGATTCATTGGAATTCCAAGGGCTGAGGTGAGGACTTTAAGCGTATAAGTTACGGTTTTCAACGCTTTCAATGTCAGATAATGATAGATTCATGATCTGCATGCAAATGCACATGTACAAAGTGCTTTCCGTTTCCTGTTTCGATTAGCGATAAAGAATATGGAATTTACATACTCTTGATATACGTAGAAATACCGTATACGTATTTTTGTTGAGAAAATGTTTAACATGTTTATTTAATGTTTGATTATATCATGTGTGGATAAAATGCTAGTTTGGCGAAAGGGATCGCAAAAAAATACACGTTCATGTGTAAATGTCATATATGTGGAAATTGTGTATTCCGGAAATTCCGCATACGTGCGGATTTGGAAATACAATTGTGATGATTATTTCCCGTATGATTATGATATACACGGAAAAAATACTCTCGAGGCTTAGGGACAGCCCAATCACGAACTTGCCTAACATACGTCATGTATGTTGGAAAAGTGTATTCTAAGTGTTTGTATAAGTGCATGTATGTGTACATGTGTATGTACTAGTGCCTTAGATAGGCACTGATATGGGTTTTTCCAACTCCCTTAGAGACATGTAGGATCCCCTCCATGCGGTGGTTCACCGCAACACTTAATTGTATTGCACACACAATTGTATCCCTATGGGGATAGTGCTTTATTACATGCATTACAACATGCTTTGCAACATGCTTGACTTCATGTTTTACTTCATGCTTTATAACATGCTTACTAACATGCTTGTATTGCTTGTTTATCATGCTTTACTTCACCTGCTAATGATGAAACTGTTTGAGTTTGGGACTACGATATAGTCCAAACACTCGGTACCAGACTTGTGATTGTGGCTGAGATTCACGTCGCCCAAAGGACGGGTCCGGCGAACCCGAGTCGTACTTCGGTTGGCGATAGTGGTTGGCCACGCGGAGTGCTTTTGCGCTCCATATCGCTCGACTTGTGGTGCACTCGAGCTAGTCAGGCTCGCCAATGAAACCGAAGTGTAGTTGTGTGTTCACCCTGTTTGGTCGCTACTGCTTGAACCTAGGGTACCAAACTTACCAGTGGTGATTCCCGTTTAACCATGGTACCTAGATCCGCTAAGACGCATGAGCGGGCATGGTGGTATGGGACACCGTGGTCGAGCATCGGCCTATGCTGGGGCCATGTGCCTCCCTGTAGTGACCATTGCGCAACTATCTCGTGAGCCGAATACGGTGGTATGGGACACTGTATTCGAGTTGTCGATACTTCGGCGAGAGCCGAGTACGGTGAGATCTGTGCTAGCGCTGACGGGCGTCGAGTCCTCCGTGGTATCATCGAGTGTACTCTAAGTATCTGTGATTGGCCACGAGCCTTTCACAGCAACTAGAGTGTGAGTTGAGCCGAGTATAGTGAGACCTGTACTTGAGCTGACGGTTAGTGATTGAGCCGAGTACGGTGAGACCTGTACTCGAGCTGACGGCCAGCAATTGAGCCGCATACGGTGAGATCTGTATCCGCGCTGACAGGTGATGAGCCCTTTGCGATGCCATCACTAAGCTTCTCAAACCATAATATCGTATGAGAATAACTAGGATTGACGACCCTAGAATGGATCATGTTGGGAATGATACAAGGGAGGTACCTTAGTTTCCCAAAACTGCTGATTGAAATGGACTAATAATAACTTGGTAATCACGAGCATCATCGCCACCGCATGTGCTTTGTAGATGTGGCGCACTGAGGGAGTAAGCATTCGCGAACGTAAGATGATGTCGCTTGAGGGTGGTTTGGCAAGGGCATACAGCATCATGTCATATCATTTTCGCATTTAACAAGAGTAGTTAGAAATGTTTGATTTGTACTGCTTTATCATTACTGCTTGGTTGATTTGATAACATGTTAACTTATGCATTATTGTTCCACTGAGTTAGCTACTCACTCCCACGTTACGGGACGGTGTTGTACACACCAACCAGACTCTGTCGCAGGGTTAGAGGGCGCCTTGGTTCAGGAGCCAGAGCCCGACGTTGATGAGGACCAGGAGGAGTTCTCTTTCATGTAGTACTCTGACGGCTACGCTTAGGCCGGCTGCATCGCAGGATTCTCGGGGCCTCTTTTGAGGATGTATTTTGGGTTTTTGACTTACAAACATTACATGTATATTGGTGCTCAGCTAGTACTCACTACTGGAGTTCAGAAAATTTTGTTACTTTACATACTTGAATATAAAATTTCAGTCTTCACTGTCTTTAAATGCAATTGAACTGGAGTATGAATTACTATTTTGGTTTATTTAATCTCATTCATGTTTATTGCGCTAACTCAGACAACATTTAACCGGCATTGTGTATGTTGCATAAGTGATGCGTTGGAACTCGGGAGTTGAGTTCATACTCGACCCCGAATTTCAGGGCGTTACACGAGTAGCAACTCAACTCTCGAGTTCCAGATCATCACTTATGTAACATAGATGATGAAGATTGAATGTTGTCTATGTCAGTGCAATAAACATGAGTGAGATTATACCAAAACACTAATTCATACTCCAGATCAATTGTATAAAGGCAAGCGGAAGACTGGAATTGTATATATAAGGTATGTAAGGAAAACAAAACCATCATGAACTCCAGAGTATGAACACTAACTGAGTATTCATATACATGTATTGTTTCTAAATCAAAAGGGTCAAAATACAACTAAAAGGTAGATCCTGAAATCCCCGCGATCCAGTCGGCCTAAGCAAAGCCGTCAGAGTACTGCATGTATGAGAACTCGTCCTGGTCCTCATCGTAGTCTGGCTCCGTCTCCTGAATCGACGTACCATTTATACCTGAGAAAGAGTCTGTTTGGTGTGTACAACACCGTCCCGTAACGTGGGAGTGAGTAGCTAACTCAGTGGAACAATAAAGCATAGGTTAACATGTTATCAATTCAGTCAAGCAGTAATGATAAAGCAGTACAATCAAAACAATCCTAACTACTCTTATTTAATGCAGGTATGAAATGACATGATGAATGCCCTTGCCAAACCACCCTCATGCGACACCATCTTACGTTCGCGAATGCGTTCATCCCTCAGTGTTCCACATCTACCAGGCACATGCAGTGCGATGATGAACATGATTATCGAGTAATTATTTGTCCATGTCAAACAGCAGGATTGAGAAACTACGGTACCTCCCTTGTATCATTCCCAAACATGATCCATTCTAGGGTCGTCAGTCCTAGTTAATCTCAGACGATGGTGTGTTTTCTAGGTCACTGCAAAGGTTGACAGGGCTGTTACGCACAAAGGTTACACCACTCCCCCATCACCTTTTTAACGGTTCATCACTATACAGATACAGGCCTAGTCCATACTCTATATACTGCGGCAAGACTCGTCGCCTCACTGCAATTTCAGAGTATGCTCGAGGTCACTACAAAGGGCTGCCAGGGCTGTTACGCACAAAGGTTACACCGCTCCCCCATCACCTTATCAACGTAGGCCGACAGCACGAATATAGTGTCCCATACTACCATAATCGGCTCACGAGTCTGGTTACTCACTGGTCACTACGGGGAGGCACGTGGCCCCAGCGTAGGTCGACAGCTCGACCACGGTGTCCCATACCACCATGCCCGGCTCATGAGTCTTAGTGGATCGAGGTACCATGGTTGACGGGATTCCACTAATAAGTTTGGTACCCTAGGTTCAAGCAGTGGTGACCAAACATGGTGAACATACATTAGACATATCGGGTTATTTGACGAGCCTAACTAGCTCGAGTGCACAATCAACTGAACGACATGAAGTGCATAAGCACTTCATGTGGCCTAACCATTGTCGCCAACTGAAGTACGACTCGGGTTCGTCAAACACATCTCTCGTGGTGACATGAATCTCAACCACGATCTCAAGTCTGGTACTGATTGTCTGGACTATAGACATAGTTCCAAACTCAATCAATCCTTACTCAAGCATAATAAAGCATGTTAACAAGCATGTCATAAAGCATGTTATAAAACATGTTACAAAGCATGTTATAAAGCATATTATGAAGCACTATATAAATAAGAATACAAACACATATATTTCATAAGTGGTTAAAGTAAACAACCAGATGGAGGAAATCATACATGTCTCTAAGGTGGTTAAGAACCCCATCTCAACACCTACCTAAGGCACTAACATCCAAGCACTCACTCTCACAAACATTTTCACAAACACTTAGAATACACTATTTCAACATACATGATGTATATTAGTAAAACATGCATTAGGGCTATCCTTTCGCTAAACAAGTATTTTATCCATGTATAATATATTCATACAACAAATAATCGTGACAAATACATCTCCAAAATTTATACGTATACGGTATTTTCTAGAATACACAATTTCAATATACATAGTGTATATAGGCAAAACATGTATTTGGGCGAGTCCTTTCACCAAACAAGTAATTTATCCACATATAATATATTTATACAACAAATAATCATGTTAAACACATTTCTAAAATTTGTACGTATACAGTACTTTCTCAAATACCTAGAGTATGTACAATTCCATATTTTTCATCTTTAATCGAAACGGAAAACAGACAGCACTTTGTACATGTGCAATTACATGCAGATCATGAATCTATCATTATTTGACATTGAAAGCATTGAAAACCGTAACCTATACACCTAAAGTCCTCACCTTATACCGTAGAATCGCAACGAATCAGCTAGGTTTGTTAGGCTTCCGTATTCGGCAATTCGGTAACCTATAGAATGAAATAGGTTAGCTATTTCATAACCTACAACCACCCAAGCCCCAAATCAAATTAGGGTTAGGGTTTCTTACCTAGAAACGAAGTCGGTATCGCCGGAAAAGCGATAAGAAAGGGGTGGTGCAGCTGTGTAGCGGCAGGGGATGGTAGTAGGAAGGACCTCCCACAACTCTCTAGCTTTCTCTCTCTTTTTCTCTCTTCTCACTTAGGGTTTTTCTCAAATTCGTATGGCTGTGAGAGAGGGGGTTCTAAGGTCCTTATATAGCATAAAAACTCTCTGAAATAGACTTAAGGTCAAGGTATACTTGGGTTATAACCAAAGTGACACTGTTTCAGCTCAACGGAGGATTTCTGGCGGGCCTCCTTGAGCCAAAAGTTGGACTTAAGCTCACCAACCTTGGATCCATGTAAAGTTAAGTTTTCGTTTCAGTCGGATTCCTGGATCACGCATGGCAGACTAGTTTCAGTTCAACGGTCAGCGGGTCTCGATCCAAAATTCCAAGTACATGTAAATGTTTATGAAATTTTTCTTGATCCGAGGGTGTATTTGGGTCAGATTCTGACGGTCAGATGCTTACAAATTGATCGCAAGTAACACGTGCCAAATCACTATTCAAGATATTTATTTTATAAAGAAAACAAGTGTTTTCACACTCTCTTGCTCCGGACTCAAACGAACAGCCGTGGGACACTGTCTGGATTTGATTTCCGAGATGATTGTCAAGCCCAGCGAGGCGGTCCTAAGTCCTTAACTTCATAATATTCGGACTCCCGGTGTGCGGTCTAGACCTGATACGGAGTTTCAATGTGTTCCCGAGAGCAGCCAGGTAATGAGTTTGATCCTAGACTTTAGGGTAACCTAGCGTCAATGATTCTACAAGTTTTGGGTCTTGCAGATCGTATTTAAAGCGATTCAAACAAATTTCGTGGCTAATTTAGTTTGGCACTTAATTAACTTTGTCAAATTTCTAAAGGATTTAATCCTAAGTGATTTCTGGTCTAGGTAGTACACGAGCCATTATACGAAAATTTTCGAGTCGTTACAATCTACCCCCCTTAAACAAAAATTTCGTCCTCGAAATTCATACCCTTTCGTATTCCTCGAGAATCTGAGGGTTGTTCTTTCTGACCTCGGCCTCTGTCTCCCACGTAGGTTCCTCCTCTGTATGATGTGTCCACAATACCTTCACGAGTGGAATCACCTTGCTACGCAGTACCTGCTCCTTCCTGTCAAGGATACGCGTCGGACGCAACTCATACGTAGCATCCTCGCTTAGCTGTACCTGCTTCCATCTGATGATATGTGAAGGATCAGAAACGTACTTCTTCAGCATAGATACATGAAATACGTTGTGTACAGCTGCAAGTGGTGTGGACAATGCGAGACGATATGCCACAACACCCACTCAATCCAGTATCTGAAACGGACCGATAAACCTCAGTGTGAGCTTCCCCTTCTTCCCAAACCGAATGACTCCCTTCATAGGGGAAACTCTGAGGAACACATGGTCTCCAACCTCAAACTCAAGCGGTCGCTGCCTCGTATCGGCGTAGCTCTTCTGCCTGCTCTGCACTGTAAGAAGTCGACGCCTGATAATGTCGATCTTTTTCGAGGTCGCCTGAACCAACTCTGGGCCAATCAAGCTACGCTCGCCAACCTCAGCCCAGCAATGCGGCGCTCTGCAATGACGACCATACAAGGCCTCATATGGAACCATGCCAATACTCGCCTGGAAGCTATTGTTGTAGGCAAACTCTGCGTAAGGAAGACAGTCATCCCAACTGTCCTTGAAGGCCAACACACATGCTCGCAACATATCCTCCAGAATCTGATTTACCTGCTCCATCTGCCCATCAGTCTGAGGATGAAACGACGTACTGAAGTTCAACTTCACACCCATCGCTTCCTGGATACGAGTCCAGAAGATAGATGTGAACCGAGTGTCTCTGTCCGACACGATCTCTAAAGGAACTCCATGTGGACGGATGATCTCTCTGATGTACAATCTAGCCAGCTCGTCCGCAGAGTTCGTGACTCTGATAGGGAGAAAATGGGCCGCTTTTGTCAACCGGTCCACAATCACCCAGATGGAATCGTGTCCCTTCCACGTCTTCGGTAGTCCCGATATGAAATCCATGGAAATGAAGTCCCACTTCCATTCTACTATGGGCATGGCTGAAGCAGTCCAGGATGTTGGCGATGTTTTGCCTTGACCTGCTGGCACGTTAGACAAGGAGAAACAAACTCAGCGATGTGGGCCTTCATGTTATCCCACCAATACGACCGTCTCATATCTTGGTACATCTTCGTGCTACCAGGATGCATCGCAAGCTTCGAGTTATTGGCGGACTCGAGAAGCTCTTGTATCAGGTCAGGTATGTCAGGAACGCATAGGCGGTCACGGAACCGTAGACCCCCATCAGAATCAACTCTCCACTCGGAGTCCTCGGCGTCGCTAGCTTGCTCTCGAAGCTCAGACAACCGTACATCGCCCTTTTGGACCTCAATGAACCTGTCATCAATAAGTGGTCGCACCCGAACGTGTGCAACACTCTCAAATGGCTCCTCCACGGTGAGTCTCTGCTTGAAGTCCCGCATGAACTCAACCATGTCCCACTCTGTTATCATCAACGGAGCCAAAAATGCTATAGACTTCTTGCAGCTCAACGCGTCTGCCACAAGGTTCTCCTTGCCAGGATGGTAGGAAACCTCGAACTTGAAGTCTTTCAAGGTCTCCATCCACCGGCGTTGTCTCATATTCAAGTCTCGCTGCGTGAATATATACTTAAGGCTCTTGTGGTCGTAGAAAAGCTCGAACTCCTCTCCGTAGAGGTAATGTCTCCAGAGCTTCAATGCAAAGATGACAACCGCCAACTCCAGGTCGTGTGTAGGGTAATTCTCCTCGTGCTTCCTTAATTTTCTCGAGGCATACGAAATCACCCTATCCTTCTGCATAAGGACACAACCCAAACCAACGCGAGACGCGTCAGTGTATATCGTGTACTTCACCCCTTGCTCTTGTAATACTAGCACAGGGGCGGACGTCAACCTGTCCTTCAACTCCTTGAAAGCTGCTTCCGCCTTCTCATTCCACGCGAACTTCAGGTCCTTCCGTGTCAACTAAGACAACGGCCTGACAATCTTCGAGAAATCCCGAATGAAACGTCTATAATACCCTACCAGACCAAGAAAACTCCTCACCTCGGTAACCGAGCCAGGCTATTGCCAATCCTGAACCGCGGCTACCTCAGCAAGGTCCACTGCTATCCCATCCTTGGACACCACATGCCCGAGGAACTTGACTTTCTCCTGCCAAAAGTCACACTTCTTATACTGTGCGAACAACTGGTTCTTCTTCAACGTATCCAACACCGCTCTCAGGTGCGCCTCGTGATCCTCTCGACTCGTAGAGTATATCAGAATGTCATTAATAAAGACGATGACGAATCGGTATAGGAATGGCCGAAATACCCGGTTCATCAGGTCCATGAATACCATCAGTGCGTTCGTAAGGCCGAACGACATCACCAGAAACTCATAGTGCCCAAAGCATGTCCTGAACGCTGTCTTCTGCACGTCCTCATCTCTGACGCGCAACTGGTGGTACCCCGACTGCAGATCAATCTTCGAAAAATACTTCACCCCCCTCAACTGCTCAAACAGATCATCTATCCTGAGCAAAGGATACTTGTTCTTCACAGTGACCTGATTCAACCTATGAAAATCAATACACAACCGTAGTGAGCCATCCTTCTTCGTCACAAACAGTACAGGTGCTCCCCAGGGAGACACACTAGGTCGTATATAGCCCTTCTCTACTAGCTCGTCAATCTATTTCCGCAGTTCCTCCATCTCACATGGAGGCATGTGATATGTCGGCAATGAGATATGTGTTGCACTAGGTGTAAGATCAATGGTGAAGTCGATCTCGCGTCGAGGAGGCAGCCTAGGAATCGTCGTAAACACACCTGCAAAATCCTGAACCACAAGCGTGTCTCATAACATCGGCCCATCAACAGACTTAAGTAAAATGGCGTAACATCCAACGCGACATGTCCAACTAACCTGTACTGGAAAAGTAATGACCGTGCCATCAGGTCTATAGGCCGTCACGACCCGAGCATCACAATCTATTTCAGCCTTCATCTTCGTGAGCCAGTTCATACCGAGAATAATGTTGTAATGCCATAGTGGAGGAACAATGAGGTCGACGAGCACTATCCTGCTACCCAAATCCATGGAGCAACCCTCACACACCCGTATGACATCCGAAAAAGTCCCAGTAGCCGTAGCGAGTCTCATTCCCTTCGTGGGAGTAGTATGTAAAGTTAGACGCTTAACCGCCACACATGAAATGATGGAAGTAGTGGACCCAGTATCCACCAATAAAAAAACAGGAGTACCTTGAACATGCGCATGACCTCGAAGGCCACAGGTGCCGTCTCTGGTTTCTCTGCTGTAAGCCCATGAACACGCGCCTACTGAGATCAGTTAGACTGAGGTACCATGGGCCGTTGAGGTGGCCTGAAGCGTGATACAGGAGGTCGGAAAATAGGATGAGCAGGGGCAGTCTGCAGAGGTGGAGCTGATATGGCCTGAGGGTGAGGGTGATCCAACCTCTGCGGTGGTGAGAACCCGCTAGCCCTCATACGTGAAAAACAACTCTTTACGGGATGACTCAGCTTCCCACAGAAAGAACAGGTCACTCCTGGGCGCCGCATCGGAACTACTGGCGCCGCGGCCCTGCGGGGAGAGTCAATACGAGGCCTCTTGCCTAAGAAAGGCCTGCTCTGCATCTCTGGTCGTGGTCTCGTAACCATAGTACCATGAGAACGTGTCATCCGATCAACATCCTGTTCGGCCATCATAGACATGTGAACCAGCACCGCATAAGAAGGTACACTGATACAGCACATCTTCGACCGTATATCAGGTCGCAAACCCCCAGAAAAATGGTGCATCCGCATCTGCTCGTCAACAAGGATGGTTGGGACAAAGCGGCCCAACTCGGTGAAGCGATGCTCGTACTCTGTGACTGTCATGCCTCCCTACCTAAGGCGTAAAAACTCATCCTCCTGCTCGTGTCTGTAGGTCTGCGGGTAATACTTCTCGTGGAACCGGAACTCAAATGCTTCCCAAGTCCACACATGTCCTCTGCGACAGACCGCAGCACGCTGTCCCACTATAGACTGGCCTCCCTCTCGAACATGAAAGTGGCCAACTCGACCTGCTCTGCCTCAGAACAATACAGCATCTTCAGTATCTTCGAGATGCGGTCTAACTAATACTCAGCCTCCTCGGGTCGGAGGCCTCAAGCGCTGAAATCGCTCGAGTAGACCACGAGTACCCACATCTCCCGTAGGGTACGCAACAGGTGTGGGCGGAAGTACATCCTCAGCCTGAGCAGGAGGCTCTGTGGGCTCAACGGGAAGTGTAGATGGCGAAGGTGGACTCGCACTCCCACCCTGAGCTGAAAAGACCGCAAGAAGCTGCTGATGCTGCTGCTGCATCAGCATTATCATCTACTCAAACCTGTTAGGAGGTGGAGCAGCCTGTGGGTCATATTGTGTAGATGAGGATGCCCAGTACTACTCGTGAACCAGGGGTGTATAGGGTGGCAGTCCACCAGTAGGACCAGCAGGAGGCTGATCAGAGTCTAACCCTCGGTCCGTAGGACCACCTCTACCAGAAGGAGTCTGGTCCATCGAGTCAGTGAGAAGGAGGTGTGTCGTGCTCCGTGTATACTGCCGCGGCATGCCCTATACAACATAGGGTGCAACTTATGTGAGATAAAGCATAACAACACATTATTCAAGTACTTAAAGCATTCCACACATCTCATAACAAAAGAGGCTACATGCTTTTCATTTACCCAAAATTGTCATAATACATGGAATACAGAGTTACATGAATCATGACAGAAATTACATGTGAGCCAATACATCCACAACATCAAACACTTAAAACATACTACTAACTACTACATCATCAACATGAAACATAAACCTACTATAGAGGAAACCAAAACAACTACAAAATAACAGTATGGATAGCTAGGCATCTGAGTCAGGCGATGGAGGAGGGGCATCCTTGTCCTATACACAGCACAGGATGACCTTCAACGTACGAGACACCTTCTTAAAACTCCTCTTCATGTAGGCTTCGGTCACCTCAAGCTTGGCTCGGGTCTCACCAAGCTCAGCCCGAACCTGTCCAATCTCTTACCGTAGGGCAGCCTGGTTCTCTTCAATACGAATCATACGAGCATCACTCGCTGCCTGAGCAGCATCCGGCTCAGGTGCAACAGGAGGAGAGCTCTCCTCAGTATCCTGAGCCTCCTCTTCCTCTTCCTGTACATCATTGCCGCCCCCTTCTTCGCTTCCTGCCTCGAGGTCAACACTCTCCTCACCGGCGCTATCCGACTCATCTCCAGACTCGTCGAGTCGGGCTTGCCGCTGTCGAGGGCCGATTTTCATATTGTTAAGTGTCGCCTCGGTTATAACTCAGACTGGTGCAAGGTCCTCCATGTTCAACCTATAACCGACATTATGAGCCATCTTGCATATCAGGCGGCTAAATGGGAAGCGAAAGGTCATTCCTGATAGATCGAACGACCTGAACTATCTGAAATAGGATGAACGTGGGCAGGCATAAGTTGTCCCCTTGTCCCATCCTGTATAGAAAGTCCACCATCAACCGAGTACACTCTATGCGGTTACCCGACCATAGATACACATTATATGTGAAAATGTGGTGGAGCAAACGGAAGTCCTCAGTCAACTTTGTCTCCGAAAGACAGTTTCCTCGCGTCCAAGAAACCCGTCGACCACAAAGGTATCACGTACGGCGATCCCTTTCTCGCGCACTCCTGGAGAAGTCGTCATTAGGAATCACTTGACCACGTGGGATCTTCATGACCCGAGCCACCTCATCCACAGTAATTGTGTGCCTTATGCCCCTCACAGAGACAGTGAACTGAAGAGGCTCCAATGATGGGTCTATGATATGGGCGTAGAAGGCATGTACCGTGTTCTCACAAGCAGGAGACTCACCTTCAAATATAGAATTTCATCCAATGTCCACCAAGTGGTTCATCATCGGGTGTAGTCCAAACATTCTCTCATCCACGTGAGCTTCAAACACGATCTTACGGCTATCAAAATGACCATATTCGATACCTATCAGAAAGGCATTTCTGACCAGATGTTGAGGATCCAGGTCTCGCTTCGACCTAAACTCCCGAACGGTGCTAGTGTCGGCTTCATCGTCAGTCCTTCTTCTGGAATGGACTGGGCTGCTTGGGTCAGCGCCATCTGCAGCAGTTTTCCTCTTTCCCATGAGAGAGAGGATGGAGGAAATGGAGAAAATGGTCGTAATCAACTCGAAAAGGGCCATGGAAATGAAGGAAGGAGAGAGAAGGGGCTGACTTCTTTGGTTCTCCACGAACAACTGTCCCAACAGGTGTTGAAGAGGCCCAAAAGACAGGGAATGAAGAAGGAACAAGGGAGAAATGGGATGGGTTAGGAGGTTACACGATTTTGAGCTTCAAATGGGGGGTGTGAGAGCTCAAATGTGAAAGAAAGGGGTAAGGGTAGGAAGGTAGGGTTGCTGTGATCAATGGAAGTGGGTGGATTATGGTCGAAAATGAAGGATTGACATATTAGAGGAAAGATTTGAGAGAAAAAAAAATTGAAAGTGGAAGGGAAGGGAGCTTGGAAGGGAAAATGTGAGAGAGAGGGATTGCTACAGACCTAAAATACGGATCCCCTACACATTTCGCACACACCACACGTGTGTAGGGGTCGGGCCGACCATGACCAGGCCTGGCCCAACCTGAGTGGATCCACCCGACCGCGGTCTGCCGTGGTGGGGTTGTGTTCCCCACCATCTCAAAGTGCCAAATGCACCTCGATTCTATCCTGGGTCCCTATAGTTTTAAATGGGAAGGCCCACGACTCCTTTCCATTCCAGATCGGGTGTTTTCGAGAAATTTCAGATCTAGACTAACTTTTACTGATTTTCAACGACTGGAATTGGGTGGATTGTGATCTAGACTCGTCAATAGATGGCCTAGGAATGTTTTAAGGTCGACCCGTGCGATCAGGGTTGAGTACATACTCGATTTCGACGTCCATTTTCAGTGAACTTTGTCGTTGGACGAAATTTGGGATACCTAAGACTGTTTCTATATTATTCTCGCACCCTCCTAAGTTGTAATGTGTCAGCGTACGTCGTGAGAAATAACGCAGGTCCGGTTTAATCAAAATCATGCTCTGATACCAACTTGTAACGCCCTGAAATTCGAGGGTCGAGTAGCAACTCAACTCTCGAGTTCCAGATCATCACTTATGCAACATAGATGATGAAGATTGAATGTTGTCTATGTCAGTGCAATAAACATGAGTGAGATTATACCAAAACAGTAATTCATACTCCAGATCAATTGTATAAAGGCAAGCGGAAGACTGGAATTGTATATATAAGGTATGTAAGGAAAACAAAACCATAATGAACTCCAGAGTATGAACACTAACTGAGTATTCATATACATGTATTGTTTCTAAATCAAAAGGGTCAAAATACAACTAAAAGGTAGATCCTGAAATTCCCGCGATCCAGTCGGCCTAAGCAAAGTCGTCAGAGTACTGCATGTATGAGAACTCGTCCTGGTCCTCATCGTAGTCTGGCTCCATCTCCTGAATCGACGTACCATTTATACCTGAGACAGAGTCTGTTTGGTGTGTACAACACCGTCCCGTAACGTGGGAGTGAGTAGCTAACTCAGTGGAACAATAAAGCATAGGTTAACATGTTATCAATTCAGTCAAGCAGTAATGATAAAGCAGTACAATCAAAACAATTCTAACTACTCTTATTTAATGCAAGTATGAAATGACATGATGAATGCTCTTGCCAAACCACCCTCATGTGACACCATCTTACGTTCGCGAATGCGTTCATCCCTCAGTGCTCCACATCTACCAGGCACATGCAGTGCGATGATGAACATGATTACCGAGTAATTATTAGTCCATTTCAAACAGCAGGATTGGGAAACTAAGGTACCTCCCTTGTATCATTCCCAAACATGATCCATTCTAGGGTCGTCAGTCCTAGTTAATCTCAGACGATGGTGTGTTTTCTAGGTCACTGCAAAGGCTGACAGGGTTGTTACGCACAAAGGTTACACCACTCCCCCATCACCTTTTTAACGGTTCATCACTATACAGATACAGGCCTAGTCTATACTATATATACTACAGCAAGACTCGTCGCCTCACTGCAATTTCAGCGTATGCTCGAGGTCACTACAAAGGGCTGTTAGGGCTGTTACGCACAAAGGTTACACCGCTCCCCCATCACCTTATCAATGTATGCCGGCAGCACGAATATAGTGTCCCATACCACCATAATCGGCTCACAAGTCTGGTTGCTCACTGGTCACTACGGGGAGGGACGTGGCCCCAGCATAGGCCGACAGCTCGACCACGGTGTCCCATACCACCATTTCGGCTCATGAGTCTTAGTGGATCGAGGTACCATAGTTGACGGGATTCCACTAGTAAGTTTGGTACCCTAGGTTCAAGCAGTGGTGACCAAACATGGTGAACATATATTAGACATATCGGGTTATTTGACGAGCCTGACTAGCTCGAGCGCACAATCAACTGAACGACATGAAGTGCATAAGCACTTCATGTGGCCTAACCATTGTCGCCAACTGAAGTACGACTCGGGTTCGTCAAACACATCTCTCGTGGCGACATGAATCTCAACCACGATCTCAAGTCTGGTACCGATTGTCTGGACTATAGACATAGTCCCAAACTCAATCAATCCTTACTCATAGCATGTGGTGTAAAGCATAATAAACAAAGCAATTCTAGCATGTTAACAAGCTTGTCATAAAGCATGTTATAAAACATGTTACAAAGCATGTTATAAAGCATATTATGAAGCACTATATAAATAGGAATACAAACACATATATTTCATAAGTAAGTGGTTAAAGTAAACAACCACATGGAGGAAATCATACATGTCTCTAAGGTAGTTGAGAACCCCATCTCAACACCTACCTAAGGCACTAACATCCAAGCACTTACTCTCACAAACATTTTCACAAACACTTAGAGTACACTATTTCAACATACATGATGTATGTTAGTAAAACATGCATTAGGGCTATCCTTTCGCCAAGCAAGTATTTTATCCATGTATATTATATTCATACAACAAATAATCGTGACAAATACATCTCCAAAATTTATACGTATACGGTATTTACTAGAATACACAATTTCAACATACATAGTATATATAGGCAAAACATGTATTTGGGTGAGTTGTTTCGCCAAACAAGTAATTTATCCACATATAATATATTTATACGACAAATAATCATGTTAAACACATTTCCAAAATTTGTACGTATACAGTACTTTTTACAAATACCTAGAGTATGTAAAATTCCATATTTTTCATCTTTAATCGAAACGGAAAACAGACAGCACTTTGCACATGTGCAATTACATGCAGATCATGAATCTATCATTATCTGACATTGAAAGCATTGAAAACTGTAACCTATACACCTAAAGTCCTCACCTTATACCGTAGAATCGCAACGAATCAGCTAGGTTTGTTAGGCTTCCGTATTCGGCAATTCGGTAACCTATAGAATGAAATAGGTTAGCTATTTCATAACCTACAACCACCCAAGCCCCAAATCAGATTAGGGTTAGGGTTTCTTACCTAGAAACGAAGTCGATATCGCCGGAAAAGCGACAAGAAAGGGGTGGTGCAGCTTGTGTAGCGGCAGGGGATGGTAGTAGGAAGGATCTCCCACAACTCTCTAGCTTTCTCTCTCTTTTTCTCTCTTCTCACTTAGGGTTTTTCTCAAATTCGTATGACTGTGAGAGAGGGGGTTCTAAGGTCCTTATATAGCCTAAAAACTCTCTGAAATAGACTTAAGGTCAAGGTATACTTGGGTTATAACCAAAGTGACACTGTTTCAGCTCAACGGAAAATTTCTGACGGGCCTCCTTGAGCCAAAAGTCGGACTTAAGCTCACCAACCTTGGATCCATGTAAAGTTAAGTTTTCGTTTCAGTCGGATTCCTAGATCACGCGTGGCGGACCAGTTTCAGTTCAATGGTTAGCGGGTCTGATCCGAAATTCCAAGTACATGTAAATGTTTATGAAATTTTTCCTGATCCGAGGGTGTATTTGGGTCAAATTCTGACAGTTTGGTAGCTTACAAATTGACCGCATGTAACACGTGCAAGATCACTATTCAAGATATTTATTTTGTAAAGAAAACAAGTGTTTTCACACTCTCTCGCTCCGGACTCAAACGAACAGCCGTGGGACACTGTCTGGATTTGATTTCCGAGATGATTGTCAAGCCAGCGAGGCTGTCCTAAGTCCTTAACTTCATAGTATTCGGACTCCCGATGTGCGGTCTAGACCTGATACAGAGTTTCAATGTGTTCCCGAGAGCAGTCGGGTAATGAGTTTGATCCTAGACTTTAG
Organism: Magnolia officinalis; assembly: GCA_021015155.1. Taxonomy (NCBI): domain Eukaryota; kingdom Viridiplantae; phylum Streptophyta; class Magnoliopsida; order Magnoliales; family Magnoliaceae; genus Magnolia; species Magnolia officinalis. Next base: position 34,922,222 of record JAJHSJ010000008.1, read on the forward strand.
GGTAACCTAGCGTCAATGATTCTACAAGTTTTGGGTCTTGCAGATCGTATTTAAAACGATTCAAACGGATTTTGTGGCTAATTTAGTTTAGCACTTAATTAACTTTGTCAAATTTCTAAAGGATTTAATCCTAAGTGATTTCTGGTCGAGGTAGTACACGAGCCATTATACGAAAATTTTCGAGTCGTTACAAGTGGCAATGACCAACTTAACAAGGAGGAGAGTCGCAATGGCTAACTCAACAAAGAGGAGAGTAGCAATGGCCGACTCAATAAAGAGGAGAGTGGTGGGCGATGGCCAACTCAATAATAAGGAGAGTGGCAATGGCTAACTCAATAAAGAGAAGAGTAGCAAGGGCTAACTCAACAAAGTTAGTAAAGGCAAAGGGCAAGGCTTGTATCCATCACCTCACATAAATTCATAAATATCACTTGTAATTAACCACACATCATAATCCCAAAGGGTAAATAATTGTTAATGATAAATTAAATAATTGCAGAAAGAAAATCATGAGAACCAGTAAAGGGCAAGATAATTCATATCCACTTAACTCAAAATAAGCTTAAAGGATAAGACCCTCACCTTTGGATCTCGATCTCTCCCTCACGTTGTTAGATCTATGTCCCTTATGCTCCAAATCTAGTAGAATATGATCCATCTAATTAGGTTATTGTACTGTTTAGAATAATAGGGTTAGGTTGTGGTTTAGGCTAGGATCGGAGTGAGTATTCGATTAAGCAACCAATCAAGCTCTATTTTAATCAATCCTTCACTAAGTTAATATAAAATTTTAAGATCAATACCTTTGATCTTCATAAGTAGTTAGGGATTTAGATGATCTTACTTAATAATCACAGGATCTGAACCCATACGTGACCCTGACTCGTTGCTGGACTCAGTCGATCCTGTACCCGAATCAACGATTTAGAGGATCGTGGTTGCAACACCAGCACTTCGTCAGTAGCTGGTAGCTGTTGCTGCCTCTATTTCTTCTCTCTCCTTCTTCCTTTCTTGTTTCTTCTGTCTCTTTCTCTCTCTTTTCTTGTTGTAGTTGGGTGGCTGGCCAGCTTGGTGCGACAGCGACAACCGAACTTCTCCCTCTCATTTTTCTTTCTTTCTTTCCTTCTCTTGTTGTGTTTCTCTCCAGTCATTAGACAAGGGAGAATTTATAGTGTAAGAACTCCAGACCTTTCGTGCATAGCTCTTGCATAGCAGAGAAGGACGGAGGGCTCCCTTATGCATTCCTTGTTTACGTAATCAAGAAAATAGAATAGCATGATTGTTGTCTGCACTCAACAGGTCTCCTTCCAGATTGTCTTCCTTCTTTCGTGGATCGAATCGGATTCGTAAGGGTCGCTGTCTGAACAGCTTGGGTCTTCTGATGAAGCCATTCTTCACCATTGGTAGCGTCATCTTGGCCAAAGAAGATGAACCATCTTTAATGGCGGATCGTCCCTTGTCCCGTATTCATTCAAGTGGTCTCTTCTCGACGGTTCAGACCTATCCGCTAGTGTTGGTTGGGCCATAAGATCAAGCATCTGATCATCCTGGTGGGCATCCTCCTTGCGAACAAAATTTTGGAGCGTTGTGGTTCGTCCCCGAGGAAAGCGGCGGACACTACACTCCTGCCACTTTCTTTCGCTAACGTGGAAGGGATAAAAAATCCCCCTCCTTTATTTTGGATGGCCCAGATCAAAGCAAGATAGCTCTCTTCATATTTACTACCCAGAAGAGTTTAAAGCCATGTTGGTTTCTTAGCATTATTTGCAAAGGGATTTGCGATAAAAATCTGTTTGGCTGCTCGATTAGGTTTGGTGTGAAAGAGGTTAGGTTTTGGTCGAATTTGTCCTATGAACGCATTAGACGGTTTAAATCATCCAGATGGACGATCATGGTGGGCCACAACATGTCCTAGTGGGTGATGCCCATTAGATTTGCGAACGGCTAGTAAAAACTCTCCTTCTTTTGAAATTTGTTCTAGTTCAGTGTACCGTCGGTGCGCATGTACTGTGCACATTCCGGGTTGATTGTGGGACCACAGTGATGTTTTTTTAAAATCTACTCCGTCAATTCGTTTTCTTCAGTCCCAATGGGGCCCCTGATCAAAGATCAGGCAGGTCTAATGCTCAAGTGGGCCACCCTCAAGTGGATATTTGTTTTAACCATTGATCTTGCTGATCCAAAGGTTGAAATTTGACATGTATGGTTTATTTATGATATATTGGCATGGTGTAAAATTTCACATCAAACGAATCGTGGGAACCTTGTGATCTAGAATTCAAGGGTCTAGGTTATTGACATTTTCATAATTATTGCCGATATGAGAGTTTTGTGAAATTTAATGGTTCTACATGGTTGTATGCACATTTATGAACAATTCTTACAAAAGAACTTACATCTAAATCGTTACAGATGAAGGGTTATTCGCTAATTTAGTTAGGGGAATGTACATGTATCAAACCACATGATCAATGGTCGGATGACTTGATTTATGGATGGAGACTATTCTCAAGGGTCAAATTCGCATTGGAGGATTGATGTGGGGTTAAGATAGTTGGATTGGTGTCGTACACATGTACATATTATGTTAAATTCCATGGTAACACTCGAGAACTTTCAATACTCGGGTATTGAAAAGTTTGAGGTGTTACAAAAACTCAAAAAGAAAAATATAAAAACCAAATAGAACTAAAGGATTAAAGAGGATGGATGACTCCTTGAAGCATTGAAGCACAACAACTCCTTGCTCTACTCCTTCTACCCTAATTCGTGCTTTGAAACTCCTAAAGTATCCCTTTATGTAGGTATTGATCGGACTGACTTCAAAACTGATTCAAATTTAAGCAACTATCGCAACTTTGAAGGCACTTTCTATCTCATAGAACTCCCAGCAAAGAGTTCGGATGAAATTGGGAAACCGTCCAACATAGAACTTTTGAATCTACGTATTTTCTCAATGTCATCGAACCTCCTTCGATGGAATTAAACTGGCTTTGATGGCATCGAACATCTCCTCGATGAATCGAAGAATACTTAAATATGTCTAGCAACAAAATTGGTTTTACCATCGAACTATAAAATTCTGAATTTTGGATTTTTTGCACAGTCTCCTCAGTTTTTTGTCTTCTTCACTTGGTTTCCTTGGATCTTGGACTCTTGAATTCTTCAATCTTAACCTCCATAGATCTAATCCTCCACTTGGTAATTCTTTGAGCATTAAATCCATACTTTAAGCATTCATTTCTCAATAGCTCTCAAAATCACCTCGTTACAGAAAACATATGTAATTAGATAAATTAAGCACATCTATGTTCACAAAACCAATGCATAGCAAGGGAGAAATATACAATATTTTAGTTTCAATAGACATCCGGCCCTTCTAGCCAATTGGCCCCACCATGAGGAACATAGTGCAATGTCAATCACTATGCCAAAATCATGAAATTGTGACGGATTTGATCCATAGGTAAAGGAAAATGTCTGTCGCTGACACATCCAGTAGGTCAAAAGTCACGGAATTTAGTGACAGACCAAAATCCATCACTAAAATCAATAATGTGATGGATTTTGGTCCGTCGCAAATGTACGACTGATTTAATCCGTCACAAATTTCTGCCAAAATAATACCAAGCGACAGATTTTAGTTGCATTTGTGATGGATCATGGTCCATCGTAAAATGACTTTTCCCTAAAACATTTATTTATTAGTTTTTAGGATATGGTGGAAAATTCTATTTCATTATAGTCTAAGAATATATATATATATATATATATATATATATATATTATATATATATATATATATATAGATATATATATATATAGAATTTCGGTGGTTTAAATGTACATATTTGTATTTAAGATTAATTTTTATCATTTGCTTGAATGCAAAGAATTTTTATTTTTATTTTATATTAAATGAGTGGAAATTATTGTTAATTTTTTTTAAAAAAAAACTAATATTTAAATGATTTGTACTATCACATGAAAGAGAATATTGAGAACTTTAAAAATTTTAACAATGTTTGAAAAATATTGAGATTTTGAAAAAGAAAAACCTTGATTTAATAAAAATGTATTTTTTGGAAAAAAAAAATTGAATAAAGTTGATAATTTTGAAAAAAAGAATTAATTTCGAGAAAAAAATGATATCCTAAAAAAAGGAAATTATAATGATAAAAAAATGTGAAAATTTTGACAACTATTGAAAAATAAAAAAAATTTTGAAAAAGAAAATGAGAGTTTGTATTTTGGAAAAAAAAAAAAAATGAGAAGTTTGATAAGAATTGACAGTTCGAAATATATATATATATATATATATATATATATATATATATATATATAATATATATATATATATATATATATATATATATATATAGAGAGAGAGAGGAGAGAGAGAGAGAGAGAGAGGAGTAATGGTCTCCTGCGAACCATCCCGCACGCTAACATGGTGCGGTCCAATCCCACCGCAATGAGGAAATCGGATTGTGTACTGAGTAAACTCTGTTGGGCCCACTGTAAATTGATGTGGTCTATCCATGCCATCCATCCGTTTTTCAAGCGCATTTTAATGGTTAAGAGCAAAATTGAATAATTTCTCATGCTCAAGTGGACCATAGTATAGGAAACATCAGGAATAATAATTTCCAACATTGAAACCTTTCTAGGGTCTATAGTGATGTTTATTTGTCATCCGACCTGTTCATAAGATCACACAAATATGGATGAAAGGAAAACACAAATATCATATTGATCCAAAACTTGTGGACTCCAAGAAAATTTTCAACGGTTGACATTCAATTCACACTGGTTCCTGTGGTGTGGCCCACTTGAGTTTTGGATATACTTAATTTTTAGGTTGAAACATTAAAATTATCTATTAAAATGGATGTAAGGAGTGGATGGAATATATAAATCACAGCGGGCCCCATAGAGTTTACTCAGTACGCAATTCGCTTCCTCGTAAGAGACCTAGGCACGAATTGGCTATTGATAGGTTGAGAAGCGACGTCACCAAATTTTGTGGTCCCACCATGATATAGGTTTTGTATCCACGTTGTCCATCCATCTGGAGAGGCCATTTTAGGGTAATATCCAAAGAATGAGTCACATCCAAAGCTCCAATGGACCCCACCGCAAAAAACAGTGGGGAGAGTAATGCCACTTTTATAACTTCTAAAGGCCACAAAAGTTTTCAATCAAGCTTTTATTTGTATTTTCCCTTCTCTTTAATGTCTTTGTTTACTTTTAAACAGGTTGGATTTCAAAAAAACATCATGGTGGGCCTTAGAAAGGTTTCAACGGTGGGTATCAATCTTCCCGCTATTTTCTGTGGTGGGGTCCACTAAAGCTTTGGATTTGCCTCATTCTCTGCCTCATGGCTTAAAGCAATATCTCCAAATGGATGGACATTGTAGATACAACACATAGATCATAGTGGGGCCCACAGAACTTGGTGACGTCACTTTAGTAGCCAGTCTCCCTACTCAACCCGTTAGTATCTAATCTGCATACCCTTTGTCAGTATCTAATCCCTACTTAACGGTAGCGTCACTCCCCACTGTTTTCTATAGTGGGGTCCATTGGAGCTTTGGATGTGACTCGTTCTTTGGATATTAACCTAAAATGATCTCTCCAGATGGATGGATGGTGTGAATACAAAACATATATCATGGTGGGACCACAAAATTTGGTGACATCGCTTCCCAACTTGTCAATAGCCAATTCGCGCCTAGGTCTCTTGCGGGGAAGCGGATTGCGTACTGAGTAAACTTTGTGGGGCCCGCTGTGATTTATATATTCCATCCACTCCTTACATCCATTTTAACAGATAATTTTAATGCTTAAACCTAAAAATTAAGTATATCCAAAGCTCAAGTGGGCCACACCACAGGAAATAGTGTGAATTGAATGTCAACCGTTGAAAATTTTCTTGGAGTCCACAAGTTTTGGATCAATATGATATTTGTGTTTTCCTTTTATCCATATCTGTGTGATCTTATGAATAGGCCGGATGACAAATAAACATCACTGTAGACCCTAAAAAGGTTTCAACAGTGAAAATTATTATTCCTGAAGTTTCCTATTCTATGGTCCACTTGAGCATTGGAAATTATTCAATTTTGGTCTCAACCATTAAAATGCGCTTGAAAAACGGATGGACGGCGTGGATAGACCACATCCATTTATAGTGGCCCCAACAGAGTTTACTCAATACACAATCTAATTCCCTCTTTGCGGTGGGAATTGGACCACACCATGGTAGCATGCGGGATGGTTCGCAGGAGAACCATTATATATGGAGAAGCTCGAAAGAATTGAAATTTTCAAGATAAAACGAGATTAAAAAAATAGATACTTAAATTTTTATTTTTATTTTTTTTAAAAAAAAACTAACATTTTGAAAAGGAAAATAAAGATGTTGAAAATTTTTGTTATATTGAAAAAAAATTGAAAATGTTTGAAAATTGAAATTAAAAGAAAAAGTGATTTATAAAAACACTAAGATTTTTAAAAATATATATATCATTTTGAAAAATAAAATTGAAAAGTTGATAACAAAATGGTGCTTTTGAAGAAAAAAAATCGGCATCTTGAAATTTTTGAGAAAAAAAAAAAGATTTTGGGAAAATTTTTAAGATTTTGAAAATAAAAATTAAGAATTTGTGTTTTAATTTTTTTTTGAAAAGTCTGATAATAAAAATGATATTTTGTTAAAAGTTTTGAAAGAAAAATTAATATTAAAAAAATATACATTTTGAAAAAAAAATGTAATTTTAAAAGGAAATTGAGATTATCTGTGAAAAAAATAAGACTTTTTACTAAATTACTATAACCTTCCACTAATTGAACCTTTAACCGCTTATGCTCACAAAGATTCACTTGTTAAAAAAATGATAGCCAAGGTTTAATGAAGTGTAATTGAGACGTGCTAAGGTTGATCTGAATGGACAAGTATGTTCGAAACATACGTGCTAATTAGGATAGAGAACAAAAATCGACTCAATATAACTTGAAACAAGTTAGATCCATTTAAAATAGTCTTTAAATGGGCATGATCAGTTTGTCTACATCTAGATTGATTTTGGACAATCTGAACTGACCTTAAACTCAAATCTAACCATTGGATCGCAAGATATGGCCCATCATATTGTTGATCAATCTTGTCCATCCAATATCTTTCTCATCCGAAACCCAATCATGATGAGTGACTAGCTAAATCGAAGTTTGAAATATAAAAAATTGCATTTTCAAAAAAGTTGAGAAGTTTCAATAAATTGAGATTTTGAAAAAAATAATAATAATAATAATAATAAAGAGATTTAAAATTGATAATGATTGAGAAAGATTCGGATTTTGAAAAAGAAAATTAGATTTAAAAAAGACAGATTTTTAGTAAAAATTTGACATTTTTAAAATGAAAATTGAGAAGTTTTAAAAATAAAATTGTGATAATTGAAGAAAATTTGATAATGTTTGAGAAAATATGATATTTTGAAAAACAAAATAAGATTAAAAAAATGAAGTGATTTTGAACAAAAATGATTTTTATTTTGAAGATAATTAAATAATTTGTTAAAAATTTGAGATTTTGCGAGAATAACTTATAATGAATTGTAATGGCAAGAATAACTTAAAATGACGAGATTGATCTAATTATATTATAAAGCCATTCTAAAGTTGATCTAAACCGAATGGTCAACTGTATTCATAACGTGCTAATTAGGATATACTAGAAAATTCAACCTATTATGACTTCAAACGAATCAGATTAGTCCAAAATACTTTTTAAATGGGAGACGAACAGTTTGTTAAGATCTTGATCAGTCCAGAATGAAGAATAAATAACTCAGATGTTTAAAGTAAATTTCACTCAAATTGACCATTAGATCAGAAGATATATATGGTCCATCATATTATTAATCAATCTTGTGTGCCCAATATCTTTATGATATGTAGCCTAATCGAGGCGAGTAACTAGTCAAATTGAAGGTATTGATTAATAAAATAGAGTGAATGGATCAGATATCTAAAATGGGCCAAATATTCAGGCTAAAATTGTGACCCAATTTACTGACATTGTGAAAACCTAAGAATTGATGTTAGTAAGTTTTCTAGGCCCATTATGATGTGTGTCGAACATCAACACCATGCATTTGATGCGTCCCCTTTAGGTTATGAGATACCTCAAAAATCATCCCTATATGAAACTCAGGTGGGCCATACCATCTAAAACTATGTGAAGACATCCTAAAATATATAAAAGTAGTTGGTGGGGCCCACGTGAGTTTTGGATGCGGTTGAAACTTGGTCTGACCCCTCATCTAAGTGGGACACATAATGAATGGGCTGGATAAAACACTTACATCATAGTGAGCCCCACAGAGCCCTACCCGAATGGATTACCATCTAAGTGGGGTAGTATTTTAATGGAAGCGGATTGCGTACTGAGTAACTCAGTACCCTTGGCGTAATGAGTAAAATCTCTGGGGTCCACCGTTATTTATTTATTTTATCCACTCCTTTCATCTATGTTAACAAATAATTTTAGGTCTAGAAAACATAAAGGAAGCATATCCAAAGCTCAACTGGAACACACCACAGGAAATATTGTGATTGAACCTCTACCATTGAAAAATTCTTGGAGGCCACAAAAGTTTTGGATTAAGCTAATGTTTGTGTTTTCCCTTCATCCATATCTTTTTGATATTATGAACAGGTTAGATGGCAAATAAACATTACCGTAGGCCCAAGGAAGGTATCAACGGTGGAAATCATTATTCCACAATGTTTCGTGTGGCATGGTCCACTTGAGCTTTGGATTTACTGAAAATTTGGGATCAACCCCACACCGTTCATCCATCTTTCGAGATCATTTTAGAGAATTATCCAAAAACTGAATCATATCCAAAGATTAAATGGACCACACCACAAATACCAGCAAGGATAATGATTCACTATTAAAAAAAATTCTTAGGGCCCACCATAACGTTTATTTTCCATCCAATCTGTTCATAAGGTCATAAAGACCTGGATGAAGAGGAAAAACAAATTTCATATTGATCCAAAACTTTTGTGACCCCCAAAAGGGTTTCAATGGTAGACGTTCAATCCCCCACTACTTTTTTCAGTGTGGTCCACTTGATAGTTAGATCTATCTTATTTTTCGTCTTAAACCTTAAGACGAGCTCACCAGATGGATGGACGGTTTGGATATAACACATAGCTCATGATGGGACCCACAAAACTTGATGATGTCAGCCAATCCGCATCCCTCACTACGCAATGCGATTTCATTTGAAGATGGGTTAGGGCCGGTGCCCTAACCAGTCTCTGTGTTTCTCCCTCTGTCCCTCTCTCGCCCATTGTAACATCCTGGATTTTTGCCAACCTGGAATTAGACGTCCTTATGCAATGGGTTGCTCCTAACACCTTATTAACTTGTCAGAACCCAATCCCATAATCTAAAATCGCTTGTTAACCCTTTTCCTTCACAAATCCCACCCTTCACCACCTTGTTCTTTCAATTTTTCTAAGTACTTTCACCCTAGACACTATCTTAAACTAGCTAAGTATTATAACTTGGATCACTTTATATACAAACTACAAAGGCCCAGGTACCACCTCAGACAGAAATTACTAAGGACTAAATCCTTTATAAATTAGGCAAGAATTAGCCAGTGTTAAACTAAAGTACCTGTGAAATTAGCACCAATCACTTTAAATACGATCTGCAAGACCCAAAACTTGTAGAATCATTGACGCTATGTTACCCTAAAATCTAGGATCAATCTCATTACCCGGCTGCTCTCGAGAGCATCTTGAAACTCCGTATCAGATCTGGACCGCACGTCGGAAGTCCGATTAACACGAAGTTAAGGAATTAGGACCGCCTTGCTGGGCTTGACAACCATCTCGGAAATCAAATCCAGATAGTGTCCCAGTGCAATTCGCTTGAGTCCGGAGCGAGGAGTGTGATAAACATGAAAATAATTCCAAAATAAATAAGAATTTATGAAATCTGGCATGTGACGCTTGCGGTTCAGTATTGAGCAACCTGACCGTTAGAATTAGGCCAAATTACACCCTCAGATCAGGGATATTTCCCCAAACATATTCATGTACTCGGAATCTTCGATCGAGATCCACTGACCATTGAATTGAAACAGGTCCACCACGCGTGATCTGAGAACCCTACTGAAACGAAAACTTAATGTTACCTAGATCCAGTGTTAGTGAGCTTAAGTCCGACGCACACAGAAAAGGGGACGCCAGAAGTCCTCCGTTGAGTTGAAACTGACCCACTTTGGATATAACCTAAGTATACCTTGACCTGAAGTCTATTTCGATGAGGTTTTAGGCTATATAAGGACCTTTAAACCCTTTCTCATTCAGCCATACGAATTTGGGAAAAACCCTAGGTGTGAGAGAGAAAGTGTGAGAGTTGTGGGAGCATCTCCCTGCCACCTGATCTTGCCGCTCTGCAAGCTTAACCACTCCATTCTAATCGCTTTCACGGCGATTTCGGCGTCATTTCTAGGTAAGAAAACCTAACCCTAACCTGTTTTAGAGTTCTAGGTAGTGTGTCTTGTGGAATAGCTAACATATTCCCTATTGTAGGTTGCCAAATCGCCATAGACAAAGGCGTTGGGTTCAAACTGGTTTCGGTTCAAGCTTACCGACAAAAGGTGCGGACTTTAGATGTATAGGTTATGGTTTTTAACGCTTTCAATGTCAGATAATGATAGATTCATGATCTGCATGTAATTGCACATGTACAAAGTGTTGTCTGTTTTCCGTTTCGGTTAAAGACGAAGAATATGGAATTTTGTGTATTCTAGGTATTTGTAGAAAGTACCGTATACGTATAAATTTTGGAAATATGTTTGCCATGATTATTTGTTGTATGAACATATTATATATGTGTATAACACTTACTTGGCAAGAGGGTTCGCCCTAATACATGTTTTTGCTAATATACACTATGTATGTTAAAATAGTGTATTCTAAGTGTTTGTGAAAATGCTTGTAAGAGTAATTGCTTAGATAATCATGCTTCAGGTAGGAGTTGAGATGGGATTCTCAACTACCTTAGAAACATATATGATTTCCTCCATGATGGTTGTTCAATTTAATCGCTTATTATGAAATATATGTGTTTGTATTCCTTGTTTACATTGTGCTTTGTAACATGCTTTATGACATGTTTGTTAACATGCTTGAATTACTTTGTTTATTATGCTTTACTCCACATGCTCTGAATGCGGATTGATTGCGATTGGGACTATGATTATAGTTCAGACAATCGGTACCAGACTTGAGTTCATGGTTGAGATTTATTTCGCCACGTAGGATGTGTTTGACGAACCCGAGTCGTACTTCCGTTGGCGACAGTGGTTAGGCCACGCGAAGTGCTTATGCACTTCATGTAGTTCAGTTGATTGTGCGCTCGAGCTAGTCAGGCTCATCAAGTAACCCGATATGTCTTATGTATGTTCACCATGTTTGGACGCTACTGCTTGAACCTAGGGTACCAAACTTACCAGTGAAATTCCGTTAACCATGGTACCTCAATCCGCTAAGACTCATGAGTCGGGCATGGTGGTATGGGACACCATGGTCGAGCTGTCGGCCTACGCTGGGGCCACGTGCCTCCCCGTAGTATCCATTGAGCAACCAGACTCGCGAGCCGATTATAGTGGTATGGGACACTATATTCGAGCTGTCGGCCTACACTGATTGGTGACGAGCTCTTTGTAGTGACCTCGAGCATACTCTGAATTTGCGGTGAGGCGACGAGTTTTGCCGCGGTGAATAGAGTATGAACTAGGCCTGTATCAATTTAGTGATGAACCGTTAAAAAGGTGATGGGGGAGTGGTGTAACGATTGCGTGTAACAGCCCTGGCAGCCTTTGCAACGCCCTAGAACCACACTATCGTATGAGATTACTTAGGTTTGACGACCCTAGAATGGATCATGTTTGGGAATGATACAAGGGAGGTACCTTAGTTTCCCAATATTGCTGTTTGAAATGGACTAATAACAACTCGGTAATCATACTCATCATCGCATTGCATGTGCCTGGAAGATGTGGAGCACTGAGGAATGAAAGCATGTCGTAAACGTAAGATGGTGTCGCATGAGGGAGTATGTCGGTGAGGGCATGCATCATGACTGCATTCCATACTTGCATTAACAAGAGTATTTAGAATTGTTTGATTGTACTGCTTGACTGAATTGATAACATGTTAACCTATGCTTTATTGTTCCACTGAGTTGATCACTCACTCCCACGTTACGGGACGATGCTTGCAACACCAACCAGACTGTCTTTGCTGCAGGTGATGACGATGCTTGTGAGGCGGAGCCGGACCTTTGCATTGACTATGATGCTTGCTCGTATTGGCTGTATTCTGGCGGCTTCATGTGAGTCGTGTCTTGATTGATGGGGTTACAGGGATGTCGACTAGATGACCTTACACATTTTGGTACATTTTGGAGTTGCACTTGTAATTATTTAACCTGGCAACATTATCACACTCTGGAGACTCACCACAGTTTATATATTTTATATATCTATCATAGTCTTTCGCTTACAAATTTAACTGTCTCTGGAGTATGATATGTTGTTTTGGTATAATCTCATTCATGTTTCAATGCTCTCATCATAATCATCATTATTGTGTTGCAAAAGTGATGCATTGGAACTCGGGAGCTGAGCTTTGCTTGACCCCCGATTTTCAGGGCGTTACACCCTCAGTCCCCTCTCTCCTCTCTCTCTCTCTTCCTACAGATCTCTCCCTCCTCTCTCGCTCTTCCTGTCGAACTCTCTCTCTCTCTCTCTCTCTATCCCCACCCAAGATCCTATTACCGACCACCCTACCCACGCACACCCTCTCGCTCTCTCTAAATCTGTGGTTGAAGGCTTAAATCTCCAGGAACATTGAGGTATTTCTCTCCCTCTCTCTCAATCTCTCTCAATCTCAATGTCGATTTAGGGTTTTTCAGATTTTAGGGTGGATTCCATATGAATGTTTATTTTCCATACAACCTGTTGATATGCTAGGTGGGGCCATAAAATGAATATGTTGGATGACAAATAAACATTAAGGAAACGTTATGGTGGTGTCACGCCCCAAACTCGGAAACCGGGCTCACAAAATTCCTGATTGCCGAATTCGGTGCTGATAACCTCCATAGTACCCCATTCTCGGCTCCCAGTGTCCATACGCCAGATTTCGATCTTGGGATCCTACAAGGAGGATTTTTTCAATGTATATTTAACTCGTAAGAAGCATAACCACAAGTGTACCCAAATCACAAAGGCAACATCATTATCACATATCCACTAATATAAATTTTGAATACATTGCTGAAAAGGAAATACATATGTCAAAATCACAGCTCCAGAAGACGGCTGCACGCTCTAAGCTCAATGCTGCTACAACCTAACATCACCTACAGGCATCTATTGTGCATAAGCTTATAGAAAGCTTAGAGGGTGGTGTAAGTGTGTGCACAAGGTAAGTGTCAAGTATTCAATACAATGCCATAATCATACAATATCGAAAATACTGACAAGATCATGAATCATACGATATCAGAGTAAGCGGAAATATTGACAAGTCTATGAGTCATACAATATCAGAGTACACAATACAGATCAACTATACAAATGAGGAGTCATAGAGAGCCAAATATTAGATGCCGAGGATGCAATGCAATATACAATTTCTGATGAGTTCATGAATACCGTCAACCTTATCTAAGCCATATAAATGTAGGAATATAGTAACCAAATTCCATATGTCGTGGATGCAATATGCGATATGTGGTGCGAGTGAAATGACCTAGCTGGAGTGTGAAGTCCGGATGATAGTACGTAGTATCGTAGGCTACGGGGTTAACCACAGGGACTTCTATCCAAACTAGTCTCATACCTAAATTTGGATAGTCAGACTCAATGTAGTAAACTCCTGATCTCAGGTTAGTCGCACGCCCCGACTGAAATCCTGGCCATTGCGAAGCTACACGTAACAAATAGTTGCGCGCCACCAGCCCGAGTGGATAGTGAATGAATGAATGAGTATGCATCCCGTGCTCAATAAGTCCACATATCAGTACCGTACATCTCCGGAATCATCACCGGGGTCTAGTACACTCTATGTTACCTTGTCGCCCCATCAAGCGCACAATACAACTAGGTAAGTGGAAGAGACCTCACTACCTGTGTCATGCCCCAAACTCGAAAACCGGGCTCACAAAATTCCTTATCGCCGAATCTGGTGTCGACAGCCTCCGTAGTACCCCATTCTCGGCTCCCAACATCCATACGCTAGATTCCGATCCTGGGATCCTACAAGGAGGATTTTTCAATGTATATTTAACTCATAATAAGCATAACCACAAGTTTACCCAAGTCGCAAAGGCATCATCATCATCACATATCCACTAATATAAATAGTTGAATACAGTTCTGAAAGAGAAATACATATGGCAAAAATCAAAGCCCTATAAGTCCGCTACATGCTCCAAGCTCAATGTTGTTGCAACCTGATGCCACCTGCATGCATCTATCGTGCATAAGCTTATAGAAAGCTTAGTGAGTAGTGAAAGTGTGTGCACAAGGTAAGTGCCAAGTAAGCAATATCAGAGTAAGCGAAAGTACTGACAAGTCCATGAGTCATACAATATTAGGGTATACAATGCAAATCAGTTATGCAAATGATGTAGTAAAAGTGAGCCAAATATTAGATGTCGAGGATATAATGTCATAAATCATACAATATCGAAATAAGCGAAAATATACTGATAAGTCTATGAGTGCCATCAGCCGTACCAAGGCTATGCGATGCAAGGCATGAGTACTAATGGTCATATCAATGCAGAAACATGTCAACCCAAAATGCTAAGTACTGTACATGCAATGTAATATGCGAATGCGAATGAAATGACCAAGCTGGAGTGAAGTCGGGATGATAGTATGTAGTATCGCAGGTTATGGGGTCCATCACAAGGGACTTCTATCCAAACCTGTCCCATACCTAAATTTGGATAGTCAAACTCAATGTGGTGAACTCCTGATCTCAGGTTAGTCGCGCGCCCAACCGAAATCCTAGCCATGCGAAGGTACATAACAATTAGTTGCGCACCACCAGCCCGAGTGGATAGTGAATGAAACGAATGCATGAGTATGCAACTCCTACTCAATAAGTCCACATATCAATACGGTTCCTTTCTGGGATCATCACCGGGGTGTAGTACACTCCACGCCACCTGCCGCCCCATCAAGCGCACAACTGGGTAAGTGGAAGAGACCTCACTATCCACCTGGCCAGTAGTCTGCCAATACCTACCCGGCTCGTCGGTAGCGGACCATTTCTTGAGCTGGTCAAACTCAGCCTAGCTATGCCTACTCCCTCGAGCGGGTGAGGCCACACCCCCTCCCAACCGACCACGACACAGTGGGAGATGCCACCTCCTGGTATTTGGCACTCGGGCGCTCATGTACATCCACTCGGTCTTGACGTTGGGGCGTCATCTGGTACAAAGAAGGTTTTAGAAATTTTCACCAATGGCCATCTATGGCAGCCCGATGCTCGAACCAAACATTTCGGTGTCCTATCTAGCCATCCACGATATGCCTGTGGAGGCTACGACCCTGATGTCCCTAGGGCGTACAGTAATCACAACACACAATGCAAGATGCATGAGTCATACAATCTAGTCATGCACCAATCTTGCGCATATCATGCGCTCATGTGAGATAACCTCCGCCTATTAGGGAGTCTCATAACAACCTGTCCAATGACATATGCAATGGTCAACCACATCTCATAACAAACATGCAGTTGATGCGTATGGGCATGTATCATGATGTTACGCGGTCACATACTCATAATCGATATCAATAACTGGCAACGACAATCAACCTCGACAATGTGGACATTTAACCAACATTGCCCCCAAGGAATGACCCATATAAAGCCTAACATACAGTGGACTCATGGCCTCACACCAGGGCCAAATATACAACACCATGAGCCTCACTCAAGAGCTTAATACACATCGCGATGGGCTTCACTTATGGGCCACATATACATCAAGTGGGTCGCATCTCACAGGTCAAATATACATCGTAATGGGCCGCTCCCACGGGCCTAATATACATCAAGTCGAGCCTCACCATATGGGCCACGTCCCATGGGCCTCGAATACATCTCAATGGGCTTCTTATGTCAAGCGGGCCACATCACATGGGCCACGCCAATGGGCTTCATGTACATCAAATAGGGCGCACCGATGGACCTCATGTGTATCCAATCGGGCCCACCCTTATGTATATTTGAGAGTCAACCTATTCATAAGTTAACATAGAGATAAATGAAGTGAAAATAATATCAGCTTAATTGGAACTACCATGGCCCTTAGAAGTTTGAATGATGGATGTCACAGTCCACTATTTAAATAGTGGGGCCTACTTGAACTTTAGATCTGACTCATTCTTTTGCTCACGCCATAAAATGATATCTTGAATGGTTGGGCGGTTTGTATACAACACATGCCTCATGGTGGGTCCCATAGATAGATGGTGCAGATGGAACAGATGGGACCCATGAAACTTGATACTATGTACAACAGCTGGCGGTGGGGTCCACTTGTTGTCATGCACATCAGCAATAAGGCAGCTGCTGCTACCTAACAGAGGCAGAGGTGGGTCCCATGTAGGGCCCCACCATTATATAATACATATAGTATATCATATATATATATATATATATATATATATATATATATATATATATATATATTATTACATAATAGCTGTTGTTGTGCAACTTTTAGGCATTAAAGGGAGAGGCGGGTCCCACGTAGGGCCATCAGTACACACACACACATACTATATAAAAGATATATATATATATATAAGAAACGTCCAGGCCCTGGACAGCCTGGACGGTGCATACATCAAGGAGGACCCACACGTGGGGTGTGTCCCACCGTCCAAGGACAGTGGAACTTGTATGCATCGTGGTGGGGCCCATCTAAGTGGATGGACGTTGTGGATGGTCCCATGGACCCCGCGGTCATCATACGCCCATGTCAGTACACATACTCCACGTTAGCCACCGCCACAGGGATCGATACCAAGACCTCAAGTGTTGAACCGAGGTATCTTCCACTCAGTCTACCATTTGAGCTATGGATCTGGGTCCCACTATCTGGACGGTCTGGATCTCACGTGGAACCCATAGAACCGCTGACGTTAAAAAAAGTAGTGGGTCCCACCCTCATACACAATATGATGTAGCCCATCTAATGGATGGAGGATGTGAATGGGTCCCACGGACCCTTCTAACCTCAGTGCTGCTGCACGTTGCAGCTTTAGCAACAAAAGGGAGGTGGGTCCCACGTGATGGGTTAGCCCCTCATAAAATAATATAATATATTTTATTAATTTATTATTATTATTATTATTTTTTCTTTCATTGCTTTGCTAGCTAGTACACCCACTGTTAACCCTCACTCCACAACAAACCATGTCCAGCGTCCTTGGACGCTGGATGGTGTGGGTATATACGTGGGTCCCATGTGTGGGGCCCACGGCTGGTGGGTCCCACGTGGACATGGCCCACCTTATTTAGATCAATATGATATCTGTGTTTTCCCTACATATAGCCTGTCCATCCGGGATGCCAAGTGGGCCCACTCAATGGACGACATGGATAAGATGCATGCATCAAGTGGGGTTCACCCGGGTGGGCCACACGGCCATCTCATCATATAAAAATTCAAGAGAGGGAGAGAAAAGAGAGAGACGTGTGATGGAGATGGGAGGGACCCCGCCACTATGGACCCTCCCTATACTCAATACAATGCATACATCAAGTGGGTCCACCACAAGTGGCCCATAAATAGAAATCAATTGTAAAAATCTCAAGATCACCCACCGTTCCTTCTTGCTCCCTAAGCTTCCTTTGCTCCTTAGCTTCGATCCTAACGGAGGAGATGGAGTTTTGATGGTTGAGATGGGAGATGAGAGGGTGGGAAAGTGGGCCACATTTGTTGCTTGAGAGAGCTTGGAGAGGCTTGAACGTATGGAATTTTTGGGTTGCTTGGAAAGTGTGTTTGAGAAATGAGAGAGAGAGGGTTGTAAATAGAGAGAGAGAGAGATGGGTGATGGAGTGATGGATGTGGTGAGTGATGGGTGTAAGAGCCTTTTTGACTTTGGGGTAGATTGTGTAAGAAGGGGTATGGGCTTGTAAGAAACTTTTGACTTTAGGGGTTACTTAGGGAAGGGTGAGAGGTGATGTGTACTTGACATGATGAGATTGATTGATGTGACAAGTCGTAGAGATTCTCTCAGAATTTGTACACGCGGCATTTTCCTCGCACCGAACGCAAACCACATCTCCTAACCAGGGTATCGGATCGGCGCGCGAGTTGCGACATTGGAACCACTGCGATGGCGCGGTCGCTAGGGTACAAGTCTCGGGTAGAGTCGACTCGGGTTGATGGCGTGTAAATCGGGGTCTCGCGTAAATGAAGGTTAAAGGTCGAAGGTTGCCGGAATTCGACCTGAAAGATCGCGGGAACCTACGGAACGGTACGGTCTAGGATACGGGCCTTAAAACCCGCCTACAAATATCAGACCGGCTCGTCGATAGCGGACCCATTTATGAGTTGGTCAGACTCAACCTAATATTACCTACTCCCTTAGGGGGGAAAGGCCACACCCCCTCTCAACCGACCATGACACAATAGGAGACGTAGCCTACTGGTATACAACCCTCCTACACTCATATATATCCACTCGGTTTAAACGTTGGGGTGTCCTATGGTACTAAGAGGGTTTAAGGATTTTCACCCAGGGTCATCTATGGCGGCCTGATGCTAGTAACAGATTTTTGGTGTCTCATCTGGCCATTCACGACATGCCTGTGGAGGTTGCGGCCCTGATGTTGCTAGAGCTACAGTAATCACAATACACAATGCAAGATGCATGAGTCATACAATCTAGTCATGCATCAATCCCGTGTATACCGTGCGCTCATGTGAGACGATCTCCACTTATCAGGGAGTCTCATAACAATCTACCCAATGTCATATGCAATGGTCAACCACATCTCATAACATACATGCAGATGATGCGTATGGGTATGTATCATGATGCTATGCTGTCACATACTCATAATCGGTATCAATAATCGGCACCGATAATCATCCTCGACAATCGGCGTATACAATCAGCCTCGATAATCAGCCTCGACAATCGAAATCGACCCCGACAATCGGAATCAGCCTCGATAATCGGCCTCGACAATCGGAATCGATAATCGAAATCAGCCTCGATAATCGGTCTCGACAATCGGAATCGGCCTCGACAATCGGAATCGGCCTCGATAATCGGCCCACAAAGGGCCTAAGGGAAGGTCACAATGAGGACATTTAACCATCATTACCCATGAATGTGGACATTTAAACAACATTGCTTCCAAGGAGTGGCCCATGTAGAGCCAAACATATAGTGGGCCCATGGCCTCACACAATGGCCCAATATACATCACCATGGGCCTCTCTCAAGGGCCTAATACACATCATGATGGGGCTCACTTATGGGCTACATATGCATCACATTAGGCCTCGCTCATGGACCTCATGTACATCACAGTGGGCCGCAATACATGGGCCCCATATATGTCAGTTGGGCCGTAATACATGGGCCGAAAATACATCTCAATGGGCCTCTTCATATGAGCCATAAACACATCACTATGGCCTTGCCCATGGGCCTCGAATATTTCACAATGGGCTACAACCTATGGGCTTCAAATACACAATAGGTGGGCCCTACACTTGGGCCTAATATACATCATAGGTGGGCCCTGCACATGAGCCTCATACACATCAAGTGGGCTGCATCAATGGGCCGCAGTAATGGGCCTCATAGATGGGCTACAAATATATCAAGGTGGACCTCAAGTGGAAGCTTGGATTACATCTAAAATCATCTCAATAGTTGCAGGTGCAACATGTACACTATCATTTTATGGGGCACATGGCACCCTAATGATGATCAGCACCACCCAAACATTGTCTATGTAAATCAGCACTATCCAAACATTGGACAGCACCATCCAAACACTGCCCATGTAAATCTGCACCATCCAAACATTATCCATGTAAATCTGCACTGTCTAAACACTATCCAGCATCGTCTAGCACAATCTGGACGGTCTGGATATAAAACACATACATTAGGGTGGTGGGTCCACGTCCTCAAACGGGTGGACGGTTGGATGTAACACATATGCAAACAAGGTGGGCCCCACCCCTCACACGTGCAGCACGTGTGGGGTGGGCCCGCAGATGCCAAAACAGATGGCCATCGCAGATAAAATATATAAATCATGGTGGGTCCACGCAGCACTTGCTAACGTCCAGCAAGTTGGTGGTGTGAGATGCACCAGTTAATCCACTTCATCAGGTGGGTCCCACATGTGGCCCACCATATACAAATATATAATATTATTTATATATATATTTATTATATATATATATATGATCCAGTCCAGCGTGTCCAGCATCTAGACGCTGGACATTTGGATGGACGGTGTTATAAGACCCATACATCACGTGTGGCCCCTCATCTGCCAAAATGGACGGATGGCGTTGTATATAACACATATCTCATGATCAGACCCTCCCAAATGGGGCTGCTAGTCCACCGTCCTTAAATGGATGGTTAGGATGAAACGCATATGTCATGAGTGTCCCACAGACCTTGCTGACGTCAAATGTAGCAGCAGCAATGATCGCTGGTGAGGTACGCCAGCCAATCCACTTCCATTTTTAAAAAAAGGGGCCCACGTGCGGGATGAATCCCCACCGTCCCAGCTGGTCCAGCACTGTCCGGATGGCCTGGACGGTGTGTATAAATACATCACGGTGTGGCCCTATAGCACTGTCCAAGCCGGTCCAGCAGATGGACGACTGGATGCACACATAAATCAGGTGGGCCACATGGTCATCACAAAAAAGAGAGAGAAAGAGAGAGAGAGAGAGAGAGAGAGAGAGAGAGAGAGAGGAGAAGTCGGAGTAGCGGAGGGGCCCCGCCACTATGGGCCCCTCTCTTTGATACAAATCATACATCAAGATGGGTCCCACCACAAGTGGGCCCTCAAATCACAAAATCAATTTATAAAATCACCCACCTCGAATTCCTTCCTTCCTCCTTCCCCCTATAGGCTTTAGAGCTCCAAGGGGGTCGATCTAATGGTTGAGTTCGGCTTTGAAGGGTTGGATTGGGTGGTAGGGAGTGGGCCACACAAAGCTTCTCTTCCTTGGATGTTGGAGTTTTTCTCCTCTCCTTGGGGTTGCTTGAAAATGGAGAGAGAGAATGAGAGAGAGATAGAGGTAATGGGAGAGATGGATGGTGAGTGATGGATGGGTGTACTTGGTTATAATAGAAAGTTGACTTTAGGGGTTGCTTGGGGATGGGGCATGTACTTGACATGTGAAGTGATGTGTACTTGATTGATGGGATTGATGTGATGTTCTCTAGGGTTTTGCAAAGTGCGGCGTTTTTTTCCAACTGAACGCGGGCCCACATCTCCTGGCCTTAGTATTGCCTCGGTGCGCGAGACACGCCGTCAGAACTGTAGCAACGGTGTGGTCGCAAGGGTACAAGTTTCGAGTCGATCCGACTCAGGAATACGGGATACGACTCAGGGTCACGCGCAACTGCTATCGATGCGTCGCGGCTCGCCGGAATTCGATCGGGTATACCGCGGAAGCCTACGGAATGGTATGATCTAGGATACGGGTCTCACAGGTGGGCCATAGAAGTTTTTTTAATGGTGGAGCATTCAATCACCATTGTTTCCTATTAAATGTCCACAAGGGCCCCACCATCATGGGTGAGGCTGGGGTCGCACCTAATCTCCTCCCTGGATTTTATCTCATCAACAACCCCCTATTTGCTTTTCCAAACTGCCAGCAATACACATGTCATTTCGAACATCCATCTCATGAAACTCCTTGCCTAGATCACGATTTCTTGTCACAAGGAGTTTATGGCAACTGCACGCAGTCATGAAGACAATAGATGATGTCCTTGACGAATTCTGTGATCATTTCTATGGGTATCATGCACATGAGGTGGCCTCAAGGCCAACTGGTTGGACCTAAGTTAAGGTCCACCCAACAGATAACTTTCACCCTTTCATACGTGTGCGATATCCAATCCATCTAATAGGTTAGCTGATTCACGAATGCAAAAATCAGCCACATCCACTTATTTATGGCATAAGTAGCTTATCTTAAGCAACTTCCAATCCAAACGCCCCTTAGATTTAGTATTATTATTATTATTATTATTTAATTAGTTTATCAAATCAATGTTCTTATAGCAACATCTTTACTAATGTCGTTTTGGAACAAGTAAATGATCCAATAAATAGCCATCAAAACTTAGCATCTAAAGTATTTATATGATTTAGAGAGGCCCAATCAAGTATCTGAGTCGTTCATCACATTGAACCCAACTTCAATTGCTTCTTGATGATCATGATGATCAGACGACCATTATAATTGTATTTGTAGCCATCAGATGAATCAAAACATGTTCAATTATTCAGTACACTACATTGTAAAAGATTAGAACATGATTACTACCATCCTCATGTGCCTACCTTGGGTTATTCATCTCTCTCAAAGAATAACTTCAAAAGTAAATTCAAAGGTACAACTTAGGCTACAACTCAAAAATCTCCACAATGGAATAATCTTCCCTATACCTATAGACTGTAGATGATTCAGAATAGAATGCTAGAAAGAGAAATACAGTGATGGTCAATATTCAGCTGAAGAAGGGAGTATGAAATAAATAGCTCTACTGGGCCCTGATGTTGTTTGTGCAGGCCATTCACTCTGTCCATGTGCTAGCTCGTGTTAGGACTAGGTCAATATTTTTTGTGTGGCTAACTTTTTTATCTCAACTCCTCTACGCAGATTGTCCCACTTCCTGCAACTGAATTCCTAGTATATTTACTGTTAGGAATGGAAGGATTGTAGATAATATGTTTCATTAGATGATTTACATTTAGTTTGAACTTTGAATCCGTCCTCTGCAGAAATACAGAAATTAGAAAGGAAAATTTGCCTTTCTATATAAGGTAGGCCCAATCATGTAAATGCTCTTAACTGTCTATTAGTTAGTTTTGGAAAATCTATCTCCGTAATTGTCTTCGAGAGCAACTTCTGTAGAACAATCCTGTGAAGTTGATGTTCGTTTACCTTCCATCAGCGTGCTTAAATGATGCTAGTGTTGTCCTGTTGATTACCTTGCAGTCTTGGGAACACATGTACTGTACATCTTCACTTGTTAAAGGGTGAAAATGCACTGAAGCAGAACGACTTGTACGTCTGCTCAAGCAGCCTCCACTCTTCAGAGAACCACCCAACGTGCTGTGTTGAGCAGAAGCCATTTGTCAAGGGGTTATCTACTTGTGTGTGGAGCTCTGACCATCTACATGCATTCACACATAATAATTTGAATCTTTTGTGATGGATCCAGCCATTTCACTCAAGTGGGGCGTGGTTAAAATATTTTTTTCCAACTGTATATTTACTTTGCATGTTCGGGTATTACCGAGGTGTTAAATGGTCTATTTTCTGGGACACGTGATCAACATCACTGTAGCCATTTAATGGAAAACTCAGATATTTTGCAGTTCTTCTGATTGGCCCGTGTGTGTGCCTGCATTTCGGACTTACACATGCATATTGACTCGACATCTAGCTATAATCGTAGAACAGGCAAAGGTGAAAGGAGTAGGAGAGTTCATTGGATATACTGGCACTTTGAAACTATTAAGTTGATACTTTTGAAGAGCATGACGGGTGATACACCGGAACTTGGAAATTTTAAGCTTAGAAATTGTAATTATGGCAAGCATCAACGACAATTAAATTTATCAGGAATTGAGGGGCCCACTTCTAATATGGTATATTCCCAATACTCTCATTTTGTTTTATGATTCTAACCCATGGTTGACTTTCCTTTGCTGAATGCAAACTGTCGTCCAACTTTTGTTTTACCCATCATTAGGTGCTCACTGTAGGACAATTAGATAAAGAAAATAAACGTATTTCTTTATCATAATCGACCTAAATTTCCGCTCATGAGTTGGATGGTTCATTTAAAAAAAGAAAAAAGAAGAGTTGGATGGCTCATTTTGAGTTACTATACAATTGTACTTAAAAATGTGTATCAAGTATCACAATCTGCTAGAATATTAGAGACTAACGCAACCAGACGGCCGATGGAAACTGTTTTAATTTCCTTTGTAAATTGTGGTCAATTTAATGACTTGACTAACACCCATAATATGGGTTGGTGGAAAAGAAGACGGATTGGATGTCAAGTCTGTTTGTCAATGTGGCACATGTATTTTGCATGTAGATGTTATATCTTATACATGTTGAATGTGTGCCTTTCAAAGCCAATTTTCGTTCTTTATTTATTGGAACCTGGGTCATTAGTTAATCCCTTACGAAGAACGGAATGAAGTCAGTAGTGACTTCTCAGTTATGTGTAGAACCTTACAACTAATATATGTTTAGTCGGTTACAATGGATTTCTTTATGAGTCTCTCTAGCAATCCCTTGAGGGATGAATGAAACGGACATAATGGCCATGATGTCTCAGTAAGATTTGTGATAACATGGTTGTTGAGTACCCTAAACTCCATGGCCACTCCATCAAGTTTGGGTTAGCAAAATTAGTTTTGTCAAAAGACTAATTAACTACTCTTCAAAAAATAGACCATTTATTCTTTGTTTTTTGTTTTTCCTAATCCCTAAGCCACATGCAGAGACTGCATATGCCAAGAAGTTGAGAGATAGTTGGGCGGGCCTGCATCTAATGCATTGATAAATTGTGTTTGCAGGTGAGACAAAGTGCTGACGGATTTCTTCAAACTACTTCCAGATGCCAAGACGGCAACAAATGTTGCTGAAGAGGACATAAAGAAGGTTATCAAGTCTTTAGGATTTCAAAACAAAAGGACTGGAATGATTCAACGCTTCTCCAAGGAATATTTGGATGACTATGGAATTGTTGTTTGGGTTAGAAATTCCAATCTCTTTGCAAACTCTCTTTGCAATTCCATGTTTCATGTCCAACTTCAAATTATGGGAATTGCTGTTTGTGTTTAGCCCCACTTAGGCCATTTCCTGTTTACTGAATTGACTTGTTAGCAATTTTGTGAATAGGATTCTTATTAAATAATCGCGTGAATTAATTTTTGAATGACCATTAGGTGTAAGATTTTTTTTTTTTTTTTTTTTTTATCTTTATTTTTTATTTTTTATTTTTATTTTTTATTTTTTAATAAAAATAAAATTAATCTGGCATCTCCTCTTTTCACAGATATTTTAGCGACGGACCAAATCCGTCACTAATTTCTGAACAAGTTGAAATCAATGACGGATTTGAGGTCTGTCGCTCTTCGTATATTAGCGACGGACCGTATCCGTTGCAAATATTTTTAATGACGAATAATTCGGGTCTTTTTTTTTTTAATTTTAGCGACGGAGTTTTTATTTTTGCGACCCAGTAAAGCACGGGTTTATTCGTCACAAATTACTAATGAATTTTATCCATCACAAAAATTGTGGCCCAATAAAGCACGGAACAAGCGACGGACGAAATCCGTCGTTTATTTTGTTTTGCAACGGATCTGGTTCGTCGCAAATTCGTGAGTTTAACGTAGTGAATCCTATCTATACATCAAATTGACCACCATATTATACAATGTCAAGACATTGGTAAATAGAAAAATAGAAGTGTGATCAACTCAATAAATTGTTGTTACTAAGTTTTTCAAAAAGTGATGATCATGATGTGGACCTATTACATGGGTTAGATGTTGCATATACATGAAAGGCTGAAAGTTATATTTGAATGGACCTTAGACCTCATTTTTCCAGCAAGTTTTGGCGGCCTCCCTTGATTTTTGATGGGGTCCACTATGATGAATATGTGAGATCCACTCTGCCATTAAATGCCTAATATAATTTTAGGCTTAAAATTTTAAAAAATAAAATAAAATCTGGCTGACCATGATTCAAATGGGCCATAACAATGAAAATGGTTGGGAAAGAGACATCCACCCTTGATTTTTATAGGGCCCACCATGATTTTTATATTGAATCCACTCCAATCATTAGATGTCACACTAATTAAAACATATTGTTCATGCTAAAAATCAGGCTCATTAGTGATTTGGGTGGGCCACACTAAGGAAAATGGTTTAGAGGGTGAACTTTGACTTGTATATTGTTTCTAATTATGTGGTTTACCTCAATCACAAATGTAGTAGATTTTTTGGTCTAGGCCTAACATAGAGTGACACCTATGGTGGTCATTTAATCTAGGTATCCCTTTTTCTTCTCTCCCTCTACATTTATGCAGATTAATTAATTATGAGTTTCTATGTTGGTTAGACCTAGGGTAGTCTCATATTTAATAATTGCATATTACTCCGTACACTATTTCCCTTACATAAGCTTCCATTAAGTTCATCAATCAAGATAGTAATTAGCGTATGCACTTAGGGGTCCTTACTCATGGCTCGGTGGTAGACTCTTAAGAGCTTCAATAGAGAGGTGATGGTTGGGGAGTACCCATTGGGTTGTGTGGGTGTGAGTTGCGTTTGTGTGTAGAAAAAATGTATGCACTTAGGCATAAGAGAGTTGGGTACCAAGACTACGCATATTTAAATCATGAGGCCCACCTTCAATTCTTGACAATTCATTCCAACAGTTTCTTGTAATCGTGAAAAACTATATTTAGCAGTTTTTGTGAAGAATGGATTTTTAAGAAAAGATATGAAAGGGAACTAATTTCTCCATTATTTTTCTTTTTTTCTTTTTTATGACACTATCATGCATCAAAGTAACTGGAATTCACTACCAAAAAAAGGGGCAAAGGATACAGACCATGTTAGTTTTTTGCTACGGATATAAACCGTAGCTACAGTTGCTATGGTTTTAATTCATAGCTAAAAAGTTGACAAACCATTATAATTAATGGTGTTGTAAGGGGCTCTATGGGGCCTATATATATATATATATATATATATATATATATATATATATATATATATATATATATATATATATATATATATGTTCTATTTAAGCCGTCCATCTATTGGAAATATTACTTTAGAGCATGAAATCAAAAATCAGCTAGATCGAAGGCTCAAGTGGACCACACGATAGGAAACATGGAGATTAAATCACATTTGCTTCCTATGGTGTGGTCCACTTGGGCCTTCAATCTACCATTAGTTTTGGGATCATGAACTAAAATAATTTAATAAAATTAATGGTTGGAATGGATAAACCAAATACATCATTGTGGGCCCTACGGAGCCCCTATCAGGACAGTCCACGGTCTGTCTCATGGAACGACTCCCAAATTTGGTCGCCGCTCAAAACAGAACCGCCCCAAAACTGCCTCATCTCTCTCTCTCTCCTCTCTTCTCTCATCTCTCCTCTCTCTCCTCTCGTCTCTCCTCATTTCCCAATCCTCTCTCTCTCCCTCTCGATCTCTGCTCCATCTCTCTCATTCTCCTCCCTCTCTCTCCAATGCATCTCTGCCATCTCTTCTATCTCTCTCCATTGCAGCAGTCATGAAGCTCCTACCCGAAGAAACACACGCCGTGAAGCTCCTCTCCATAGTTTGATATCTTCTTCTCTTTGTGTCTCTTTTTCTGTCTTTCAGATTTGATACGTGTTAACTATTTGATGAAATGACATGCTATCTATTTGTTGAAATGGCTGGATGAAATGACATGCTATCTGTTTGATGAAATGACATGTTATCTGCCCCTGTTGATTTTTCATGCTGCTGGGTACCGCTGCTCCATTCCGTATTTTGGGTTCTTCAGCCTGGCTCAGTTCAGGGACGTCTGTCCATTTCCGTCTAGATTTCTTCTCATTAGGCCTTTTATGCTGTTTTTTTTTTTTTTTTTACATTGCATAAATGCTTTACATAATTGGCATGGCCTAGTTTATCTTTTTGTTGGGCCAGCCCGATTACCTGTAAATCTCATGTTCAATGAATTCCAAAAAAAAAAAAAAGGAAAAAGAAGGTATGCCATGAGGCAAATGCTTCAAGATTGTTGTCCTACTACACTAAAAAAGAAAAAAGAAAAAAAAAAGAAAAGAAAAAAGAAATGGCATATTATCTATTTGATGAAATGGCTAGATGAAATGGCATATTATCTGTTTGATGAAATGGCATGGTAAAAAGTCTGTTTGAATGGCTGCAAAACTATACGTTCAGTAAGGTTGTTCGTATTTTCTTTTTAACAATCCATCTTCCTCATATGATTGCGGCCCACTTGATGAGTAGATTGACCCATTTATGATAAGAGCATGTTCACAATCAGCCCCACCTAATCATTAGCACTGACTGTGGGCATCTTTCGAGGCACACCGCACGTGTCCCAATTCACCTTTCCAATCTTTCATGGTACAAATGACCTAGTATTTCTCTAGGTAACTGATTGCCTGTAACAACCCCAGTCCCTTAGTTAGACACGCTTCATGGGGAAAGTAGTGAACGCTTACAGACACAGAAAATAGATTGTCTTTGTCCCATCTAAGGTATAAATATTGAATTTCGGGGACGAAATTCTGTTTAAGGAGGGTAGATTGTAACACCCCGTGCTTTCGAGTACTAGGGCATTACTATTATAATCTAGATTAGCGTAACTATATACATTATTCACCATCATTTGACAAGTCATAACTCACTACTAAATTGCAACGGTTAGAATACCAATATCTCATATCCAACCATTAATTTAGATAAACCGATAACTAAATAATAAAATCCATGCATTTTAGGCCCACTTACAGAACCAAATAATCAAAATTTTATAATTAAAGATCTATAGTGGACTGAGTGAGTGAATAAATAGTGCTAATTGGGGTGTGACCCACATGATCAATTTAGAAACACATATATATACATATACATAAATAATCTAAATACAAATAATTGATTTATCTTTGAAAAACACACAGGACGTCTCCAGAAGAGAGAACCATGGGATTTAAATATAAATAATTATTAACCGAAAACACAATAATAAATTTAATAATAATAATAATAATAATAATAATAATAATAATAATAATAATTTTGATATTTAAAACATTGTGAAAATGACATTTAATATTACAAATATGTATTTGGCCACCTAATCCCTAATCTAGCCATTAATGTCTGGTTAAATGCTCCCATACACCCTTACTACCGTTGACGTTCAAATTCGGTACGATCCGACCATCGGATTTATGAAAACCTATGACTAAGGACTCCAAATCACAAACTATGCTGACCTAAGTCATGGATCTGCTTTATTCTTCGTACTGGGCCCTAATATGGCTGACAAAATAGGTGAACGGAGTGGATGGGTCGAATACTCATGGTGGACCCCACTTCACGCGGTGCATGTGCACAACAAATGCACACCCACCGTGCACTGGATTAAGGGTCCAATCAAATCGGGTTTGACAATATTTCCAAAAGAAGGAAATTTCTTCTTTCCGTCTCCCGCGCCCAACTGTTTTTAAATGGATAGAGACCCGTCCTTTTGTAACCGTTGTGGCCCACCATCAGCAGACACTTGGAAGATCCAAACTGTCCATGTTGTAGAGGACCTAAACCCATGCAAACCCTGCTCAATTTCCCCCACTATCTCTCACATGCGAGACCACGATCACAAGCACAAGCAGGCTATTTGTGCTTCTTCTCTTTCCAAAAACAGAAAGCCTGATTTTCTCTCCACGTTGGTGATTCGCGTGAGGAGAAATCGTCGAATCTTAGCCCTTCAAATAGATTCATCTCAGCCACCCACTGCCATTCACGCAAATTAGGGCTGTCAGTGGAAACCGACACCGATTTTGTTGCACCAACAACAGTCTCTCCCTGTCACGAAATGAATCCGGGCCATTTAACTTCAATCCAATGGATCTGGAAGAGCTTAAGAGACACTTAAAATAGGGAAGGATCGAGCAACAGTCAGTTTTACCCGTTGCTCATGACCTTTCAATAGAAACTCCGCCAGTTCGTTCAAAGCCTGAACCCACCGGGAAAATCACCTCGAAGCACGAAAACCTCCCCTGTAAGCTCCCTTGGATTGATTCTTACTGTCCCAAAGGCCCAGATTGGAGAAAAATCCATCGGATAGCGATCCGCCATTAGAGCTCGGAGCTTTTCTTCCTCACGCACCCGCGTCGCACCAAGCTGTTGCCCAACTCAGTTGGGTCGCTTCTGGGTCTCCATAGAAGCAGAGAAGAAAGGGAGAAAGGTAAGAGGAGAAGGTATAGTGAAGAAGAGAAACGAAAAAAGAGAAGAGGAAGAGAAGTAGATAGAGTGAGCGGGTGGAGTGGTGCTGCTAGGTTGTTGCCCGAGTCCCATTCCACTAACTCGCTATGAGTCAGCTTATGGGATCGGCTGTTGACCTGTATGGTCATTAGAGAAGGGAGAAAGAGGAATGATAAAGAGAAAGAGAGAGAGAGAGAGAGAGAGAGGAGAGAGAGAGGAGGAGGAGGAGGAGTGGGGCTGCGGTCTGGTCGAAACTGAGTCGACTCGGCTGGATCCGAGTCCAGCAAGTCGAGTTGGGTTTGGGCCTTGGTCCAGACATTGCTGGACATTCCAGCATTTTTCTTTTTCTTTTTCTTTTTTTTTTTTAAAAAAAAGTGGAAGATTAGAAGAAGGGGAAGAAAAGAGAGAGTGACAAAGAGAGAGAGAGAGGAGAGAGAGAGAGAGAGAGAGAGAGAGAGAGGAAGAGAGTGGTTTGGGTGGTTGCCGAGTCAACTCGGCTGAATCCTAGTTCGACTGGGTCAAGGCGGTCAAGGCCCTTGCTGGACATCCCAACATATAAAAAGGGAAGAAGGAAGAAAAAAAATCAAGAAAGGAAGAGAGGGAGCTTGGGTTTGGTACTGATGAGTCAACTCGATTGAAACTCACCGAGTCCAAATAAGTTGATCCATGTTAAGGTGAGTCAACTTAGCTTCTTACAATAATCTACCTTGATTTAGCGTAATTAAATAGTTAGTCAGTTTCTTAGTTGAAAGTGCGTGAATGACATTGGTGCAGGTCATTTCCATTGAGAAGGATAGATCGTTTCGAGTCGGGCTAAATCCAAGTTAACTTGGACTTTTGGTAAGCAAACCCTACTTATCTAGAATGTCATTATAACTAATTAATGGCTAATTTAGGATTTGAGAGTTCACATTTTCTTGGATTTAAATTACGCTTTGGGTTGTCTAGTTGTGCCAATTTGAATCCAACTTGAATACACATTGAGAATTTAATCACTTGGGCGCATCTAGACTTACTCTATCCTAAACATTGACATGTGATATTTTAGGTTAATCGAGTGTCTTGAGTCCTTTGATGATCTCCAACTAAGCAAGAAATAAGTTTACGCTTTAAGGTGAGGACTCACCCTTTGAGCTTCCTACTTGATTTCATCAATCTAGATATAGATGATGGTATGATTCCCTTAACTGAGTTACTTACTTTACTATTGAATATGCTGACTTGTTGTATAGTTAATTCATGTGTTGAACGACAAATGTTTCTTTTAAATTATAACATGCATGAATGGTTCGATGATAACATGTTATCCTTTATTGTATATGTATTAATTTATTTATATGCTACCACTTGTGCTTGAATGATGAACTGAATGGAACTTACCTTGGACTTATGATCCTGCGGTCCACATTTGCCTTTGTGGCTTGGATGGGTCATTGGTGCCCTTTGTGGTTTATTGGTTATATTTACACATCTGTTGTTTCCTAGCTATCTTACGGAGTTCAGTCGTACCATGATTTTCGGGTGGAGTTGAAGTTCGTTTATCAATTTTCTAGCCATCTTGCGGTGTTCACGTATGATATGATTTCCGGGTGGTCTAGAGTTGTATATTTATTTTCCTAGCCATCTTGCGGTGTTCAATCGTACCATGATTTTCGGATGGAGCTGAAGTTCGTTTATCAATTTTCTAGCCATCTTGCGGTGTTCATGTACGACATGATTTTCGGGTGGTCTACGGTTTGTATGTTGTTTGTCTCTTCATCTACAATGTCAGTCGTACCATGATTTCCGGGTGGAGCTGAAGTTCGCTTATCGATTTTCTAGTCATCTTGCAGAGTTCACGTACGACATGATCTCCAGATGAAGAAGAGGTTTGAAGGTTGATTTTCTATTTACCTCATGGATTTCAGTTGTACCATGATTTCCGAGTGGAGTTGAAGTTCGCTTATCGATTTTCTAGCCATCTTGCGGAGTTCATGTATAAATGCGATTCTCGGGTGTAATAGAAAGTCATATGATTGATTATTTGGTTATTTGGACATGTTTCCTTGCATTGTGACTGCCATTATATTTTGCTTATGATGAAATTTTGTTGATTGGTTTGATTTTCTTAATATGAGTATGACTATGAAATGCCCTGTTTAATATATCTAATTTCATGACTTGCAACTTATATTGGATTATAAATGATGAGTGCGTAATCTTAGAGGGTGCTCCTCACTACGATAGCCTTTGACGCTATCAAAATGTAACAGTTAATGCAGGTGTAGGGCAAGCCGATGCGGTTCACTAGGTTGCTAGAGCAAACCGGGTAGCTGAAGAGCTAGACGGAGTCTCTGTGGCCCATATTGAGCTTTACCACTAGTTGATAGATTCCTGCTTATGTTTAATGAACTTGGCTATTTGAGATTGTATAAGTCCTGTATGGGCGCTACATTTGAAATTTCATTATGGTTGGAATGTTCTTATTCAATGCATCGTTTATTCTAGCTTCGTTGCTGTTAACTCTGATTAATGACAAACAATTCAAATTTACACTGGATTTTATAGGTTAACACTCGGGTTTTTGGGAAATGGGTTATATACTCGGGTCCTAAAAACACGGGGCATTACATTGCCTTCACTAATAACCAGCCTAAGCTTAGAATGAACAGATGTTGACAATATATTGTTCATCTGATTTTTTTTCTAGAACAGTTTCGGTAAGTATGTTGTTCATCTGATTTTTTTTCAAGAACAGTTTCAATAAGTATGTTGTTCATCTAATTTTTTTCCATGGTAACCTTAATCAAGAAACTTATTCTGCTTTTCCTTGTGGACTGCAAATCACTATATTGAGACCCGACCACTGGAACTACAATTTTCTTATGTTATATAAAATCCGAGTCATGGCTATCCTTTACTTAAGAGGCTTATATCTTACATAACAACAAGGTAAGATCTCACAACTTCTCCATTTTTTTGTTATACAATGATGCAAATGACCTTTGTAGGTTCGGGCATTTGCAGGTTGGCCTGGAACTCGAGTCCAACAGCTTCAAGTAGTCCTTGATGGCAACGACTAGGTTGATGTCCTGGCCGAAAGGAGATGAATAGGAAGCGGATTGAATCCTGACCGAGTCACGCAAACTAATGAGGAAATGCAAATTTTCTTTGAATTTTCTTAAATTAATTGGTGATGCCATTTAAGTAATTCCATATAGAAATACGTGTTCTTACTTCTGAACATTAACATGAATTTGTTACTCTGTTTCAAACTACCTTACATTTTTAATTTTATTTGCAGATTTTGGTAGAGCACATCAGGGCAGTTCTTCCAGGATTAAAAGCCCGCGGACAAATTCTGTCAATAGTGTTGTCAATATGAGATTTGCAATTGATTCTTTATTGTCATTTTTAGGAATTGATTGGTAGACTTGTTATTGCACAGGAATGTTAGTTTTTTATACGTGAATTGATGGAGACGTTTTGTCATTTGGGTAGCTTTAATTGACAAACTGTTTTAAATATGAGATTTGCAATTCAGTTTCAGTTGTCATTTACAGGAATTGATTGGCAGACTTGGTTATTACATGGGAATTTTAGTTATTTTATGTGAGACGATAGAGACATTTTGTCATTTGGTTGGCTTTGTTTTCATATTCGACCTGTCTATAAAGTAGATGTCATCACTTACCAACACATTTTAGAAACTACACTTATAAGATTCTCCGAAACCTTCAGAATGCTTTCTCATTTTACACTTAAAAGCACAACATTTTGAAAATGTTGCACTAAAATGCATATTCTAATACACTATTCATGTGGAGCTGCATTTTACAACCATTTAACAATGGGAACTTCGTCACTGACTTCACAAACCATAGTTTTTTTTAAAAAAAAAGGATCTCATCCAACGTGTATCTTTGCTATCTAGATATCTCTCATGTTACCAGATCTGAGGCTGTGTGTGTCGATTTATGCAGGGGCCATACTATTGTGGTGTCGGAGTTGACAAGGCATTTGGACGAGACATTGTTGATTCTCACTACAAAGCATGCCTTTATGCTGGAATTAACATTAGTGGGATCAATGGAGAAGTTATGCCTGGCCAGGTAGTAATCTCTCTTTTGGTTTAGCTTAAATTCTAATACAGTCCATGTGAGCCCCACTTATCTTGAGGACCGAGATTGGGAAGTGCTAAGCACTGTCATCTCTATGTTGGTGGGATTTAGGTTTCTTTGCAATTTTGAGCTTTTGTGGGGTTATTTTGGTTTTATTTATTTATTTTTTATAATTAAGAGTTCATAAGTTTGTGGGAGTTAGTTTTCAGTTCCTTTAGTTTTTAAGTTCCTCTTGCATCAATTTCTGTACAAGTGAGAAAGATCAATATAAACAATAAAAGTAACATGCAAAAGTCAGATTGGTTGAACAATCCTAACCCTTGATATGTGGACACTTTTTTGTTGAAATAGGACTATTGGGTATTTTACAAATGGCCAGATATAAAATAAACATTTTCATGATATATATAAACTCGGACCCATAATTGGACATTTTGATTTAAATTACTCTTATACCACATATGCAATTTCTAAATAATTACCAATGCTTACGTATCGTTCATCACTCTACCGAGTATCAAAGTGTTTTTGTTTTCCTTCTTACCATGCTCTTGTGAATAATGGGCTCAATTTAAGAGCTTCAAATGGGACTTTTGAAGTCTTGTTTTCCAAACACTTACTATGTTTTCCAAACACTTACTGTGATTCTCGCAGCCTTTGGATGGTTGAAGATGTATGCATTGATTCTTAGTGAACAGCGTGCAGAGTCTTTTCCCTTTCTTTTATGGACCTTCTCTTTATAGTGTGCCCAAGCAAAGTAACATAGTTCATGCAAATATCTAGCATTATTTTGTTCATGTCCTCAGAGATGCCTTGTAATAGACCTATGTAATAGACTATTACATAGAGTCTGGATGGTAGCCGGCATGAAACTTTACCATAACTTTCATTAGGAATCCTGACAATATGACAGACCCTTGATGGAGTGGAATGGTGGAATAGGATACATTTAAGCCGATCCCAATCAGTTGGGATGCGGCTTATATAGATGATGGTTATGATTATGTCCTTAGAGATGCATTGCAGTGATTTATTTATTAATTTGTTTTTTCTAATTTACATTTGCTTGATTTATTCTACCGGCATTGATCCACAATTGTCCAAAATTATCAGGTGAAGAGTCCTACTGGTGATCGGAATAATGATTCTCGTGACAAGACAAGCGAGATGTTTGAATTTGTACTTTCACAAGAAATGTCTTCGTTGCTTCTGTTTCACTAATAAGGCTTTGTACAATGAAACCATAGATTTTGATATCCATGTTGGTCATTTTGCATACTTGGATCAACATGCAAAAGATGGTATGCGCTATTTTTTTATGCAAAAGATGATTTATTTCAACCATTCTGATGCAGAACCTGAACCTAACTTTTCTGAAATTTCCCCAGAGCATTTCAATCCTTTCTTGGAAGGGAACGCGAAGCTGGAAGAGAAGCATTATCTAAAGGCTCAAATCAACCATCAAGTACTGGGTATGTCTAGAATTCTTTCTTATGAACAACAATGGAAGCAAAAGCGTCCTAAGGCTTTGCACAGTATTTGTGGATTTTCAGATCTGACAAGTTGGGTCCATGGTTCAGAAATCTAGATTGTTGTTCAGTGGTCATCAGTTTGAATGGACTATCCTGTAAAATCATCCTCGATATGACAATTCAAAAGCTTTGGTTTGTAGCCTACAAATAGATGGTTAAGAAGAAAAGTGCAGTGACAGTCCACATTCAACTGACAATTCTAAAGCTTTGGTTTGTAGATAGAGTTATTGTTTTGCATTTTGGTTTTTCGCGTATGTATGTTTTTGTTCCAAATTGATTCTTATGCCTGGGAAGTATACTTTTTGTAGCTAATATTAGGGTTGTAGATCTAGGAAGAGAATTTGGATCTCAAGGATTTGGCAATGTTGCTTGGAAAGAGATTCATAATGGCTGGAAAATGAAGTAGGAGAAGAATGTGGTGCCCATGAGCACTGGAGGTCATGACACTTCAGAAGGTAGGGGAGCTGGAGATATTGATGTTAGTACAGACATCAATATGGATGACTCTTTATTGTGAGTTACCCTTGATGTTTTGTAAACAAGCAGCTCTTTTTGGATGCATTCATTGTATTTGTTCGGAGTGCTTTGATACATTTTACCATGAATCTTAAGTAGGGGTTTAAACCTTGAACTATTGAAACTGCTTATTTGGGTGGTTTGCATTAAGCATGAGAATCTTGGGAGTTAATCGACGAGCTTCTTTCACCCATTACCTAATTCCTAATGGAGTTGAAGACTAAATAATTGTATTCTTATGACCTGAAGGAGGAGATTCCCTCATACTCCAATCCTATGTACTCTTTCTGAAGTTTTGTTTCTTTCTACATCAGGTAATGAGTAATAACTGATGAAATACAACAAAACATTAGGTAGTCTTAAATTCGATCTATTCAAAGATTTTGCAATTAGTCATTGTTTATTTATTTCCAAGGTCATGCTTTTTCTCATCCATAATCTAGGTATCTTTGTGCCTGTACAACAAGTTTAAAAACCATATTCAGTCATTGATCTAGACTGTTCGTTTTGTTGAAACATGAGCTATGATGTCTTCACCTATAATGTATTTCATAATCCATGCATGGCGCATAAGAATTGATTTATCATCTTAATTAGGGACTGACAAGTAATGAAAGATGCCTTAGCTTGTTGGGTAGCTTCCTTTCAATCCATCATACATCCGTTGGTAATTATTTATTCCGTATAGAGTTTGATTCCATCATTCATATTCTTCTTGATGAGTTGATGTTGAGTTGTATCTTGTGATTTCAGACAGACCAGTTAAAGGATGAAGCATGCCTTCGGGTTCATATGAAACAAATTATTCAGGTATTATTCACTAGGCTCTAATTGACTGTAACACCCTGAAATTCGGGGGTCGAGTAAAGCTCAGTTCCCAAGTTCCAACGCATCACTTATGCAACAAAGATAATGATGATTATGATGAGAGCATTGAAACATGTATGGAATTATACGAAAACAGCATATCATACTCCAGAGACAGTTAAATTGCAAGCGGAAGACTATAATAGATATATAAAATATATAAACTGTGGTGAGTCTCCAGAGTGTGATAACGTTACCAGGTTAAATAATTACAAGTACAATTCTAAAATATACCAAATGTGTAGTGTTATCTAGACAACATCCCTGTAATCCCGTCGATCAAGACATGGCTCACATGAAGCCGTCGGCATACAGCTTATACAAACAAGCATCATTGTCATCATAAAGGTCCGGCTCCGCCTCAGGAGTAGCGTCGCCATCTACAATAAGACAAAGTCTGGTGGGTGTTCGGAACACCGTCCCATAACGTGGGAGTGAGTAGCTAACTCAGTGGAACAATAAAGCATAGGTTAACATGTTATCAATTCGGTCAAGCAGTAATGATAAAGCAGGACAATCAAACAATCCTAACTACTCTTATTTAATGCAAGTATGAAATGACATGATGAATGCCCTTGCCAAACCACCCTCATGCGACACCATCTTACGTTCGCGACATGCGTTCATCCCTCAGTGCTCCACATCTTCCAGGCACATGCAGTGCGATGATGAGCATGATTACCGAGTAGTTATTAGTCCATTTCAAACAGTAGTATTGGGAAACTAAGGTACCTCCCTTGTATCATTCTCAAACATGATCCATTCTAGGGTCGTCAGTTCTAGTTAATCTCATACGATGGTGTATTTCTAGGTCACTGCAAAGGCTGTCAGGGCTGTTACACGCATTCGTTACACCACTCCCCCATCACCCTTTTAACAGTTCATCACTAAATTTGATACAGGCCTAGTTCATACTCTATTCACTGCGGCAAAACTCGTCGCCGCACCACAAATTCAGAGTATGCTCGAGGTCACTACAAAGGGCTGTCAGGGCTGTTGCTCGCAATCGTTGCACCACTCCCCCATCACCTTATCAATGTAGGCCGACAACATGAATATAGTTTCCCATACCATCATAATCGACTCAGGAGTCTGGTTGCTCACTGGTCACTACGGGGGGGCACGTGGCCCCAGCGTAGGCCGACAGCTCGACCACGGTGTCCCATACCACCATGCCCGGCTCATGAGTCTTAGCGGATCGAGGTACCATGGTTAACGAGATTTCACTGGTAAGTTTGGTACCCTAGGTTCAAGCAGTAGCGTCCAAACATGGTGAACATACATTAGACAAATCGGGTTACTTGACGAGCTCGGCTAACTCGAGCGCACAACAAGTTGAACCATATGAAGCGCATAAGCACTTCGTGTGGCCAACCACTATCGCCAACCGAAGTACGACTCCGGTTCGTCGAACACATCTCACGTGGCAAATGAATCTCAGCCACGAATTCAATCCCGTTACCGATTGCCTGGACTATAATCATAGCCCCAATCACATTCAATTGCAAATAGTTAAAGCAGTAATGGATCAAGATTCAAATCATACAACCAAAGTCTGATATTATCCGCTTAGGGCTGCCAGGGCTGTTGCACGTACTCGTTGCACCGCTCCCCCATCACCCTTCACGGATTTTTATGGAATACAACTTAAACATGTGAAGTAATCAGAGCAGAATTACATAAACAAGTAATTCAAACATGTTAACAAGCATGTTATAAAACACAATGCAAACAGGAAATTCAAACACATACGTTTCATAAGTAAGTGGTTAAACTAAACAAACAACATGGAAGAAATTATACACATTACTAAGGTAGTTGAGAATCCTATCTCAACACCCTTATACATTACAATTTACTAACTACTACTCATATAGACATTCCAATAAACATTTTAGATTACATACATCAACATACCTGACGTACGTTGATCACACAGGTATTAGGCCAAATCCTTTCACTAGGGAGCTGCCCCATGGATAACACGTGAGCACCCACGATGGATAGTCATGGCAAGAAGGAATCCAAGTTCCATGTTCATTCAGTCATTTCCACAAATACTTGGGCTACACGTTTTAGTATATATAGTGTATATTGGCCGTGGAGTGATGTAGGGCAAATCCTTTCATCAAAGGGGGGTATCGCCTATATATACAACGATCATATATCCATGACAATTAATTAGTCATGGCGAACACGAATGTGAATTCTATACTCATTCGGTCATTTTCACAAACACTTAGAATACACTATTTCAACATACATAGTGTATGTTAGCAAAACAAGTATTAGGACGAGTCCTTTCGGCAAATCAGTATTTTATCCATATATAATATATTCATACAACAAATAATCATGGCAAACACATTTCCAAAATTTATACGTATACGGTACTTTCTACAAATACCTAGAGTATATGAAATTCCATATTCTTCATCTTTAATTGAAACGGAAAACAGACAGCACTTTGTACATGTGCAATAACATGCAAATCATGAATCTATCATTATCTGACATTGAAAGTGTTGAAAACCATAACCTATACACCTAAAGTCCGTACCTTTTGTCGTAGAATCATAACGAATCCAATAGGTTTACTAAGCTTTCGTATTTGGCAGATTGGTAACCCATAGAATGAAATAGGTTAGTTATTTCATAACCTACAACTATTAAAACCCCAAAACAGATTAGGGTTAGGGTTTCTTACCTAGAAACGACGCCGAAATCGCCGGAAAAACGATTAGAACGGAGTGGTGAAGCTTGTGTAGCGGTAGGAAAAAGTGGCAGGGAGATTCCCCCACTTCTCTCACACTTTCTCTCTCTTTTCTGTCTTCTCTCTCTAGGGTTTCTCTCAAATTCGTATGGCTATGAGAGAGAGGGTTCTAAGGTGTCATGCCCCGAACTCGAAAACCGGGCTCACAAAATTCCCGATCGCCAAATCTGGTGCCGATAGCCTCCGTAGTACCCCATTCTCGGCTCCTAGCGTCCATACGCTAGGTTCCGATTCTGGGATCCTACAAGGAGGATTTTTTTTTTATATACATTTATCTCGTAATAAGCATAACCACAAGTATACCCAAATCATAAAGGCAACATCATCATCACATGGTCTAAAGGGAAAAAGAAAAAAATGAAATAGAGAGAGATAGAGAGTGAGACATAGAGAGAGATCGGTGAGTATGGAGGGACCCCGCCACTATGGGCCCCTCGTTCAAAATTACATCAAGGTGGGTCCCACATTATAGACCCTAAATCGACAAAAATGAAGGAAATAAGGAGCTACAAACACCCACCGCTTGATCTTCTTGCTCCCTTGGCTTGCCGGTCTCCTTGTTCTCCTCTTTGATGGTGGAGATGGGAAATGGATGGCTAAGATGAGAGGTTTTGAGATGGGGAAAGGTGGACCACACTTGGAGCTTTGAAGGAGAGGGAGAGAGAGAGCACCCACCTTTAATCTTCTTTGATTTCTTCTTCCATCAACGCATTTTAAGGCTCCATGGTTGAGATTCAACGGCTAAGATCGGCTTTGAGAGATTGGATTGGATGGTAGAGAGTGGCTACACAAAGCTCCTCCCATGGAGAGCCATGGACGTGGGTTGCTCTCATGGAGCTTGGGAGAGAATGAGAGAGAGGTGATGTGAGTGGAGTGATGGGGAGAGAGAGATGGATGAGGTGATGGAAAAAGAAATCAAAGAAGATCAAAGGTGGGTGCTCTCTCTCTCTCTCCCTCTCCTTCAAAGCTCCAAGTGTGGTCCACCTTTCCCCATCTCAAAACCTCTCATCTTAGCCATCCATTTCCCATCTCCACCATCAAAGAGGAGCACAAGGAGACCGGGAAGCCGAGGGAGCAAGAAGATCAAGCGGGGTGTTTGTAGCTCCTTATTTCCTTCATTTTTGTCGATTTAGGGTCCATAATGTGGGATGGGTGAGGTGATGGAAAAGTTGACTCTAGGGATGGGGGTTGTACTTGGGGATGGGTGAGTGATGTGTGAGTGATTGATGGGATTGATGGGACATGATTTGAAATCTTTCTTAGATTTTGCAACGCGCGGTGTTTTCCTCTAACTGAACGCGGCCCACATCTTCTGGCCTAGGTATCGCCTCGGCAAACGAGACGCGGCATCGGAACCGCGGTGGTCGCGCGCGTCGCTAAGGTATAACTCTTGGGGTTGAGTCGACTCGTAGTTGACGGCGTGTGAATCAAGGTCGCGCGCAAATACCGGTTAAGGGTCGAAGGTTGCCGGAATTCGATGGGAAGACCGCGGAAGCCTACGGGACGGTACGGTTCAGGATACGGGTCTTACGTAAGGTCCTTATATAGCCTAAAAACACTCTAAAATAGACTTATGGGCAAGGTATACTTAGGTTATAACCAAATCGACCCTGTTTCAGCTCAACGGAGCACTTCTGGCCGGCCCCCTTGAGCCAAAGGTCGGACTTAAGCTCACAGACACCGGATCCAGGTGGAGTTAAGTTTTCATTTCAGTGGAATTTCCAGATCACGCGTGGCGGACTAGTTTCAATTAACGGTCAGTGGATCTCGATCGGAGATTCCGAGTACATGGTTATGTTTGGGAAAATATCCCTGATCCGAGGGTGTAATTTGGTCTGATTCTGATGGTCTGGTTGCTTAAAACTGATCCGCAAGCGAGAGGTGCCAGATTTATTTATTTTGGATTTAATTTAGAATTATTTTCATATTTCTCACACTCCCCGCTCTGAACTCAAGCGAATTGCACTGGGACACTATCTGGATTTGATTTCCGAGATGGTTGTCAAGCCCAGCAAGGCGGTCTTAATTCCTTAACTTCGTGTAAATCGGACTTCCGACGTACGGTCCAGATCTGATACGGAGTTTCGAGATGCTCCCGAGAGCAGCCGGTAATGAGATTGATCGTAGATTTTAGGGTAACCTAGCGTCAATGATTCTACAAGTTTTGGGTCTTGCAGATCATATTTAAAGTGATTGGTGCTAATTTCACAGGTACTCTAGTTTAACACTAGCTAATTCTCGCCTAATTTCTAAAGAATTTAGTCCTGAGTAATTTCTGTCTGAGGTGATACCTGGGCCTTTGTAGTTTGTATATAAAGTGATCCAAGTTATATTACTTAGCT
Source organism: Magnolia officinalis (assembly GCA_021015155.1). Lineage (NCBI taxonomy): Eukaryota > Viridiplantae > Streptophyta > Magnoliopsida > Magnoliales > Magnoliaceae > Magnolia > Magnolia officinalis. The sequence continues at coordinate 34,964,768 of JAJHSJ010000008.1, forward strand.
AGTTTAAGATAGCGTCTAGGGTGAAAGTACTTAGAAAAATTAAAAGAACAAGGTGGTGAAGGGTGAGATTTGTGAAGGAGATGGGTTCAAAAGCGGTTTTAGACTTTTGGATTGAGTTCTGACAAGTTAATAAGGTGTTAGGATCGACCCATTGCCTAAGAACGTCTAATTCTAGGTTGGCAAAAATCCGGGATGTTACATTGACTATTGGAAGTTAATCTAGAGCAACCACCTTTTTGTATTGGGATTTTCGACCTTTCATGTTTTCTTTGTCAATGTTTTGTGTTGTTTCTGTTCCATACTCTATACTTTCTATTTTGGTTCTATGTACACTATTATAAAGAAAATTCTTGGCTAGCATTTCATAGAAGTACCCTTAGCTAATAATACGGTTTTCAAAACCAAAACATTTTAGAAGTTAATCTAGAGCAACCACCTTAGTTAGCTTATTTTTCCTACTAATGTTTGAAGTGTGATCAGCTGCTTATGGTTCCAGCAGCTTCCATTGGATTTGGATGAATTTGAATTTAGGTTTTTAGTTGAAGTATTTTCTCTTCAGATCCAGGAGCTAGATGATGAAGTCTTAATGGAGAATCAGAGTTAGAATGTGCTTGGTGTCACCATGTCAGAGTAAGGCTGTAGTGGTTATTTTCGGAGTTGTGTTCCGGCAAACCTGCTAGCAATTCTGGATGGTTTTGGGTCTGATCCTATAACTTGCTCTATTTAATCATCATCCTCTGCTCCTATTATACTTACAACCGGCAATCTATCGTATTCTAAATTTTGTTTATTTAGAAATGTGAATGTAGGATGCATTGTATGATTTAATTGCTATTTGTAATATGAATACATCATTTTCTTTCTTGATCGCACTGTGTACTATTCCTAACAGCATTAACTGTATTAGCTTAGATGAGTTGATCAATCACAGCAGGTTCTTACAATGGTAACAGACACCATTATTATAATTTTTTATTTTTTATTTTTTTAAAAAGTAGCTATGGATATTAGTTGTAGCTCTTGTTCTGAAAACCGTAGCTATTTCTAACTTCAACATATTGCTACAAATTTCATTTTACTTTTAGCTATAGGTATTATCCGTAGCTGTATGTACATTTCGCTACAGAAAGTATGGCTACGGATTATATCCATAGCTATGATTTCTATTGCTACGGATTTAATCCGTAGCCATAACTTTTCGACCTTTAGCAATACTAATTGCTACGGCCGTGCTACGGACTATAACCGTAGCAATATACGTTTAGCTACAGGTTTTATTTGTAGCCTTTTCCCCTTTTTTCTGGTAGTGATTCTTTTCCACGGTTTTCTTTGAACAAACAGTAGAATTTCCTAAATTGATGTTTACTACCTTCTTTTGATAATGCATACAACCTTAGACCCTTAACCCTAAATATCAAATGTCAAGATTTCCTTACCTCTTTTTTTGTTATATATATATATATATATATATATATATATATTATATATATGATAGTGACGGGCTTCTCGGTTAAGACGAAAAGGGGGACCACTGCCTAGTCAACGAAAGGGCAGATATTTTTCTAGCAAGATGTTGCATTGCAACCCACAAAAAGGGAAAAGAAGAAGAAGAAGGAAGGAAGAAGAAGATGGTGATGGAATAATTCACAACCCCTTAGCTTGTTAACTAGGCAACTTTGAGAGTGGGGCATGTCAACCATTTAATGGTGCTCTCCTTGACCATCACAGCCTTTGCCCAGGCTCGTGGATCCAATGTTTACTGTACGTAGATTACTGGTCAGGTGGGACCCCTTTGTGTGCATGAAAAATTCTCCCAGGTTCCCTTGATCTAGAGGGTAGGTAGTTGGAAGAACGAGACAATGTATGGTTTGCTGACCAGCATGACTCAGTGCATGCATGCGGAGCTGGCGGTCCAGCCACCAACACGTTAATCAGACAGGCCCCACCATGAGTGATGGATGCCTCATACGAGGTGGGTCTTATAAACTCAATGGTCTGGATTAGGGGAGCGAGTGCCACATATATAGAATCCAGCAACAGAGAGAAACTGTAATGTTTGCAGTTGGTGGGTCCAAGGGTCACATGATTCCTCTTCCATGAGAAGGAACCGGAAACAGGTCGGGGTTGATGGAGACGACTGTACCAATGCGATGGCACGCAATGGAAAAGATTCAAATCGAGTGGTCATTAACGTATTCAATGTTCCACTCCACTTCCCACTTGAAATTACTCCACTCGCTTTCTCCTTAAAGCTGTCTCTTATAATTGTACTCATTTCTTCCATTTCCTTTTTTCTCCTTGCAATAGACACATCAAGTCAGCTAAACGCGCGTGCACACTTGCCTCCCCCCACATGGCATGTGCATGCATGATCTGAGCCCTTCATCACCCTCATCCAACCCATAGATCGGCCGGTCTGATCTAACAATTGGATGGGGTGGTCATACATATAGGTCGAAATCAAACCGTTTGATAATTTCTCGCGGTATATTTTTCAGCCCACCTGATCAATAAACTGACCTGAGCTTAGAAGCACTGTGGAGCTCCTATGACGAGCCACCTGTGTGAGGTTGTATTGAGTGAGTGGTGAGGGTGTGACGCAAATGCACTACGGGTATGCTTTGCATTCTTCCAAGTAGAGTGGTTGACACGCACGTATGCTTGTGGCATGCAATAAACTAAAAAGACTGGCTTGTGGAATGCACTGTTGCTGATTGCCAGTCCCAAAATCAGATTTGCCAAAAATCTTAATATCTTATTCTTGGACCCTTTTTTTTGTTTTTTTTTTTTTTTTTTTTTTTTTTTTTTTTTTTTTTTGTTTAATTGAATAAGACCATTGGATTTCTTTTTCTCATTTTTAACTGTCCAATAAATGTTTTACCAATTCGACAATTAGATAATCAAACAATTATAATTCTCCATCCGAGATACATTTAAACTAGCTTGAACTCATAATTCAGACAGTTTGCCTTAAATTAATAACATGCCACTTATGAAATTTATTAGTGTATCATCCATCCGCCAGATTGTATCTCTCTCTAATCCCAGTCGTCCATCCTCACGTGATCACGTGGTGCATATGTGAGGATCCTGGTGGTTCATGGGGCGGTCTTTGCGTTGAATGTTCCTCAGGCCTAAAAACTGCAGCAGGTCAGGAATACATCTCCCAGAGAACAGACCATAGAAGTGATCACAAACTGACCACATTTAACGTGCATGTATCAAGTTCCTTGATGATTTTTACGACGACAGGACACATCCAACTTAGGGGACGACTGTTTGATGAACGTTCAGGATCCTGTGTCCATATTTCATACTGACACACTTGTGGGGCTTTTCGTGTTTGACGCTTGAAGATGGAGCGTGCGAATTCCCAAATCATCCTTGCAACAGTTATACGGGTGACGTCTCATCCTGAATTATGAAATTTTTCGGGTCGGCGCAATACAAAGTCTAAATTTTAGGCCCGAGCCCGGCCCATTTACACCCCGCCTGATCATTCATCTGACAACTCTTTCCGTTAACAAAAAGGCATCTCCATCAGAAAAGCTGATGAGATATGCTTAGTTGATCCATGCGATGGTGGGGAGATCGTCCAACATGACACACTTATTTTACATCCGGGCCATTCATCAGGTAGAGCGCAATGGGAATATGGTCTTGCACGTTAAAACTGAGAGTTAGAAAGATAACCAGTGGCCCGTATTGTTTTTTCAATTTTTCATGCGTGGCCCATCTATGATAGAACTAGCCTAAATTTCAAGCTAAGGAATACTCACAGTGCACCTTACTCAGTGAATGGTGTGGATCTTGAAAACAGATGGCATGCTAGCAGTTGTGAGGCGAAGAGGCAGTGATCATTTCACGTGAGCGACCACAGTTACTATATCACGGGAGCATCTTTAACTTTTCCATGGCGTGAATGGTCACTTTCGATGTCACCTCGGATGTAAAATGATACGGGAATTTGGTTTAGGCCGTTTGGGTTCTTTATCATGACATTTGTCCTCTTCCCCTCATACTCGCCGAGGACCTGATGTCTACACGACTACACCCACTTACTTTTCTTTTTTCTTTTTTCTTTTCTTTTTTTTTTTTTTCTTTTCTTTTTAGCACCTATCCCATGTTTTCTACTTTTGGCTATGCATCTGTATTCACGTTGATTTAACTAAAAGTAGAAAAAGGGCGAGGGCATATTTATGGATAGAAAATCATGTTATCCTCGACCTCCTCAGATTAACATTTTACACGCACTTGCACTCTGTGGAGGTTCATGCTTTGATGATCCATGCCATTGCCCGCTAAAGCGTGACAGTGGATGTACCATGATCAGCTCTAAAGGGCCCAAGATCAGTGCCTTGGTACCCTTTGAGGCCGTGCAACTCTTCCTTCCCAAATTTATTGGCATGGCCCTGGCTTTCTAATAAAATAAAGAGAAGTTAAAAAAAAAAAAAGCTGGAAGAGAGTAAGAAAAACATTAACGAAAGAGAAATGCTCCAACACAATTAATTGTACCTCCAACTAGTTGTAGGAAAGACCACTAGAGTGATGGTATAACACCCAATCTTTCCAGCAAGGTCATCCAACTATGAAATGTGCGCTTAAAAATTAAGCCGATTCGACTATGTAGGCTATACCATAGAAAATAATAAACAACCACCCACTAGTATCCACATTCACATATGCCAATCGGGTTAAATTGACTGGGTTTTATGGGCATCACGTTTTCACTGTAGGAAGACCTTGCGTAAGAATGTAGATACCTCACCTAAAACATGAACAAGATACTCTTTGAACTTCAGCTTGACTTCAATAAATTATCTTTTACTGACTTAGAAATAATTGCAGATACAAATGGATCAAACTGAAAGTATATTCGGCACGTCTCAGAGACAACCAATGAACCCGATCGGGTAGCACCAAATTTAGTAGCGATTTGGTCACGACCATGCATTTGAACTTCAAAACCTCGGAAACTCTCTGTACGTGGAAATTAATATGTGAAAAAAGGATAAAATAAACTCTCTCTACCCATAAATCGCTCTCTGTACTATTTAGTCTTTTCGAATAATGTTGTGTTAGGGTGTGAGAGGTCATATCTTTAAGATTGAGGAAAGTATACCCGTCCTTATCCAAAGAAGCCATTGTATTATTGAGAACAAATTTTAACTGATTAAGATGATTTATAATTCATTGGAAATGTGGTCAAATGATATTTCTAACAAACTTAAGTTTCCTCCAATCAGAGTTTTGATGATGAAGATTCGGTCCGTTTATCAAAACACATTGTCGAGCGACTAAAGCCATAAAAACTCTGGCCGCACTTTAAACTAGTCAAACGAGATCCAATTGAAGTGCTTTCAGTTGCATTGAAAATCTTATCAGGTGACATTTTCAATGATCCTAAGATCATCGAAAACAAACCATCTGTCAAATTACAAACAATTGATTTTATATACTGAACAGTTGTACTTTCGGCATATCGAACAGAGTCCGATCGAAGTGATTTTGATCTTGTTAAGAAGCTTACCAAATTATCTTTCAAACGAGACTAAGATTATAAAAAATGGCCGTATAATGAACAAGATACAAGCATCCAAACAATTTGCAGAAAAAAATTAATCATTATATATATATATATATAAGAAAAGGTACTATGCGCTCGAGCTGATTTGAACGTCCCATGAGGTCAAGCTGTGTGAGTCCCACCGTGATGCGTTTCGAACATTAGCACCATGCATTTGATGCATCCCCTTTAAATTATGGGATATCCCAAAAATCAGCCGTATACGGAACTCAGGTGGGCCATAAATCTAAAATCATGTGAAGACATGCTAAAAACATATAAAAGCACTTGGTGGGGCCCACCTGAAATTTTCATGCATCTGAAACTTGGTCTGAACCCTCATCCAAGTGGTACACACATAATGGATGGGCTGGATTTGCAAACCACATCTCGGTGGGCCCAAAAAAATGGTTGTTTCGACAAGAAAACAAATGTGTTTGATTTGGGGGATTTATTCAATGATAACAAAGAATTTGTTGAGAGAACATTGATCACATTTATCTGAGTTCATTTACATCCTCTGATTCCCTTGATTCTGAAAACAAAGTACAATTAATGTAATGCAATTAAAGAGAAGATGTTCAATACAAATTTCGGCAGCATTCCGACGCTATTTTGGTCATCTCCTAGGTACTTAGGAGGAATTGCTAAATCAATCAGCCAATCTCCAAGGAGATAGAAATTCCGGCAGCACTCTGGCAGCTTCTTCGGTCATCTCCCAATACTTAGGAGGAATGTTGAATTCATCAACTGATCTCTCTCTTCAAAGAATGAGGCTTGAAGATCCAGCAGCATTTCGACCTCCATATATAGTTGGACAATTGACCCAGTTGTGCGACCCGCGCAACCAATACACTAGTTGCACAGTCCGTTTAACTGGTAACCTTGTTGCGCAGTCCGCGCAACCGATAACTTCGTTGCGCGGTCCGCACAACTGATCGTCACCTCTGCTCTCTACCTTCAGTTGCTCTGCTCCAGTTATCCAAAATCTTCCATCTCCCAAATGAGAGGAGTGGGGTATTTATAGGCCTCACACAAGTGTCAATCCTCAATTCCTGTGTCAGTAGATTCCTTGATTGCGAGATCCGCGCAACTAACTTCTTGGTCTAGCGACCCGCGGAACGTGTCATCTTGATTGCGCGATATGGGGAACCTATCTTCTTGCTTCCACGACCCGCGCAACGGATCTTCTTGATTCTGCGACCCGCGGAAAGTGTCATCTTCATTGCGTGATACGGGGAACCCATCTTCTTGCTTCCGCAACCCGCGCAACGGATCTTCTTGATTCTGTGACCCGCGCAACAGATCTTCTTGGTTCCGCGTCCCCCGCAATCGATCTTCTTGGTTCCGAGGCCCGTGCAACCAATCTTCTTTGTTCCATGACTCGCGCAACCAATCTTCTTTGACCATGGAATGAAATATTTTTTATGCCTCAACAGATGCCCCTCGATCCTTCTTTGATTAATTCCTGAAATCAAATGAAGGATCGATCTTCCTCTGCCTGAAGAAGCTTGAATGAACTACAACTGAAGAATGACTGGATGATCATGCTTGCATAGAAGATTGGATGATCATACTTGACCAGAAGATTGAATGATTGCATTCGATCGGAATACTGGAATGCTCGTGGTCGAACGGAAGATTTGAATGCTCGCATTTGACTAGAAGACTGGAATGCTATATTTGACCAGAAGATTTGAATGCTCTCGCTCGAATGGAAGATTTGAATGATCCCTGCTTGAATGGAAGACTTAAATGATTGTGCTCGAACGGAAGACTTGAATGATTGTGTTCGACTGAAAGACTTGATGATTATGCTTGACCGGAAGACTTGATGATTGTGCTCGACCGGAAGACTTGATGATTGTGCTCGAATGGAAGGTTTGAATGCTCACGTTCAAATGGAAGACTTGATTGATTGCGCTTGAATGGAAGATTTGAATGCTCACGTTCAAACGAAAGACTTGATTGATTGTGTTTGAACGGAAGATTTGAATGATGGCGCTCTAACAGAAGATTTGAATGATGGTGCTTGAACAGAAGATTTGAATTCCCTCAGCCAGTAGTGTCGAGCGGATGCTTCACTAGAGAAGATGAAGTTCTCTTTTCATCGAAACACATCTCTGCAATAACTGTGACGACTTTGTCTTTGAGCGACTTGATCAGAGAACTATCTTTCAACACTGCTGCTGCTGCAACGGTCTTTTTTATCAACTCCTAGCAACTTTTCCTTCAATTTTGTGTCTAGAGAGTTGTTCTTTAATGCTGCTCCTGCCGTAATAAATTTTTTGATTATTTCCTTTATTCATGATCTACATAATCCAAGTTTTCGAATAACGGTCTTTCCTGCCAAATTGATTGAAATTAGTATCTCAATATATTATAATCCTTTCAATTTAGCTTTATGAAGCATTGATAGTTTGGAAATATATATTGAAAACTTCTCTTCTTTTTAGGCTGATCGTGATATTTGTAGTATGATAATGATTTAATCATTTCATCTTTGCGCTTGTCATCATGCTTCGCATTGCATTCATTGTATTTTTTATATCGCGCTCTTGGAGATGTCATTTCCAACTCCAAAGGTTCAATTGCTGAGTTGTTTCTAGCTTGTGCTCCTTAGCATTTCTTCATAGACTTTTCCTGGGATGTTTGCTGATTCTGAAAAATAGACAAGACTTCTTTCAATTTTCACTTATTAGCTTTTCAAAGGACATAAAAGTTACTGATGATGATTCCGTCTGTTCTTTGTCTCCATCAGATCTGATACTTGGAGTCTTGCGATATCATTACTATGATAGTGAGAAGTTACAATATCAGCATATAACTGAGCTTTAATATAGAAGCAACTTTTGAACGTTCACATTGAATCATACTTCATAATTCTCGGTATATGAATTCCTTTATTGTGCATAAGAGATTATCAGAAAGACCAAGGCGTAGATTACTTTGAAGACATAGATCCTGCCCCCTTTCCCGGTCAATTTTCACATAAAGATTTCTTCAGAAGATAATATTTCCGACGCGAAGCCCGTTGATACCCTTGAAGGATAGATAATCTTTGCAGCTCCTTTAACAAATCCAAAGAATATATCTGAATCTTTATATTGTCCAGGAGAGAATGATGATTCTTTGCTAATTCATTCTTTGCCACCTTTGAGAATATTTCGTATATATTTCTTTATACCAAGAAGGCAAGAGAGAAAAAAGACCTTACGGTTCTTGTCAGCAGAACAAATATATTGTAATGGAAGACTCATAGTGATCTCGAAGATTTTGAACTTTTGAATAGATAATTGCCAATATCTTGAAGGAATTTACTGCTGCTGTAATTTGAACCTGATTCAAGAGAAACATCATCTTTGCATATATATATATATATTATATATATATATATATATATATATATATATATATATATATATTATAATATATATATATATACACTCAACATTTAAAATTTTTATCAGGTAATTACATATTTGAGCATATCTAAATTGAAATATGTATCTGCAGCAGCATTTTGAATGCTAAACTTAATTTATGCTTTTTGAGTAGTGGTGCTAGTGCACTTTTGACTGACCATACTTTAACTGGACAAGACTGACCTTGACCTGACTTGACTGGACTAGTCTAGATTGAACAAGACTAGACTGGACTGGACTGGATTAGTCTAGATTGAACTAGACTGTACTTGACTCGACCAGACGATTAAACTGGACTTGACACTGGGCTCAAGGAGCAAAATAGTTTACCGCCGATTTCGAACAGGGCTCAAGGAGTAATCATAGTTTACCGCCGATTTCGGGCAATGGGCTCAATGAGCAATTATAGTTTACCGCCGATTTCGGGCAATGGGCTCAAGGAGCAATTATAGCTTACCGCCGATTTCTGGCAATGGGCTTAAGGAGCAATTATAGTTTACCGCCGATTTCGGGCAAGCCAATTTAGGGCTTTAAAAAAAAAAAAAAAAAAAAAAAAAAAAAAAAAAAAAAAAAAAAAAAAAAACTGCTGAAGCTTTGTAGGTCTCATGCGTAGTTGGCCATATAGGCTTAGCTAGGCTGCCTTAAATGATTAGCTACCATTGTTGTCGTAAGATTTGTGTGGTTGACCATGTAAGTTTATTCCACTACTTATTTCATTGCCATGAATGGTGAATCCATAGCTGATATTTCACCGCTGCTGATAATGTTATGAGAATCCATAGCTGATATTTCACCGCTGCTGATAATGTTATGAGAATCCATAGTTGATATTTCACCGCTGCCGATAATGTTCTGAGAATCAATAATTGATATTTTGCCGCTGCTGATATGCTCTGAGAATCAACAATTGATATTTCACCACTGCTGATATGCTCTGAGAATGTAATTTTTGGCGATGATAACATTTTTTGATAAGGGATTGATGGATAACTATAGTTGCTAATTTTGGCGATTGGCTTTTCATTTGGCGATTGTCATTGCATGTGAATGCTTCACATTTGGCGATGACTTGATATGTTTGAAAGCCTGTCTTTTATTCAAATACAAAGAAATACATTCTATAGTGAGAAACACATTTCATAGTTTCTTACTTACCTGTTTTACTTTCGCGATGACTTAATATGCTTGAAAGCCTGCATTTCATTCAAATACACAAAAGCAATACATTCTATGGTGAGAAACACATTTCATAATTTTTTACTTACCTGTTTACTCACTTGTCTTGCCCCCTTTTGATTTTGAAAGTATTATACCGATACCTTTCGAAATCAAAATAGCGGTTATTTCCTGAACTGACAGGTATTGCAATGCATATCTGCAACGAATATACTTTTTATCGCGACTTTACATCTTTTGCCTCACTTGCTTCTTTTCTTTTGAATATTTAGGCTATGACAGCTCGATCTTGTCAATTACTGACGATTTACCATACGAAGCATGTTATCGTCTTTTAACGCGGATGCCCCCAGAATTTTCTTTATCGAGTTTCTGTCATTTTTCTATATTTTTCTCTTTCCGTCATGCTCTTTCCATAGCAATTTCTCCCTTATCGATCATCGTCTGTAGCTTTTTTCTGAGGTAATTACAATTTTCTGTATGATGCCCAAATTTACCGTGATAATGACAATAATCCATTCCTCTCATATTTCCGATTTCTTCGATGTGTCTTAGCCGAGGTAATTCAATACTCTTCATAGCCAACAATTGATTCAACATAGGAAGTATATCTTTTCTTGCAAACGAATACTTCATATGATCTTTATTTTGCTTGGACCTTTTATATGTCATTATAACTGCACGACCATTTCTATCTTCTTCATCACTGCCTTTTTCAACATCTTGATAATCTTCTTTAGTTTTCTTCTTTTCGAGTGATGTGGGTTGATTTTGACTGAAAAGCAGACACTCTTCCCATCATCTTTTCAAGAGCATAAGCCTTCGTAGCAAAATTACGAAAGGCTCTCCAATCTTTACTAATCAGGTGGCATGCCAGTTCTGGTCTCATGCCTTCTAAACATAGTTCTACTTGTTCTGATTCCCACAGAGGATGTTGACATGATGCTACCAAGTCCTTCCATCGACTGATGAATTCTTCAACTGATTCATTTTCTTCTTGGCAAATAGAGGCTAATTCGGCCAAACTAACTTCTCGATCTGAAGAGAAAAAGTTTAATATAAAAGCATCCTGCATTTGTTCCCAAGTATGAATAGATCCTGGGATTAAATCTAGAGAAATTTTCCATCTTTACTATGAAATGCATCATATGCTCTTCTGATGATCCATTCCTGTTAAATTTCTGAAAATCCGGGTGTTTGAAATTGGCGGGAAATGGCATATCTTCTATTTCAAAGGGATACGATGTCTGATATTGAAAGATTTTATTCTGACTTCGTTCATTCTCTAGATGAGTAGACTCGATAACCATCTACCGAATTTCTTCCTGCGTTATATTCTGAGTAATATTAGGCATCGGTCTTTGAAATCTAACCACTTGCGGTTGTGGTCTTTCTACTTGTGGTTCAATGTTGTTCACAACAATCACTGTCGGAATATTGGGGACTTCTTCAGCCACATGCTTATCTAGCGAAAACTGATCGGGCTGATTAATATTTATCGATGGGCTTTCTATTTCTTTATACTCTGATTGTCTTGATATTGAAGCAGGAAGCGAGCGTCGCGCTGCTGATGTTGTTGAAGAAGATGAACTATTATCTGATTTGAAACCAGCGAACTGTCGCTTCGAAGAACTTATTGACTCAAATCGTGGCATTCTCGATGCATGAGTTTACGTAAAATCTTTTGTAAGAGGTGTTGTGAGTGAACATTCGCTGATTACGATCGCCTTCCCATTGTTGTTCTGAACTTGCAATGATTCTGTAGAGGATGTCTTTACAGTTATAGTTAATGGTATCAAAAGACCTTTTGGAGTGACGGGCCTTTCCGTTTTTCTCGAATAAGATGATTATATGACCGAAGCAGGACCGTGTTTCATGGCACTTCGCATAATTGACCTAATACTTGGCGAGATGGTGCTTCTTGCGGAAGCAGATCGAACTTTTTGACTTTTGGATATTACCATCCTCCATTCTCCCTCATCTTCTTGAGCTACTGGCGAAATAGAGATTGTTTCGTCCATTACACGAAATTCACTGCTCTTGATCATAGTAAACTTTGCTTTCTCTAACGCTTTCTATTTACTCTTAACTCTTTTCTCTTTTATTCTAGAAAGTTGTGGCGATGCCCCCTGGATTCTCTATTGGCTAATGAATTCGTTAATTCATTAATTAATTCGTCTACTTGTCGGTGAGCAGCAAATGATTCAGTTGAACTAACTTCTCATCTGAAGGTTTTTCTCAGGATTTACTGTTGCTCACGGTGGTTGTTATTGGAAAGTTGGGGATTTCTTCAGTAACATGCTCATCTGATGCAGACTGATCAACATTTGCTGGCAAATTTTATCATTTCTATACACTTGATATCAAAGGAGGAAGTGAAAACTGCATTGCTGATGCAATTGAGGAGGATGAACTGAGTGAGTGAGGTAAAACCGCGCCTCGTAACATTTCACATGATTGACCTATTATCCATACTCGACAGATTGAACCTTGACATTGTCTGTCCTTGATCACAACTGATTTAATCTTCTCTGATATTTATGGTGGAAATCCGTTGGATGAGAGTAGACAACCACGTTAGTCGGGAGAAAGGTCGTTATTGTATACTTTCATTTATAACAGAATGTTAGTTATTTTATTTAAATAAAATTGTACTTTGCTTTTAGAGATGAAGGGGAGGATGTTCCCACTGAGAGTCGCCATTTTGGCGTCTATACAGACGCCAAAAAGTGATAAATGTTCTCTTAATATTTTTTAAGTCATCATCGAATAATAAGTCCCCAACAGAGTCACCATTTTGTTTCAACAAGAAAACAAATGTGTTTAATTTGGGGGATTTATTCAATGATAACAAAGAATTTGTTGAGAGAACATTGATCACATTTATCTGAGTTCATTTACATCCTCTGATTCCCTTGATTCTGAAAACAAAGTACAATTAATGCAATGTAATTAAAGAGAAGATGTTCAATAGAAATTTTGGCAGTATTCCGACGCTATTTTGGTCATCTCCTAGGTACTTAGGAGGAATTGCTAAATCAATCAGCCAATCTCCAAGGCAGCACTCTGGCAGCTTCTTCGGTCATCTCCCAACACTTAGGAGGAAAGTTGAATTCATCAACTGATCTCTCTCTTCAAAGAATGAGGCTTGAAGATCCAGCAACATTTTTGACCTCCATATACAGTTGGACAATTAACCCAGTTGTGCGACCCGCGCAACCAATACACTGGTTGCGCGGTCCATGTAACTGGTAACCTGTTTTGCGTGGTTCGCGCAACCGATAACTTCGTTGCAACATCGATTGTGTACGTCCACGCAACTGATTACTTCGTTACGCGATTCGCGCAACTGATCGTCGCCTTTGCTTTCTACCTTCAGTTGCTTCGCTCCAGTTTCCCGAAATCTTCCATCATCCCAAATGAGAGGAGGAGCAGGGTATTTATAGGCCCAACACACGTGTCAATCCTCAATTCTTGTGTCAGTAGATTTCTTGATTGCGCGATCCGCACAACTGACTTCTTGGTCTAGCGACCAGCGGAACGTGTCATCTTGATTGTGCGATACGGGGAACCCATCTTCTTGCTTTCGCGACCCATGCAACGGATCTTCTTGATTCAGCGACCCGCGCAACCGATCTTCTTGGTTCCGCGTCCCGCACAACGGATCTTCTTGGTTCCGCGTCCCGCGTAACCGATCTTCTTGGTTCAGCGACCCGCACAACCTATCTTCTTTGTTCCACGACCTGCGCAACCAATCTTCTTTGACCATGGAATGGAATATTTTTTATGCCTCAACAATGGTTATGAATTTTTAATGGTGCACGACCCCTCTCAACTTCTGTATGTGGTGTGGCCCACAAAAGTCACGGATTGACATGATTTTTGAGACCTAAGCCCACGATGGAATGGTCCTTCAAATGGATGGTGTTGATGTTTGAAACGCATCAAGGTGGGGCCCACACAGCTTGACCTCATGGGACGTTAAAATCAGCTCGAGCGCAGAGTCCCTTTTCCCTATATATATATATATATATATATATATAATATATATATATGTATATAAAAGTGCCCTGGTTTGTCAAGTTACGTGAGTATTGAGTCAGACTGCCTGCGGAACTTGATTTGAAGATCAATTCAAGCATCTGCCTCAACTGGACGTGTGCAAGCTCACCACAGGTAAAACTAAAGCCTCACATCCCATGACCCAAAACACCAGGTGAATAAAACCCTTAAAAACAAGTTAGAAATCATAGGGTTTTAAGGTGAGAAAACTTTTTTCAAAACAGAAAAATCTCTAAGTTTTTCTCGCCCTGTCGATTTTATCGAAGCACCCTCGATATGATCGACCTACGCTGCTGAGTCCTCAATGCTTCATTGATATCATCGAAGAGAGGACCAAATATGTTGTAACGCCCTGAAAATCGGGGGTCGAGCATAAACACAACTCCCGAGTTCCAGAACATCACTTATGCAACAAAATGAATGATGATTGAATGTTGACTGTATTCGTGCATTGAACATGAGTGAGATTAAGCCAAAACAGCATATCATACTCCAGAGACAGTTAAATTTGCAAGCGGAAGACTGTGATAGATAGATAAAATATATAAACTATGATGAGTCTCCAGAGTGTGATAACATTACCAGGTTAAATAATTATAAGTACCGTTCTAAAATATACCAAATGTGAGGAAGTGTAATGTCTCCTATCCCAAGTACCGTAGCCCCGTCAATACAATATCAGGTCTTCATAGACCTGTCAGAGATTACATGTAGGAGAACTCCTCCTCAACATCATAGTAGTAGTTCGGCTCTGCTTCATAAGCATCGCCAACACCTGAAACTCAACAAATCTGGTTGGTGTTGCAAACACCGTCCCGTAACGTGGGAGTGAGTGATCAACTCAGTGGAACAATGAAGCATAGGTTAACATGTTATCAATTCAATCAAGCAGTAATGATAAAGCAGTACAATCAAACAATTCTAACTACTCTTATTAATGCAAGTATGAATGACATGATGCATGCCCTTGCCAAACCACCCTCATGCGACATCATCTTACGTTCGCGAATGCATAACTCCCTCAGTGCTCCACATCTACAAGGCACATGCGGTGCAATGATGCGCATGATTTCCAAGTTGTTATTAGTCCGTTTCAAACAGCAGCATTGGGAAACTAAGGTACCTCCCTTATATCATTCCCAAACATGATCCATTCTAGGGTCGTCAATCCTAGTTAATCTCATACGATATTATGGTTTGAGAGGCATAGCGAAGGCATCACAAAGGGCTGGTCACCCGTCAGCACGGATACAGATCTCACCGTACTCGGCTCAATTGCTGACCGTCAGCTCGAGTACAGGTCTCACCGTACTCGGCTCAATCACTAGACGTCAGCTCGAGTACAGGTCTCACCGTACTCGGCTCCACTCATACTCTAGTACTGTGAAAGACTCGTCACCAATCACAGACCTTGGAGCATACTCGAAGATACTACAGAGGACTCGTCGCCCGTCAGCACGAGTACAGGTCTCACCGTACTCGGCTCTCGCCGTAAGTATCGACAGCTCGAATACAGTGTCCCATACCACCGTATTCGGCTCACGAGTTTGGTTGCGCAATGGTCACTACGGGGAGGCACATGGCCCCAGCGTAGGCCGACAGCTCGACCACGGTGTCCCATACTACCATGCCCAGCTCATGCGTCTTCGCTGATCGAGTTACCATGGTTAAAAGGGGTTTCACTGGTAAGTTTGGTACCCTAAGTTCAAGCAGTAGCGTCCAAACAGGGTGAACATGCATAAGGCAGATCGGGTTACTTGACGAGCTCGACTAGCACGATCGCCCGTTGAGCTGCATGACATGAAGTGCATAAACAACTTCGTGTGGCCTAACCACTGCCGACAGGCAACGCACGACTCGAGTTCGTCGAACACATCCCACGTGGCAAAGGAATCTCAGCCACAAATTCAATCCCGTTACCGATTGCATGGACTATAATCATAGCCCCAAACACAATCAATTGCAGATACATAAAGCAGTAATGGATCAAGATTCAACTCATACAATCAAGTCTGATATTATCCGTTTAGGGCTGCCAAGGCTGTTGCACGCACTCGTTGCTCCACTCCCCCATCACCCATGACGGATCATACAACGTAAATATAAATTTAAACATATGCATTACATAGTTAAAATCATAAAGTAGTTGAGCATGTTATGAATCACAACACAAGCATGAGTTTGTACAAGTTCAATTCCTAATCACACAACTATCCAAGGAGATCATACAAATAGTTAAAAGAGGTTGAGAATCATATCTCAACACCCTTTTACATTACAATTTGCTAACTACTACTTGAGACATTTCAAGAAACACTTAAACAAACATACATCAACATACATGACATATGTCGATCACATAGGCATTAGGCCAAATCCTTTCACTAGGGAGTTTCCCCAATCATAACACGCGTACACCCACGACGGATAGTCATGGAAAGCAGGAATCCAAGTTCCATATTCATTCAGTCATTTCCACAAACACTTGGGCCACACATTTTAGCATATATAGTGTATATTGGCCGTGGCGTGATTTAGGGCAAATCCTTTCGTCAAAGGGGTATCGCCAATACAACAATCATGAATCTATGACAATTAGTCATGGCGAGCACGAATGAGAATTCTATACTCATTCAGTCATTTTCACAATCACTTAGAATACACTATTACAACATACATGGTGTATGTTAGCAAAACATGTATTAGGGCTATCCTTTAGCCAAGCGAGTATTTTATCCATGTATAATATATTACTACAACAAATAATCATGATCAATACATCTCCAAAATTTATACATATACAGTATTTTCTAGAATATGCAATTTCAACATACATAGTGTATATAAGTAAAACATGTATTTAGGCGAATCCTTTTGCCAAATAAGTATTTTATCCATATATCGTATATCCATATAACAAATAAACATGTCAAACACATTTTCAAAAAATATACGT